>VXBB01006135.1:56391-81500 GCA_013399915.1 Illadopsis cleaveri
AGGCGGAACAACACGAACAACAGCCGCGGAGGGGCGGCACCGGCTGTGACCCCCGGGCAAGCCGGAGACCCTNCCGGCGGCGAGGGGGGCACCGGGGCAGCGGGCGGAGAGGGCCGAGGAGGCGGCAAGACGGTCGCAGGCAGACGGCAGGAACAGGGTGGGGGCTGCGGGGTGCCCAGGTGACCCTTGAGCAGCTCCATCATGCTCTGCAGCTCCCGGCTGAGGTGCGAAACCTCCTGGTTGAGGTGGTTGATCTGGAAAAGGACAGACAGCAGTGAGCACCGGCCGATGTCCCCAGGGTGTTCAGGGACATGCACCCACCTGTGGTCCCCACCACACCTCTTGGTTGAGCTTGCTGATGTTCTGCTTTATCTCCTCTGCCTCCATCACCAGGGCTGGGCCGCCTGCGTCAGTCCCTGCTGGGGAGGACACAGACAGCGGTCAAATGCCCTGCCAAGCCCCCAGGGCCAGCACTCTGGCCTTGCCCGGCAGCTGCTGGCAATACCTGAGGTGGGGGAGTCCCTTGCCGCACTCGGGGGCGGGTCCATGCTGAAGCAGAAAGTTTGTGACTCCGAAGTCCCTCCGTTGTCTTCAATCCCATCCACGACTCTGCAGCAGGAGGGGGTGAGGGATGCCCCGCGTCACCCCGTCACCTCTCTGCCACCACCTGAGCAGCTCCCCAGGGCCTCACACAGCCTGGCTGGCACAAACCCGCAGCAGCGGGCTAAGCCACTGGCACATCCCGGCCGTACCTGGGACTGAGGTCGGGCGGGCCGTTAGTGTGCAGGGAGGGGATGAGGAGCTTGGCCGGCCTCCTGCCCACGCCACCATCCCGCTCCAGGAGCCGCGTGTCCCGCCGGCACTGTGGAGAGGAGCTGCGGCCGCGGCTGCCACGGGCTGGGGAGTGGCAGTTGTGCCGCAGGGCCGAGACCTGGCACAGCTCATCGCCCAGGAGGCTGCTCAAGGAGCCGCGGCGCACTGAGCTGCTCAGTGCGGGCAGCAGCAGCTTGCGGCGGGAGGTGCTGGCAGGGGACTGCTGGAAAACCTCTTCGGGCTCCTCCTCATCCTCCACAATGGAGGGAAGGGGCTTCTCCGGGGCAGCACCGCTCTCCGGACGAGGCTGCAGGCAGACAGAAAGTCAGGACTTGGACCAGCCACAGCCATCCCTGCCCCGTCCTCCCCCATCGCCTCGGCAAGGGACGAACCTGTGGCGCCTGCGGCAGCCTCGGGGACCGGGAGTAGCGGGAGAGCCCCTGCGGGGAGAGCAGACAGCACCGGCTCAGCAGCAGGAGGGAGCCCCTGCACAGCTCCACAGGGACCAGTCATGGGCCTGCAGGCCCCCAACCTCTCAGTGCCCCTCCAGACAACCAAGCCTTCCCCAGCCCCACACATCAGCCTCAGTACCAGCCTCCACAACCTCTCACCCACTCTCCTTCCTCTGCTGCTGCCATGCCAATGATGAGCTGCCCAACCTCGGCCTGAGCATCCTGAGCCAGAGCTGAGGCTGCACCCCAAATCCCAGCCCCAGCTCAGCCACCAGAGCACCAGCTTTGTCTGGAGCCTGCAGCCAGTTGAGGAGGGTGACACAGGTGCAGAACCTGGTGCACACTCCTGGCATTCTCCACTCTTGGTTTGTTTACACCCCTCCTGTATTAGGGACATGATGAGTCGTGGTAGGGCTGTTTGGGACCTAGAGACTGACCTTCTACAACACCTCCATCAGGCACGGGGGGAAGTTGGGTACCAGGGAGATGCTCCAGAGGAGGTCCAAGCCTCTCTCAGCAGAATCAGGGGAGGAAAAGTGCAGCAGAGCCATTTCTACAGCCCAACATCCTCCTGGATGCTGGAGCCATCAGCATAAATAAACCCATAGCCCCCAGCTGTGTGCTGCACTCCAGGGGGCTCTGCCCTGGCTATCTGTCCTGCAGTACCCTCCCCAGTTCTCTCCAACCCCATTTCCAAGCCTCCCATCTACCTCAGCCTCCTGCATTGCAAATGCTCTTTCTGCCAATTCCCCAAGTTGTGGAGAACCAGGACAGGACATACCTGCATGCTGGGGTGGCAGAGCTGCAGCCCCTGCCCCAGGCCTGGAGCCTGGGGACTGCGAGCAGGGAGCGCACAGCTTCCCCTTCCATGGCCATGCCCAGCCCCAGAGCCATGAGGACAGGAAGGGGCCTGAGAAGGAGGACACGCACCCACCTCCATCTCGCTGCCCTCCCGCAGGTTGAAGGTCAGGTCCTGGTGGATGTCAGCTGTGAACTTGCTGGCGTACTCAGGGTAGAGCTGTAGCACTTCACAGAGCCCCCGCAGCCCGATGTGCTGAAGGTCACAGTAGGTCAGTGCCTTCACATCCGCATTGGTCTTGATCACCTGGTCTGTGCTGCACAGGTCAGCTCCAATCAAATCCCCTTTGCCTGCAGGAGGGGACCAGGGGTGGGCTAGTGACACGAGCCCTGAGCCCCTCACTCTGCCAGGCAGCAGGAAGGGTTGGGGCAGAGCCCACACCACCTGCCCTCACCCAGGATGGCCAGGACCACGTTGTCCTTCAGCACCTCGAGGGAGCCAGAGCAGACGAAGTAGTTGGCCTGCAAAGCGTCTCCCTGGCGCAGCAGATACTCCCCCGGGGCACAGAATGAGGTCTTGATGTGTAGCGAGAGGGAGCGGAGGCAGCCCCGGCTGGCGGTCTCAAAGATGGGCAGCTGCAGGATGTCCTTGTTGAGGTGCATGGCCACGTCCGCACGCAGCTCATCGGGGAAGTCGTGTAGCAGCTGGGGAGAGAGGAGTCGGGACTCTGTGCACGGGGAGGAGGGAGCAGCGAGCAGCTTTCCTGCAGCCCGGCAGCCCCAGGAGGCAGATCCCTCTCCGGACTGGGCAATCTCGCCGCTGAGCTGCCCTGGTGTCTCAGCAGTCCTGACTGGCAGAGGCGGGTCCTGTGGTAATCAGCTGTTTCTGCTCCATATGCCTGTCCCGCTCCCCGCGCTGGCAGGAATTTGCCCCAGACCTGGTCCCTCCAGCGCCACTCTGAGCCGGCCCTGCCGGCCCTGCCAGCCCCATTCCCCCCGCGCTGGGTGCAGGTCGGGGCTGGAGAGGGCTGGCCGAGCCACCACCACCACCACCTCCTACCTCATTCGCATCAATGCCGTTGTTCACCGACCAGGTGGTCTGGAAGTACTCCAGCATCCTCTGCTTGAGCTGCTGGGGCAGGTGATGGACGCGGATGAAGTCCTTGAGGTCCTTCATGCGGGTGTGGTAGAGCGAGCGGCGGGAGTACATGCGCTGGATGATGGCCGTGACATTGCCAAAGACAACGGCGTGCATCAGTGCTGGGGGCAGGAGGGCAGCCTCAGGCCCAGTGAGGGGCAGCTGGGGGGAACAGCTCCCCAAATCCCAGCCCAGGGCTGTCTCACAGGGCATACATGCCCATCACATCCCCCAGCGCCCTGCCTGGGACACAACGCTCTGGCAGCCCGAGGTGAGTGCCCTGCCCAGCCCCACTGCTCTCCTCACCCCCAATGAGCATGGTGCAGATGGAGAAGATCTTCTCGGTGTCGGTGTTGGCGCAGACGTTGCCGAAGCCCACGCTGGTCAGGCTGCTGAGGGTGAAGTAGAGTGAGGCGATGTAGGCGCTGCGGATGGAGGGGCCCCCCACCGAATTGTTGATGTAGGGAGCCTCCAGCCTCTTGCCCAGCTCGTGCAGCCAGCCTGCCAAGCACAGCCCGGGGTTAGCACTTGCAGGAGCCAGCTGTGAGGGTCGCATCCCTGGCACTGCTGCCCCACAGCACAGGGGGATCCCAGTGCTCCAAGCGTGCCTCCACCCCACACTCACCGATGTCCCAGGTGCGGGGGTCATTGCTCTCCAGCTCCTTGCGGCCGATGACGTACCAGATGCAGGCCATCCAGTGTGCCAGCAGCGCAAACATGGACATGAGCAGCGTGAGCACCATGGCGCTGTACTGTGAGTACCGGTCCAGCTTCTGCAGCAGCCGCAGCAGCCGCAGCAGCCGCACGGTCTTCAGCAGGTGAACCAGCGAGGTCTGGGGGGCAGGCAGGAAAGTGAACTGTGTGTAGCTGCAGACAGGGACAAGAAGAGACCCCAACACCGCCCCCAGGGCAGGAACCCTTTGCCCCCGCCATGGCTGCCAGGAGGGTCATGGGTTACAGGCGGCTCATCCCCAATCAGCCTTACACCCCTGTGCCCAACACCCAGCAGGCAGCCAGGGTTGTGGCTTGTCAGGGCACCAAATATCCCCAGGAGATGTGGGTGTTGGAGAGGAGCAGGGAGGTGGGCAGCGGCTTTGCTGTTGAAGGCTGCATTTGTGCCAGCAGCACTCACCACGGTCACATTGAAGATGTAGAGCAGATCGAAGGGCAGAGCAGCGATCAGGTCCACAAAGAACCAGGTGGCCACGTAATGGATGCAGATGGAGCGAGGGTCATACACAACTTGGCCCGACTGGCTCACGTATGTCGTCCGGAAGTTCAGGATGATATCTACTCCAGGAGAGCAGGACCAGCCCTCACCACCCCTTCTGTGGCTGGCAGAGCCACAGCCAACATTGGTCTCACTTGTGGTGTGCCCAGGACCAAGAGCAGGGGCACAGCAATCCTAACTCCCCTCTCCATCACCCCTCATCCCTGCCCCAACACATGCTCTATCCTGGATCAGTGCTCAGCCCCGCACACAGACCTACCCAGGATGAAGAGCATCTCTACGGCAATGTCACTGACAATGGTGCTGCGGGCAGCTGAGAGACTGTCCTCTGTGCCCGTGAAGCAGACATTGTAGGGGACAGTGATAGCCACGTAGAAGGTGGCCAGCAGGATCAACCAGTCCCAGAGTGCCTTGAAGATGCTGTAGTGGAGAAGGATGAAGCGGGACTTCTGTACCGAGGCCACCTTGTACTCGGGGATGGATGGCTTGTTCTCAAACACGTTCTGCAGGAGCAAACATGGGGTGGTACAGGGATGGTGCAGGGGCCATCCCACACGAGGGGTGAAGGCCAGCACAGCCACCCCTTCTCCTGAGTCCTGCCAACCAGCTGGTACCTCCTGCTGCCAGGGTGATGACACCCTTTTCCTGCACTGCGGTCACCCTCAGAGATGGGCACAGAATGCCCGATTACAGCACATCAATTAACGCGATGTCATTGCTATTAACAGTAATTCCCTGGCAATGCCAACTGCTGCCTGGAGCCATCTCAGGTGCCAATTCACATGCTGGGGCAGAGGAGGGGAGAGGTGAGGGCAGGGCCATCCCACCCAAATCCCCAAAATTCAAAACTGGTGCACTGATGTCCTTTGCCTGCTCATCAGCTCTGGGACCTGGCAGCTCTCAGACCCTCTCTCTGGCCCCACAACTGCAGGTGGTGTCCTGTGCTGGGCACAGCAGATGTGCAAGGGGCTGGCACAGGACTGACTCTGGTCCCTGCCCCATGTGGCAGCTCCACAGCTCTGGCAGCCTGGTAACAGCACTCCCCAGAGCCAGCGTGGCTGTGATCAGAGCCAGCACTGGAGTTTCCTCACAGTGAGTGCATAAGGAGAGGCACAGCTCTGCCAGAGCTGCCAGGTCTGCTGTCTCAATGGCAAGCTCTGGGCACCCACAGGGTTTTCCTGCTGCCAACCAAACACAAGTGCAGCCTGGCTACAGAGTGGCTGCCAGAGCTGGGGAGCATTTCAGTACTTGGCAGGCCAGGGAGGGATGTGCATGGAAACAGCATCCCAGTGAGTCTGGGCTGTGCTGGGGCTACTCTCAGGAGAGCTGCTGCACTGCCAGTTCACCACAGCCCCAGAATGGCAGGCACTGGGTAAAACTGAGAGTCCCCCAGGTCCTTACACGGTTGATTTTCATCTCGCCACGGTCCCTCCGGACAAACTGGCTGCTGAGCTGGTGCAGCATGGTCCGGCCCTGCCTCCGTGCAGCCCTCAGGCGTGAGTTTCCGGGCTTCTTGCTCTTCTGCTTCTCACTCCTCTGCTTCTCTGCAGTGGACAATGCATGCTGAGTTAGTGAGAGTGCTGTGGCATGGGTGAAGGTGCTCCCCACCAGGAAACAGGGAACCCCTTTACCACGTGCTCACTGCACACACTGCTCCCTGAATCCCATCCCCATTCTACAGCCATGGCTCACCCTCCTTCTTGTCACCAGGGTAGCTCCTGCCTCGGCTCTCTGTGATGTCCTTGAAAGAGAAGAGGAAGAGCACCACCTCCCCTTTTTCATTCTTAATGGGCATGATGTCCAGCAGGCACCAGAAGGCAGCTCCTTGGTGGAGAAGAGAGTCAGTGAAGGCAGGGCAGCTCCCCCACCGCTCAGCAGCTTCCCTCCAGGGCCATGAGGCCATGATGAGGCCAAATCCCAGCTGGAGCTGTGGCCAGGGACCCAGCCTCACGTGCCACTCACCACCCTTCTTGTAGAAGCAGACCTCAGTCTGGTACTCCTCCCTGCTGTCCAGTGCCTTCTCGATGCTCTGCAGGATGGGCTCGCTGGTCTCAGCCCCGCAGAGGAAGCGGCAGCTGCAGTTCTTCTGCATGACCTCGGTGCGGGCAAAGCCGGTGAGGTCGCAGAAGCCATCAGAGCAGTAGACGATGGGGAAGCCACAGCGGCCCTGCGCGTTGGCCAGGATGAAGTTGCTGTCTGAAAGGAGACACAGCTGCCCCCGAGGCCTTGGGGCTACCTCAGAGGGCACGAACAGCAGCCCAGCCCTCCTGGATCCCCAGGTGTCCCTCTGGGAAGTGGAGCCAGATCTCCATCTGCCTGCTGGCTGCCCCTAGCTGCTCCCAGAGCTTGCTCATTCCCTGTCCTGCTGCCCTCAAGGCCCCAGCCTGGGCAAGGCCCCAGCCCCATGTACTGGAAAGGGAAGGAGCCCGGATCCATGTCCCGGCCCCCATCACCCACGCGAGGCAGCTCACGCCTCCCCCTCACCATCTGCCACTCCATCTCTGCCGGGGCTCAGGGAGCTTAGTGGGAGCAGCAGCTCCCGGCTGGGTGTATCCAGCCCAGGGGTGCCCAGCTGTGGTGCTGAGATCCCCAGAGGTGGGGTGTGCTGGGGCACCAGCTGAGAGGGTGGGAGAAAAGCCATGAACCCACGGGGAGTCAAGGGCCAGTGCCCAGCTGCCATGAGCCAGAGATGAACTGCAGCATCCTCGGCTTCTCAGCAACACAGAGCCTCCCCAGCATCATCCAGCCCTGGTGGCGGGAGGTGGCACCAGCCTCTGTAAAGTCCTCGCAAGCCCCGTGCCCTGCCCAATCACAGAACAGCTGTTCAGCCCCCCAGCCCCCAGCCATAGGCCCTGCCCCACAGCACCAGCAGGACAGATGGGCTCGTGTTAGCAGGGTGCCAAGGAAGCGGGTGTGCAGCTGGCATGGACTGTGGTGGAACCCAGTGTGGGCAGACCAGGGTATTCCCAGCCCCAAAGTGGTCTCCCGTGGTGGGTGCCCAGCACAGGACCCTTGCACCACACAGCCAGGCTCGGGCAGATGTGCTCTGCCCCCTCTCACAGAAGAAAGGAGACCACGGTGATGCCAGCACCCGCACACCATGGGCAGAGTGGTGCCAGGGCAAGGCAAACGCAGCAAGAGGCTGAGGGAGGGAAGGGAAGCAACCACAGGCAGCCCTGGCTGATGGGGCTGCCATGGGGCCGCCACAGCACAGCTCAGCCCAGGATTAGCTCGGAGAAGCAAAAATAGCCTGAAGCTGTGACTAAGGCCAGATTTTGGCTCCGGGAAGCCGGGATTATGGTGATATCCAGGATGTGTTATTAGAACAGAAAACAAGGGTTTGCATTTGGGAGTGGCTCACTGAGCTGGAGGATGTGGCCCTGGCAGGCTTGGCAGACCCCAGCCATGGTGGCCAGTGTGCCTGGCCGGGTGCCCTGGGGCCCAGAGCAGCAGCTGCCTGGGAGAAGCAGGGTTAACTCCCCACGGGGTATCACTGTGTTAAACCCCTCTCCATGGCAGTTAAAGCCGATAAGAGGCATATCAAACCGGAAAAGCCCCACGCTGTTTAAAAGTGCCCAGAGGCGGTTGGGCAGCTTTGGACAGGGGACTCCCAGGGCACTGGAGGCAAAGCCAGGCTCTCCGGGGCAAATTCCCAAGGCTTTGGTCGTGGTGTTGCAGGCAGCTTGCCCGGGAACTCTTGCCTTGGAGAGTCTGATCCAGGAGCTCTACCCCTCTGGTGGGACAGTGGGATCACCATCATGAGGCACATGTGGCTCTGCCCTGTCACCTCCAGGTGCAGCTCAATCAGAGTCAGGGAAGAGAGATTTCTCATACGTTGCAGCCACAAGGGAAATATCCCAAATTTCAGCTTCCATGGGCAAATGATCTCCTGTGCCACCAGAGCTGCCCTGTGTCACTCCAGGCCAGGAGAAAGCTCGGCATTGCAGCAAACACATGCTCCAGAGTGCTCCAAGTGCCTCGATAGTGCCCTGGGAGGTGGCTGCAGGCTCCCAGTGCCGTCTTCATGCCAGTTGCTCCCAGCAAGGGAGGAGATGTTTAGCCATACAGGCAGCTGCCCCAGGAGACACCTGTTCCAGGTGTTTTGGAGGGGAAGCTGAGGCCAGTCATGAACACGGCCTGTCCTCGGGTGGCTTCATGGTGCCAGCAGTGCTGGAGCTGCCATGTGGCGCCCGGGCATCACCCATCCCGGCTTCAATCCGTCCCGGCCCCGGCACACGGACACGGAGAGAAACTCAGCGGCCAGGGACACGGGCACCACTCGGGCACGGGGCGGGACAGCGCGGGGACCTGGGGATCCCGGGTCAGCCCGGGCGTATTGAGACCGACCCTGCCCTCTCCCATCTCCCTCGCCCCTCTCGGGGTCCCGCGCTCCCCTCCCGCAGACACCGAGATCTGTCCCTGGTGCTGAGCGCAGCTGCGGCGACACCGAGCGGCCCCGGCAGCGGGAGCGGGGAGAGCATCGCGGGGGCGGCCTGGGGCACGGGCACGGGGAGTCCCGGAGCACCGAGCCCAGATACGGGATGGTCCTCGTACAGCGCGTGGGAGGCCTCACCCGGCCGAGGCNCTGGTGGCGCCAGGACCCCCTCGGCATCGGAGCCGCCGTGCCGGGAGGCACCGGGACCCGCTCGGCCACGGGAGCCACTCGCCCTCGGCCCTCCCGGACCCACGGGGGCTGCAGAAGGAGCCGGACGCGGCGCACCTCGGTTAACCTCTGTCCTGGTACTGCGCCCAGGCAGCTGGTTCCGCGCACGCCCCAGTGCAGGCGCCGCAGATGAGCCCAGTCCAAGCACCGCAAGGAAGGCACTTGCTCCAGCACTTGCCCCGGCGCTGAGCTGCGCCTGCCCAACCCTTCCCCAGAGAGACAACAGAGCCGGGTGACATCAGGCTACCATTTATTGTAAAAGGCCGCGGTGCCCGCGGTGCCCTGAGCAGGCTGGGCCAGGGCCAGGGCTGGGAGGAGGTATCTAAAAGTGCTATTTACACTGAGCTCCAGCTGTGTGTCCCCGGAGTCCATCCTGCCAGGGATCCTCTCTCTGTCCCGCTGCCCCCATCCCATTCAGTAGAAGCTCCTTGCAGCTCCCTGGGCCTGGCTTGTGCTCGGGTCCTTCCCTGAGTGTCCCTGGCACTCCCTGGGGCCGTCAGGGCTGGTGTCAGCACCTCGCGGCACCGCTGTCGGCTGGGCGACCGTGCCCGCAGGGCAGCCCAAGGTGTCGTGGCAGGCGGTGCCAGGGCGCTGCCCGCGCTTGCCCATTGTGAGGATGCCCGCGGCGTGGTTGCCGGAGCCATGGAGCAGGCGGTAGAGCCGGCTCTGGAAGGCCAGGGGGACGCTCTTCCTCTTGCCCAGTGTGAGGATGCCAGCGGCATGGTTGCCCATGCCGTGCAGGAGGTCGTAGACACGGCAGGAGCAGGTCTTCTGCCGGCAGCAATGGGGCAGGCTCTGCCGGGCAGCAGCCAGGGAGCAGAACAGGAGCAGGAGCAGGAGGCAGGCAGCTCGCCGGGGCTGCCGGAGCAACAGGCAGCGTTAGAGCAGGGCAGCAACAGGGCAGAGAGGGGGCAACTGCACAGCCCCAGGACTGTCCCCCCTGCTGTGCTCACTGGTGTTTCAGCTCCCCCCTGCCCTGGTTGTTGCCGCAGGGGCCCAGCCCCACACCCGAGGTGCACCTGGAGCATCAGCCTTCAGTGCACTGGGGCACAGCCAGCACCCTCACCTGTGTCCCAACCAGCAGCCAGATGTGGGCGTCCTCACTGCACCCTTGCCCTGCTCCTGCACACAGCAGCTGTGGCAAACACCCTTCCCTCGCTGTCCAGTGACACGGGACAAGCAGTGAAAGCACCCATGCTGCAGGCATTGCATGGCCACCTCTCTCCCAAGCACTCCCCTCATCGGCTGCTGGCTACAGTCAGGGAGTCCCAGGGATTTGCTGCACACTGGGAGCTTCCCAAGAAACTGGTCAGGCCCTACCACACCCCCAGCCCTACATTCCAACCTCCCACCCATCGCTGTTCTCTTGTCCCCAGGAGCTGCAGCACCCCAGCCCCACCTTGGTGTTGGGCACCTCCATCCTTCCTGGGGTCTTCAGGTGGCCGAGCGGCTCTGGGGCATGTCCCATCGGGCAGCCAACAGCGCAGCACCCTGCACTGCCACTGCCACTTTATAGGGCCCAGCACAATAGTGCTGCCAAAAATACCTCTGGGGCAGCAGGAGCAACGGGTCTCTGGGAGACGTGGGAGCGCCGTGGCCGGTAGCCCGGAGACCGTCCAGGCCTTTCCCCTCATTTGCAGCTCCCCATTGTGAGGGTACTCACTGGATGGGGTGCCTGGCACTAATGAGGCCATAATTGCCCATGGGCCATGCTGCTGGGCTGGCACAAAGGGGATGAAGGTCAGCACTGGCCGGCTCCGGCTCCAACAGCAGCGCAGTGCACCGGCTGCTGCTCAGAGCCCCATTAGGCTAATTAACCCCCCAACAAAGGGGTGCCAGCAGCTGTATAGCTCCCTGACTGACGTGGGGAGCCATCACCCTGCGCTTGGCTGGTGCCAGGGAGGGATACCAGAGTCCTGTACCTGGTGTCACCCTCCATTCCCTTTGGTGACACTGTCCCATCCTGGTCCTGTGCCTGGAACAGAGGGAGCCGCAGGGCACCAGGGAGGGTCTTGCACCCTTTATAACACTCCACAGCCCCAGCCCGACCCCAGACCACCTCCAGCCTTTGCTTGTGCTGAACTCCCTTGCCTTGGGGGATGAACCCAAACATTCCCCTGATACCAGACGCCACATCTGCTGTTCAGGGACACCCTGGTCCTACATCTGCTGCACCAGAGAGCCTCCCAGCCTCTCTGTATAGTGGGGACCCCACAAATGCTATGGATATGACAGACCAGCCAGGATCCTTCCTGCCAGCCAGGTTTTTCCCCAGGGCTGGTGAAGGCCAAACCTGCAGCCCTGGGGAGGGTGGGCAGGAGCCCAGACCTGGGGCTGCTTTTTCAAGTGGCATCTGGCACAGCAGGCTGGGGGTACATGCACATGGGCACTGGGGTACCAGCATCCCCACTGGCCCCTCAGCAGAGTACTGGCTCCAGAAGCAGATGGAGGGGATGGATGAGTCCTCTGGGAGCTTGGTGGGGCAAGAGGGAGCAGGGACATCTCTCCCCAACTTCTCCACTGAATTCTGGTGCAAGCCCCTCAACACAGCAGAGCACAGGCACCCAGCCTCACACACGTTCCCCAGGCAGGCTGGGGCTCCCTGCTCCCGGCCCCTGCGGCCAGGGGTGCTCAGTCCGGGCCCCGAGCCCCAGACCGGGGTCAGCAGGACGCTGTGTCGCCACCTCCGTCTGTCTCAGGGATAGGCTCCAGCGGGGCTTGCAGCCGGGAGGGCTCGGGTGAGGCTGATCCGTTCCTGCCAATGCCGCAGGACTGTCCCGCATTGTGGATCTGCCACAGGTTGTCCAGTGCCTCTGCCTTGGCATGCTTGAGGAGGTCAGCCTGGCCCTGCGGGGAGGAGACATCGGGGGGTGTGTTAGGGTGGAGGCAGGAGGGTGACGGGGCAGGGCGGGGCAGGGCGGGGCAGGGCAGGGCAGGTGTGTCCGCGCAGCCCTTGCCCCTCACCTTGAGGACAGTGATGTTCCAGGCAAAGCTCTCCAGCGCCTTCTGCAGCTTGCGGCCCCGCAGCCCTTCCTTGGTCTCGATGCGGTGCAGCTCCTTGTGGAAATCCATCCCTGCATTGACGGGAGAGGTGCTCAGTGGGTGCAGGGACGTTGGCACAGGGACAGCCACCACCCACAACCAATAGGGACCAAGCCAGGGGGATGCCCTTTGCCCACCATGGGGTTGCAGGCTGGGTGGGCTCCCCACTGCCCCAGCAGCCTCATGAATCCTCCATGCCTGGAATGATGGGCCAATGGAACCCCCAGCATCCCAACTGCAGCATGTGGCCGTTCTGGACCCCAGACACCACAAGGTCTGGAGGGGCAGTGAAGACCCTGGACAGACGCACACCTCCTGCGCTCCATGTCTCGTCTGGGGGGGGAGTCAGAGCGGAGCCACCAGACCCCCCCATGGACTGCGGGCTCCGTCACTGTGCCCCACGTGACATCCCTGTGAGTGGGTGCTATATTTACCCCTCCTGACGCAGCACCGGCTCTGGGCCCACGCGAGGGCTCCCACGCAGCTCCCTCGCCCTCGCGCTGCCAATCAGCACGCCCACGGCCCCACGCCCCCACCACAGCCCGCAGCTCCCCGGGCCCCCAGCTCCTGCCAGCCGGGTACTGGCTATGCCGACACCACAGGGGCTCGTCCACGGCACAAACAGGGTGAAAACAGGGACAGGCAGCACCAGGGCACGGGGGTGGGGGCTGCAGCAGCCAAATTGCTGCCTACCACCACCCTGAGTGGCTGCATGCCCCAGAATCACTCTGCCCTGCAGCACTCCAGCGCAGCAGCCAGAGCAGTACAGGAGGGCACAGCACCAATCTGTGCTCTGCAGCTTGTGCCCCACTGCTTCACTCCCCCAGCGCTCGCAGCAGCAGCAGAGCTGAGCCAAGAGCTTGGGGAGATTTCCGTCTGCCGCGTAGGCAGGGAACAAACACGGCTGCTGGCAGCAAGGCTGGCATGGCAGGGACAGCAGAGCAGGGCCCCCTCCTTCTTCCCCTGCCCCTCCAGCTCCTGACACTCTCCCAGCCCCACGGAGAGCCCACAGAAGCCCCTGGAGCTGATGGGGCTGTCCTGTGGGTCCCAGCCAATGACATGCAGCCAGCAGGGCCTGGAGCGGGGCCAGAGGTCCCAGGCAGCTGCCAGAGTGGGGGCACCTGCAGGGAGGACCAGGGCAGGCGGCAGCAGCACCTGCCTGTGTGGGTTCTGCCATGTGTTTGGGAAGTCTTAACACTCAGTTGCCATTTCTGCCGTCAGCCCCAGCCTGTTATTTCTGGCACTAATTATGTTCTGGTTTTTGACAGCTAATGACTCTTCCCTGCTTCCTCATCAGCCTCCCCCACTCTGCTTGCTCCCTACCACACAGCTCTGCAGCCCACCCGCCCACAGCCTGCCCCAGTGCAGGAAGCCCTGAGCCCCAGCACCCCAGGACATCCCTGGGTCCACAGCCAGAGCCACAGTGGAGCTGGGGCTGCCCTCCAGGACCCACCTGCCTGCTGTGCCTGGATGAGCTTCCCGTACACCGCGTCGGCAGACTCAATCAGTGTCCGGCTGGTCTGGATCATCTAGGGAGAGGGAAAGCATGAGGAGCTGAGCAGCATGAGGAGCTGGGCAGCCCTGGCCCTGTGCCCCCTGGCCAAGTGGATGAGGAGACAGGGCTCATCAGGGGCTGCCCCCTACACCAGCGCAGTGCCTGGGGTCTAGTCCTTCCCACCTCACCACACATGGCCGGGTATGGTGTGACCAGCACATGGCCAATGGCCAAGTTCCCTTCAACACAAAAGAAGGAAGCAGCTCTGGCCGTGGCTATTAATGGGATTTCTCCCACCTTGTGGGACCAGGGCAAGGGACAGGCACAGGGTAGGGGCTGCAGTGTCTGAGGGTCAGACTGATCTGGGCAAGCCTGTGCCTTGGCAGGACTCCTCCATGGGCAGTCTTCATGCAGCCCCCTGGCTGCACACCTTCATCTGCCCCAGGATGGGTACAGTGAGTTCAGGGTTCCTCGTCCTAGGACCTTCTGATCCATCCCACAAAACCTGCCTGGGTTCATCCTACAAAACCTACTTAGATTCATCTCACAAAAACTGCCCATCCCAACTGTTCATGCCATTAAACCTGCACCACCACTGGGTGCTGGTCCCAGTGCCACTGATCTCAGGGATCCTCCCCAAGGAGCCAAGCCCTGGAAGGACAGTACTTACCGTCTCATAGGCAGTGAGGACCTTGCGCAGCAGGTCGGGGATGGGGCCCTGGGCCTCCATGGGGGGGTACTGCTCTGCCAGGTTGAGGGTGACGCTGGGTGCACTGTCACTGTGCAGCAGCCATGTGGACACCGTCAGGATGCACTGCTTCATATTGGCAGCGGGTGTCAGCCCACACAGCTCCTTGAAGGACACCAATGCATTCTGCAGAGACCAGTGTCCAGTGTCAGGAGTTCAGCTGAGAGGACTCCCAGGAACCCCCAGACACAGGAACACCCTCATTTCCCACAGCTCACTGCTTCAGGTGAGACTCCTCTCTCACATCCCATAGGAAAAGGGGGACAGCCTGGCTCCCCACCACTCTCAGTCTGGCCCCATCCTCCCCTGCAGAAACCAGGTCCTCCAGTGCCTATGCAGAGTCCTTACCTGTACATTCTCCCGCAGGTCAGTGGCCTCCCGCAGCGGCTGGGTGGCCGTCCGGAAGACTTCATCGATGGCTTTGATGCCAGTGGCCTTGGTGGAAGTGTACTCCCGCACTCGGCGGCCCCGGCGCCCTGCCAGCCCCCGGCGGTGCCCCTTGCCCCCGCCACGGCGGTCAGTGATGGCCACATGCACAAAGAGGGTGGCGTGGGGCAGGGGCTCCCCAGCCAGCGACTGGAGGGGGACATGGCGGTAGCCAGGCTGCAGGCACTCAAAGGGGATGGTGTACTGGGCAATGAACTCATCCCCGATGTAGTCATCATCCAGCACGACAAAGCGCAGGACGGCCAGCTCCGGCAGGTTGATCTGGAACTCCAGGCTCTCGTCGAAGATGGGGTTGTCCCCGCTCTGCAGGGCTGTCTTGGTGCGGTGCTCAGCGCAGTCAGCCGGGATGCCATGGATTTCAGCACAGACATAGGGCTCCACCACCTCCCCCTTGGCCCCCGAGCCCTTGGGCTTGGGCAGGTTCTGCCCACTGATGACCTTGAGGTGTAGGAGCTGGGCAGGCACCCCAGGCAGAGAGTCCTTGGCGTTGGCACTGAAGTAGGAGACCTCCTCCCGCATGATGGCCGGGCGGAGGACGTAGCCACAGGCCCCATTCTGCCGGAACCAGCCCGCATTCAGGTCCATCATGAGCCCTGGTGTCTGGTAGTTCATAGCCACCATCTGGCAGCCGCACTTCCAGAAATCCTGGGGGTTCATGTTGCTGGCATCGATGCGCATGGGGCTGGGGTAGATGCGGGAGAGGAACCGCTTGTTGTAGCTGACCAGCTCAGCTGGGCACTCATTGGCAAAGCGTCCCGCCTCCACCTCGCTGAAGGAGCACATCTCCCAGTAGCGTTGCCCACGCCTGGAGCTCTCAAAGTCCTGGAAGGGGACTGCCTGGCAGAGGCTTACCAGCTCCGAGAGCTCACGGCTGAGGCGCACCCGCCGCAGGCCGCCCCCCTCCGGTGCCTCCCGGTCCTCCTGGCCCAGCCGCCGCGCCAGCTCCCAGCCTTCCTCCTCGTCCGACACCTCCCCCTCGCTGTCCTCGCAGGTGGGCGGGAGCTTCTTGCCCTTGATGAGGATGCGGCCCTTGAGCTCCTCCGGGGAGGGCAGATAGGACGCCACGGGGTTGGGGGGCTCCAGGTACAGCTTCTCCCCCAGCGTCTTGCGCAGGCACTGGGCAGCGAGTCGCTGCTGGGGGGCCGAGCAGCGCACCACCAGGCAGAGGATGAGGGGGTAGGCGGAGGCAGTGAAGGCGTGCTGGTCAATCAGCCCCACCACGGCACGGAAGGGCACGCAGGAGGCAGCTGAGGGGCTGGTGTAGACCACGGGCTCACCCTCAGGGCCATCCCACAGCACCAGCTCGATGCTGCGGCAGCCCAGGCCCAGGGCACTGATGTAGCCACTGATGTCTGAGCGGCCCCAGAAGTTGTCCTCCAGCAGGCAGGCGCTGTGGGCAGAGCTGATGTAGTAGTGGGACAGGGGCTGCGCCATGTCCTGGCAGACCGTGCGGTGCTGCGGGTCAAAGATGGAGCAGTCAGCAGAGAGCAGGTAACGTGTGAAGCCGTCAATGGCCAGGTAGCCCTTCTCCCGGCCCTCCTTGGAGGGTTCATACTTGCTGACGATCTCCAAGCACTTCTCCTCTGTCACCCCCTCCATGCCCTGCTCCACCTCCAGGAACATCAGCAGGTCCTTCACACCCAGGTATTCCTTGTTGCTGGAGAACTGGACCAGCAGAAAAAAGATCTCAGGGCGGGTGCAGAGCTCGCAGTATGCTTCCACAAAGAGGTCACAGGCCACCTCCGTGCCAGGACGCTCGCTGGCCTTCTGCAGTTCCTTGAACTTCAGCTCGATGGTGGAGGTCTTCATGCCAGGGTTGAGTGCCTTGATCAGCTGCACAGCCCGGGACACAGGGATGCGGCCAGACTTCTCCAGGTCAGCAAGGTCGAAGACAGAGGAGATCCAAGACGTCCGGAGGCTGGGGTGGCCAGTCCCAGGAGCCTCAGGGCTGTGCTTTCCATAGGACACCAGATAGCGCAGGCCCATCACCCAGGCACTCACCACATCTGCTGAGCTGGCCACCAGGTCCAGGGACTCGTAGTTGTCCCCGTAGATGATGGAGAAGGCGCACTCGTCTGGGAACTGGTCGGAGAGGCCATTGCTGCGCAGGACAGGCGTCTTCTTGCCCACACGCACCTCTTTGACCGATTTGATCTCAATCTTGGCCTTCTCTGAGTCCTTCTTGGAGGGCTCCCAGCGCACGGAGCGCATGTCGGCGTCCAGCACGAAGAAGCGGCTGTACATGCGGGAGTTGGAGCGCACCTTCTTCAGCTCACAGCCCTCCAGCATGAGGGAGATGCAGGCAGCTGTGCTGTTGATCTTGCGGTCATTGGGCATGGAGCTGAAGGACACTGTCTTCTTCTTGTGTGGCGGCCGCTGCCGAGAACCATCCTGCCAGGGTGGGAAAGGGGCAGAGCCATCAGGGAACAGCCAGGCAGCACACATCCTACTAGTTCCTGGCATCCTCCTGCCCCACTGTTCCCCCACCTCAGCCCGAAGCAGTATGTAGCACTGCCCCAGGGTGCCCCAGCACCACGCTAAGCCCAGTCCACACCAGCCCGCCCCTCTCTTGGGGGCTGGGAGCCAGCTCCAGCCCTGGCTTCCCTCACAGTTCTCTGCCTGGCTTATTTTAACTCTGCTTTCCTTCCTTCCTTCCTGCTCCTGGCCCTGAGCTGGATCCTTCCCCACTGCTCACTCACCCTCACAGGCACAGCCATGCGCCAGCAGCCCAGCACAGCCCCTGTCTCCTTGGCTTGGGGACACCAGAGGAAAACAGACACCTGGCATGTGATGCATGAGCAGAGCTGCTCCTAGGGAGCCAAAGACAAACCCCCTACTCTTCTGCAAGGAGTGGGGCAGGATAGCCCCTGCCAGTGCCACGTGCTGGGGATGATCATGGCCACGGCTCTGTCCCACAGAGCGCAGGGTCACGAGGGCATGGGCTGTTTGCTGCCAGCACCTCATGCCCACACTCTGTCCTGCCTCACTACAGGGAGGGGGGACCCAGCTGCCACGGGGCTGGCAGGGGCAGGGGATAAGGGCCAGGAGTGTATTATGGGATGGATTTCATTAAGCAGCACAGTAGGAGGAGATTTAATCCACTTCTTCAAGATTATGGTGAGTCACCTCTAATCTAGTGGTGTCTCTGTCAGAGGCAGGTCCTGCTCAGCTGCCCAGGTTGGAGGTGAGGGGTTGCTCCCGTCCAGTGCCCACAGATCTTCCACAGCTCCTGCATGGGGCTGTGCCTGGACAAGCATATCCCATGCCTGATCTCCCATGCCTGATCCTGGAGGGTCGGCATCTGCCCCACGGGGTCAGGCAGCCACAGCCAAGGTCATTCGGGATAGGTCGTACAAATGGATGTACGGTTTCCCCAGGGAATGGGGAATCCTCCAGGGATGCCCAGAGAAGGAGGAACCAGCACCAGCCCTCAGCCCCTTGTTAGGGCCAGGCATATCCTACTATCCTGGAGCTCGGATGTGGTGGCTGTTTGCATCCTCTCGCTGCCAGATTGCTCCAGGGAACTGGCCGAGCTCCAAGACCCTGCCTCGGTGCCAGCCATCCCGGGTCGGCAGGCGCTCAGCGGCAGGTCACGCCATCGGCCAGCCCTGCGGGGAAGGACTCGACGCCGGATGCTTTCTGCGTGCTGCAATCTGAGCGCCCCACTGACGGGCAGCCCCAGCCCCCAGCTCGCCGCGGGGCGATGGGCACCGAGGCCCGCACCTCCTGCCCCCGGCAGGACCCCCGCCTCTCTGCAGACCCGCTCCCCGCCCGGCGCACCCCACCCCGGGCGGCTCCGCACCGGGCCCCACAGCTGAAAACAGGAAATCCATCCGGAAAGGAAACACGGGCGGGGGGCCTGCGTGCACCCAGAGCCAGGGACCTGCTTCCAGCTGTGCCCGCTGCAGGCAGCCAGATGCACCCCACCGGCACCAGCCCTGCCGGTCCTCTGGCCACCCCGGCTCAAAAGCCCGAACGCCCTCCCTGCAGACCCCCACCCTCCCAGGCTTAGATTGGGGAGGGGATGCCCACTGCAGCATTTTGGGGTGCGGATGTGTGGCACAGACCCAAGAGCGCCCTGCAGCACACAGAAGCAGGTTCTGCTTCTCCCTCTGCACGGGCAAGCAGCAAGCAGGGGATGCGAGGAGTCTCCCTTTTGCAGCTGCCTTATGCTCCTCAGTGCGGCCTGGGGAGCAGCAGGGAAGAGCCTCTGCTCCCTGGCAGCCCCTTCACAGGCTGTTCTAGGTGGTCTGTGTGGGGACAGCCCACGCAGTGCTGGGCGAGGTGCAGCAGGAGCAGCACAGGCAGGTGATAAGCAAGGCAGCAGTGGAGCCGGGAGGACACGGCACCCATGGCCACGACAGCATGGAACAGCCCCAGACAGAGGGCAGAGCTCCGGCTGGGACAGGGATGCTGCTCACTGTGCCAACGAGCTGGCAAGGAGTAGGCAGGGCTCCTCCACAGAGCAAAGCACAGACCACGATGCTGATGTCGACCACGATGCCAGTGGCGAGCATGGGCTTGCAAGGAGGGCACGTTTCAGCCCAGCTGCCTGCCCTGCCCAGCTCTGCCGCATGTGTTAAGCACCTCTTCAGCCAATTATCTCCTGCATTAGTGCCCTGGTGAGTGCTGATGCCCTAATCTCAGCCTCCACGTGACGGCCATCGTTCGCGGCCACACTCAAAGCATGGGATGGAGAAGGGCCCATCAGTCGTCCCTCCCTTCCCTTTGTCCCCCAGCCTGGCCATGATGTGACTCATCTGCAGCTGAATTCCCCAGGTCCCAGGTCTCCCCACTACTCCTATCCCAGGCTGGGCAGCGTGGGCAGGGGTGCAGGCAGGCAGCAGCCCCGGAGCTGAGGCAGTGGGAGACCAGGCACAGTCAGGGCTTTTCTACTGTCGTTTGTTCCCTGCCAAGAAGAGAGCGACTGACACATCCACTCCCCGCGGCACCAGCTGCCACTCCCCGGCGAGGGGCCATGGAGTCAGATCCCAGCAGAGGCACCACACAGCTCCTGGGGCTGGCGCACGATGGGAAGGGGGCTCAGGGGACAGAACAGCAAAATTCTAGGGAAGGGACACCTCCTGCAGCAGGGAAGAACAGATCCAATATCCCTAAGTCCCTCTCCAGCATCTTCCCAGCCCACGGGACCACCAGCCCCCTCTGCTTTCAGCCTGGGAAGAAGGAAGGTCCTCTAGCCAGGACACAGGGACACTGCAGGGGACAGCTCGGGACCCCACTGCTCCAGGCCCCCCTCACTCCACACAGCCACTGAGTCGCACTTTCAGATTCACTCCTCCAGCCTTTTCTGGAAATCCCAAAAAATAAGAGCTGGCAGCTCTTTCCACATGTTCCTCCACTGCTGCTCAGGCCCCGGATGGACTCGGAGATGCAAAACGGATCAGCACAAGCTGGGGACAGTGTCCGGGTCTGACCTCCCGCCGGGTCAGCGCCCTCCCCCTCCAGCGCTGGCCCTGGGCCACCCGACCTTCACGTGAGGCCAAATCCCGTGGTGACGCAGGTGGTGACAGGGATGCGCCCGGGCAAGAGGTTCACCATCCCCAGCCCGCGGTGCCCACGGATGGTCCCTGGGCAAGGAAGGGTGCCGGTCCATCCCGGGAGGAGCAGGAGACCCCGGCAAGGTCCCCAGGGAAACCGGGCACAGCCAGCGCACTGCACTGGCAGCAGCCTCTGGCTGCACGGGAGCACCGGCAGGTCTCCGTGCCGTCACCGCGTGGGCACAGCCCGGCCGCCCCCGCAACAGTTTGCAGTGAGAGCCCAGGCGGGCGCGGGCAGGGACTCAGCGTCCTGACACCGCTGTCCAGAAAACTGGATCCCAGGGACAGAACAGTGGGGCTGGGGCACCACGGAAACAGCCCCCTCACGGGGTATTAATAGCACCGGAGCAATCCCAGCTTAAAATAGGCTGCCGAGAGAAGGGAGGAGAGTCCCGGGCGGACGTGACCTATTGTGTCAGCGAGTACCGCTGGCATTAGCACAATCAAGGGGGTTCATTTAGGAAAGCACACGTGTGATCCGCTGCCCACCCAGGTGGGAGACCCTCGAGACCTTCCCTGGACCCCGGCCCTCCCACGGCCCAGCAACACCAACACCAGGTATTGGAAGGAGACTGCAAGCTGGTCAGGCCAGGCCCAAGGCTCAGTGCTTGTCAGGAGAGAGCAAGGGAGAGCAGAAGCTGCTCGAGGGGCAGGAGCGGGCGTCTTCTCACGGGAACCCAGGGGTAACCTGAGCAGCACCGGGTGATGCTGCAGTGTGGCCATAGCACTTGACAGGGCGACCCACGGGCACTCCACAGAGCCGGGCCGGGCTAGATTGTGCCCTTGGGGACCCTGGGTCCGGGCAGGGCGTGGGGACACCGTGTCAGTCCCGGTGTGACCAGCACCGCGGGCAGGTGGCGACCCTCGGTCGCCCGGGGATGNCGAGCTGCAGCGGCGGGGCGCGCGAACGGGCACCGAGCACCGGAACCTTCCACCGCCGGAGCATCCCCGGCCTCCGCCCAGCACCGCAGCACCCGGGGCCGGCAGCCGCCCCGTCCCGGTGGGACCCCGGCCGAGCCCGGAGCCTGCAGCCGGGCACGCAAACCCAGCCTGGCACCCTTCAGCCGGGCACCCGCACCCTCTAGACTTGGCACCAGCAGCACAAATGAGCCTGCACCCAAAACAAGCTGTACCCTGCAGCCGGGCACTCAAATCGACCTTGCACCCTGCAGCCTGGCATCCAAACCCAGCCGGGCACTCAGCGGCCTGGCCCTGCCCAGCGGGTTCCACCCCACCAGCCTCCCCTCCCACCGGGGTGGTACCCAGGCATGGCAGTGCCAGCAGAGCCGGCCAGTGCAGCCCCGGCCCCGCACGGCTCTGCCAGTGAGATGGCTCAAGGCTTTTGTTGCGGGGTGCTCCCGGCCCAAGGAAAAGCTTCTCTGCAGAATTTCGCTCCAGTTTCTTCAGGGAGGGATGGGAGCACAGGCCTTAGCCAGGTTCATCCCTGGCGGGGCTCTCGGCTGTGCCGGGGGATGCTTTGCTTTGTGTGAGCTTTCTTCAAGACATCACCTCCTGCCCACGGCCCCACTGCCCCCCAGCAGCAGCTGCGGCACAGCAGGTGCCCCACACGCCCTCGCCAGCCCTTGAAGTAACCCTTAATGAGCAGGGGGGGAAATGACCAGTCCGTCCCGATGGTACACATGTGCCTCAAAGGCACAAAGAGCCTGGTGCCCCCAGAGTGCAGCAGCCACTCAGCTGGTTAAATATTCATGGCTGCCCCTTCCCCAGGACCCCCGAGAACAGCAGCAACTCCTCAGCCCCCAGAGCAGTCAGATTGCTTGAGCAATNTCTGCAGCTCCTCGGAGCCGCTCCACGGGCACAGGGGGAGCGAGGAGCGGCGGACAGAGCCTGTGCGGGGGGACGCGGGGCTCGGCGCGGGGACACGGCTCGGCATCCCAGCGCTGCGCAGGTGCCGGGCCCGGGGCGCGGAGGGGCCGGGCCGGTTCGTTGCCAGTGCGGGACTCTCACCTTCATGATGCTGGCCCGGGGCGCGGCGGGCGCGGGGCTCCGCTCCGCCGAGTCCTCGCGGCTGCTGCTGCCTGAGCCCGAGCCGGGGCTGCCNCCAGAGTGCAGCAGCCACTCAGCTGGTTAAATATTCATGGCTGCCCCTTCCCCAGGACCCCCGAGAACAGCAGCAACTCCTCAGCCCCCAGAGCAGTCAGATTGCTTGAGCAATCTCTTTAATGAGGATTAAAAATAATAATCTAAAAAAAATCAATCCCAGAATGAGGTCCTTTATTTATTTTTAAAAGATAATCCTCCTTTATTTTGCATTTGGTTTTTAAAACATTTAAAAGCAGCCCTCACTGGAGCTTATTCTTAAACCAGTGGACATACACTGAAGCCCAGCTGGAACTGCTCTGTGGCACCTGCCACCACCAGCCACCTCAGCCCTGCCCGCAGTGTCCCTGCCAGGTGACAAAATGCCACAGTGCCCCAGTGCTCAGGGATGAGCCACAGCTCTTCTGCTCCTCCTGCTCCCACAGAGGTTTCCATTGAGCCCCCTGCCTCAGCCATGGGCTGTGGTGCACAGTGTGTCCCTTGGGAAAGGCACAGGCGCCCACTCCACTGTGGCTGCAGGTGCTGCCAAGGTGCTGAGTGAGGAGCCCATGCAGTTGCAGGATCCCACTGCCCCGTGATGCTCCCAAGCTCTTGCTCCATCCCCCTGGCAGCACTGAGTGGTGCCCACCAGTGCCTGCTGCCACCATGGATCATGGTAAAGCTCACTGTCTCCATTTGCTCCACTCAGCCAAACCCTTGGGGCTGGGCACCTTTGCCCTCCACACCCTCCCCCCTCAGGGACATGGCCCCTCCTCAGAGGGTGCATGCCAAGTGAACCCCAGGGTGGATGGGCTGAGGGACCCCTAGGCTGCCCTATGAGATGACTGATCCCTGGATGAGCCGCAGCAGCTTCTCTTCACGCAGGACCCTGGGCATGGGCACGGGGGAGCCCAGTGCTTCCCGCAGCCGGGTGAAGCTCCCGGGCCTCACCAGGTGCAGGCGCAGGGGCCCAATGCTGCCCTTGAAGCGGAAGGATTTGTAGATGGGGAAATCCTCCTGGAGACACTGGTCCAGCTGCAAAGAGAGGGCAGTTGCCTGTGCTGGTCCCATGCTGTGTCCTTCAGCCATCCCACACAGCTCCAGAGCAGAGCCCATGTCCTGCTCACCTTGTAGCGCTGCCCCTCTGACAGGTCCCGCAGGCCCTGCAGCTCCATGAACACCTCATAGTGGGGGGCACAGGGCCCCGAAGAGTCACCTGGAGCAGTACCATGAGTATGTTAAAGCTGCCCACAGCCCCCAGCCCTCTGGGCACAGGAGGGCTGCAGAGCCCCACACAGTGCCAGCTACACTTTTGGGAGGACTTGGACTGCTCAGGGGAACTCACCCAGCAGGCTGCTCTCCAAACAGACATAGTCAATCAGGCGGGCACCTGGCCACATCCTCAGGGTGCGGCACAGGCTCTGGCAGAACTGCTCCTCAGGGATGCTCTCACCTCTCACGCTCAGTGTCTGGCTCTCCCTGTAGTGCAGGGACACAAGGTAGGTAGGTCACTGTCAGCCTCCTTTTACAACCCTGCCTGTAGATGGGCCCAGCTCGCTAAGGTGAGGGACAGGGCTTGGGGTGTCCTCACCTGCGCACAGGTTCCACCATGGGACACTGCTTGTGGAAGCCGGTCACCTTCAGCACCTCCTCAGTACGGCACCTGCATGGGCAGGGAGAGTGTGAGGGGGAGATGGGTGCATGGGGCTGGGGCAGGCAGCCCCCCAGGACTACACAGCAGGGAGGAGGTACCTGTACTCTCCTGGCTGAGCTGTCACAACCAGCCCATACTCACGTCCCTCCCAGAGCTCATCCAGCAGCACTGTCCGTGGCTCCTTGTTGGCCAAGCAGGGCAGGAACTCGCAGAAAGCCCAGTCAGGGCACAGCAGGAATCGGGGTGCTGGCTCCACTGGCCACAGGTTTATACCAAGCAGGGCTGGGCAGAGGCAGCAAGTGCCAGTGTGAGCTCCCCAGACCCCCTATCCTTCCCCACAGAAGCCTCACCCCTCTCCAAGGGGCAGAATTTTGCTGGTGCCAGGAGTGAGCTGTTTTCAGGTTGCAAGAAGGGGATGCAGCACAGAGATGCACCAGCATCACTGTCCTGCCATATGGCAGCAGCTCCCTGTGGGCACCCAGGGCAGGCCATGGGGACATGCCAGCGTGGGGGACACTCACCTCCCGCTGCCTGGTAGAAGGGGCAGTAGAAGGGCAGCCCCTGGCAGTCAGCCTGGCAGAGGGAGTCGCAGTAGAGCCGCTCCGCCCCATGTGCCGTCCTCACCACCACCACCTCCAGCTGTGGCCACAGACGCAACACGATGCCCTCGAAGCCGCGGGTGCGCTCAGCACGGAGCTCGGCTGCCCGGGGGCATATATAATAAATCTGGGCANCGGCTGCCCGGGCAGCATCAGGGGTCAGCAGTGCCTGCAGCTGGTCCCGCCCCCCCTCGGGCAGCCCGGGCTGCGGGCTCAACCTGCCGAGCGCCAGCTCCTGGGCCAGCTGGGGCCACTCAGTGCGCAGTGCCACCAGCGCGTCCTGCAGCTCTGCTGCCAGCCCGGCCTCCAGCACATGCAGCGCACGCTGCCGCAGGGCAAAGAGCAGCTGCACCCGCAGCGCAGCGGCCCGCGAGGGGAGGGTGCCCGCTGCGGCCGGGGTGCAGTACAGGGTGGGCAGCGGCCACCCCGCC
>VXBB01006137.1:0-49892 GCA_013399915.1 Illadopsis cleaveri
CTCGCTGGCACCGGCACCGGGACCGCCCCGCTGCGGGCTCCGGAGCCGCCGGTCGGGAGAACAAGGGACCCCACGGTGGGCTGGGAGGCTCCGCGTCCTGTTCCCCCCCGAGGCGGCCCGCGGTGAGGTGCGGCGGGGGCGGGGNGCGGCGGGTGCGGAGCGGTGTGCGCGGAGCGGAGCGGGGCGGGCGGTGCCGAGCGGAGCGGTGTGCGCGGAGCTGTGCGGGCGGTGCAGTGCGGTGCATTGTGTGCGCTGACACGCGGTGGGTGCGGTGCCGCCCGGGTGCAGGGCTGCCCGTGGTCCCGGAGTTCCTAACTCCCTAAAGTCAGCCCCAGCCCGAGGTTAGGAAGGGCCTGGAGAGGCTTCAGGAATGAGTAAATTAATTACAGACACCGTTTATGTCACATCCGCTGGGAGCACGGAGGGAGCCCGGGGCTGTCGCCTTTTCGAGAGCAAAAAACGGGATTGATGCAACTTCCTGCGGGTTTCGGTAGTCGGAGCCGGTGTTACCGTCGTGTTTTGCTCCAGAACGTCCCACTGGGGATTTACAGCTGGACGCTGAGACCGGCTGAGATGTCCATCCTTGCGCTTCTCCGCAGAGGTGCTGCTGTACTCGGGACCCCCGTGCCATGATCACATCCCGCACCGCCTGGGATCTGGGATCCGGGCCCTCGGCCGGAGCCACCTGGAAGACCAAGGACCTTGCCCCGGACGGTGAGTACAGCACGGTGGCTTGTACTTGCCCCTTGGGGATCAGCCTGCCGCGCTCACGCCCTGCTCCCTGGGGAAGGAGAGGCTGGGAACAGGCCAGCCTGCATTTCTCACATTTCTTTCCGGATGAAGGTCAAGATTTAAGAAACGGGGACTCAGAAGGAGGAACAAAGCTCTGGGCAGCCAGCTGGTGAGAAGAGAGGGCTGCCTCCATCTCCCTCCTGGCCCTTCCAAGTGGGAAACTTAGGGAGAAAGGTTAAAATTTAACATGTAAGACAGAAAACAAGAGTGATCTGCATGGCAGGGTGAATTCCCAGCCTCTTCCCAGCCTGGGCTCCTTGGAAGGGCTCCTTACCCCTCCCTGGCACATGGACCCCATGGGTGAGTTTAGTGGGAGTTTTCCTCTGTGGAAGCTGAGCTGCTGTGCAGGCGGGCGGGAAGCTGCCTGCCCCAACCTGCAGCCGCTTGTTGGGAAACAGCCCTTCCCACCTCTCTCACCAATGGTGCTGAATGGGTTTTGTCAAAGGGGGAGGCTGAACTCCCCTATTTGGACTGTTTTTCCTCTTGGCTTCAGCATTTGCCATCCCTTTGTGCTGGCAGCCGCTTCTCTGGGCACAGCTTTTTCTCTGGCACTCAGGCCAGTCCAGCCAAATGCTGATAGGCATCAAAGCCTCCAGAACCAGGTTTTTTCAGCACTTTGTCTGCCCAACGGCTGCTGCTGCCCATGCTGGGATGGGGAACTCATTGCCTATTATCCGGGCATTCACCATTGCTTGGGAAACACTCAATTTTCATGGCACGCGCAAAATGTTATGGATAATTAGAGGCTGGAAAGAAGTCCCGAGTGATGGACTCACTTCACAAGGACACATCTCCCTCCAGACATTGCTTCTATCTCTGGCCCAACTTCCTCTGGGTGGTTTTAGGGGAAAAAGCTGCATTATTGAGGTTTGGCTTGTGAGTGATTGATTTTTTTGGCCGCCAGCTGGAGGTGGCAGTGCTTGTGGCAGACAGGTGGGGAGGGGGCACAGTGTCCCCAAGCAGTGGGATGTAGCCCTCACCAGCTGCTTTTCCTGTAGAAGAGGAGGACACAGCCATGGGAGAAGGCTCCTTGAGTTGCTGTTTCCTTCTGTGTGGCTCAGCAGGACAGGGAAGTGCTGCCCTGGCTGCTTTTGGGTTTGGCTGCTTGACAAATGAAGGAAATATTTGGGGGCAGTGGAGGGAGGTGACGCCGTCAGGGTCCGTCTGTCTGGTTTTGGTGATGCAAGCTGGCTTTGGCAGCTTTTCTGAGATAGGATCACAGGAAGTGGAGCAGCTTGGCAGGGGGTAGAACTGGGATATCCCGGTGGGGGCACAGATCTGGTCCTGCAGAGGCCAGACAGAAGCTACACCCTGAATTCTCATTACTAGTCATTGGCAACCAGTCTCCGCCCCCCGGAGGGCTAGTTTTTCTAATTAACATTTTTAATAAAAGTCATGCACTGTCTCTGCCACACTGGTGTGGTGGCGACAGCAGGGGTTTGCTGAGCTGGCCAAAGGCTGTGTCTGTGCTGGGCTCCCAGCTGGATCCAGTGATGCTCTTTGCTCCATCCCAGGCCGTGGGCAGGACAGGCTCGGCACTGGGAGCAGAGCAGGCGCCTCTCCCCGGGTTCCTCTGCTACCAGCACTGCTTCACCAAAAAATTCTCAACGTGAACTGGCCGGACACTGCAAACCCCCGTGGGCTCTGCCGGGCTCTCCAGGTGAGGAATGTTGAGCCAGCCATGGCATATATGGGGAGGGCAGTTTTAGGGTGATGGGGAGGATGCCCTGCACCCATCTGGGCCATCCAGGTGGGAACCAACTGGCTCCCTCCCTCATCACAACCAGTTTCTGTCTGGACCCCAGCAGCATGTGCCTCGAGCAGAGCTGCTGCCTGGGTGGGGAGAGAAAAGCATCTCTGGGGAGTCGAAAAGCATCAAAAATGGGGAACAGTATTCATAACAGAACAGCATTTCTGGGTCATTTATGGGTCATGTTGGCAGGTGAGCTCAAGGCAGAAGTGTGATAAGAAAATGCAGTGCTGTGAGGTG
This sequence comes from Illadopsis cleaveri, assembly GCA_013399915.1. Lineage (NCBI taxonomy): Eukaryota > Metazoa > Chordata > Aves > Passeriformes > Timaliidae > Illadopsis > Illadopsis cleaveri. Next base: position 2,783 of record VXBB01006137.1, read on the forward strand.
GTGTTTGTCAGTGGGATGGAGGAGAAGGAGGTGGAAGGGTGCCACGGCCAGGGACAGTGTCAGGACACCATGTACTGGTGTAGCTGCCACTAGTTCATTCCAGGCTTCAGGCAAATCATTCAAATTCCCCTTCTTTGAAAAGAAGGAAAACATCTTCTTATCACACACCAACCTCAATGAATTCCCTTCGGCAAAACCCTTCTGGAGTCTCAGATGTAGAGGCACCGCAGACACGCGGCTTCTCCAGGAGGATGCTGCCGCCTCCTTCCAAATTACTCCCAAATTATTGGCATGTACCAAGTATTTGTCCCTCTGCTGCAGTGAGGTTTCCCTGGCATCACTGGCCTGTGGGGTGATGCCACAAGCTCTGAGATAAGATTTAAGAAAGAAAAGGCATTATTGAGCAGAGTGAGCTTGGCTGATCATCCCCTTTTATAGCAGCCTCATGAAAGCTCCTTTCAGATTTCTTCTGATTTTTTTGGAGCTGAGCTCCATCCCACAGGGCACGTGCCATGCCTGCAAGTCAGAGTCTTTATTTTTAAGGCCATAGAGAGAAAAATAGGAGATATTCAGTACAGCTCTGTGGCCAAGTTGAGCAAAGCTTTTTATGTGGAGAACTAAAAATCTAAGTTCATTGTGGCAGCTTCCCAACACAGACCTCCCTTGGAGGGAGGGTTTCCCCAAGCTCCACTCTTCTGTCTTCTGCACTTCCCACCCTGCTCACTCCTCCTGGCCAGCCCCGTGAAGTGCCAGCTGCTGACACCGTGTCCAGCACGGTGTGGGCGGTCGCTGTCTCAGCTCCCTGACCTGTTTCTGCTGCCGGCCACAGGCGCTGCGGGACACGACGTGCAAGCGGCGGCAGGAGCCGCGGCCCCGGGCCCCGGCCACGGAGGAACCGCCTGCATCCCCCCGTGAGCCAGCGGCTGCCACAGCAGTGCAGGCAGCCTCCACCATGAACCTGGAGAAAGCAGGTAAGGGGAGAGCAGGGATGCAGTGTTGGGTGCTCAGGAGGAGGGATGGAATGGAATGGAATGGAATGGAATGGAATGGAATGGAATGGGGGCTTGGGATCGGCCAGTGTCGGGGAAACTCTCCTCTTTTGGGGTGCACATAGATATGTGGCTGCACTTACTGTGGGAACGGGTCACAGTGGAAATCCAACACCAGCCAGCTGCTGGCTGGTGACAGGGACTGATGAATTATTGAGCTGGATGAACAGAGCAGGTGAGCTCCGATGAACTGCTGTTTCCTCCTTCTTAAGGAAAATGTAATATGTGTGGAAATGCTTGCAGCATGCGTGGCTGTGCCAGGGTGGGGAAATCCCATGGTTTCTTGTCTTTCCCATGGTTTCTTGTCTTTCCCATGGTTTCTTTTCTTTCACCCTCAGGATTGAATTATGTGAGCTTGTCAGGGCACATCTTGGGAGCTGCTCCTGGCCTGGTCCCCAGCTGCATCCCAAAGCAGCTCCTCAGGTGGGGTAGTGGCCAGGAAGGGGCAGGGATGCAGAAGAAAGGGAGTCTGATTGGCAGTGGTAACAGGGCAGAGCTGAGGAACAGATATCTTTCCAAATGGCTTTCTGAATTTTGCAAATTTCTGCATTTTGGAAAGCAGGAGGGTCACTGCGCCCTGCTTGCCACACTCAGACCACGCATGACCACCAACACACCTGCCCAGGGGGAGATGTAGCACAGAGCTGGTCGGCATCTCCTCTCCCATGGATACTGTCACAGGAAGAAGGTGCTGGATTATGGAGGAAGGCATGATCTGTGGGGGATTTTCCTGCCTGGGAGTTTGACTTGCAGCTGAGTGTTGTGGCTCTCAACCTGGCTCTGCCTTGGGTGCCAGCCCAGGATTAGTGTGAATGATGTGTGCAGACGTGTGGTGTGTCCACAGGAGCCTGGTCCTTCCTGTAATTTTGTCTTATTGCTGCCCAGGGAGTGAAAGGTGGTGTTCCTGTCAACTTTGGAGATTTCAGGGTGGGGTTTTTTGGTTTTTGTTTGGGTTTTTTGAGTGCTGATTTTAAAGAGAAGACCATTGTCCCCTGCCTAAGCTGGGCTGAGCTTTCAGCATGGAAAGAAAGAAAAGCCAGCACCTGACAGTGCTCTTTTGGGGTATCCAGTCCATGGCAGGAAGATACAACCTGGTGATCATTTCTGCAACCACTGCCAGATAAGTCCCATGATGTGCAGTCAGTAACAGAGTTGTATTTGGTCCCAGCATTTCATCTTTTTGTGCATTACACTGCCTCCTTAACTCCATTTAGGGGTAGAAAATCTGACTTACAGACAAAAAAATCTCTTTTTTTCCCATGAAGCAGGCAGCATCTTCCCGCAGGCAGCACGGTGATTCCCAGCACCAGCTCCTGCCTGTGAAACCTCAGGTTTCTGGTGGCAGCAGATGAAATCCACGGCAGGCAGGGAAGGGCGCCGGGCAGCCGGGATCCCAACCATCAGTTCTGCCACTGCAGTGCCTCATCCCCACACTGGGAATGAGTCACGCCAGCTCATTGCTTCTTGGGAACTACCAGGTCATTTGGTAGGCTCTGATGTACGGCCAGGTTGGATTCTGTCAGCACTGGTGGCTCTATTAACATGCAGAAAGTGATGTTTAAAATAATACTAGGAAGGTTAGAAAGCCAAACACACAAGGATTAGGCAATATGGCCATTCAGAGTACCTGTATAATTTTAATTTTGCTTCCATTATGTTTGTGTGTAATGACGCAGACTTTAATGACATGATCACACACTGCTTTTCCACCGGCACCTGCTCATTCAGAAGAAAGGATGCCGGGGTGAATCAGCGTCATGCTGAGGGCGGTTGTTATCTGAGCGAGGCAGCAGCATTTTGGCCTGTGATGGGGCTGGGTCATGGTGCAGTGGTGTGGGCAGGTGTTCTGTGTTGTGACCTGGGATGCTCTGCTGGCATTGGCAGATCCCTTTGGCTCCCACCCAGCTGGACCCCACTGTTAGCCAGGCCTGCTCTGGTAAGCACCTTGGCACCCAGGATGCGCCTCTGACACGTCACTGCACTCTCTGGGAGTTGTGCAAGTCCAGTTTCCTGCGTTCCCATCTCCAGCTCAGCCCCTGGGGACCCCCCATGGCTGGCATTCTGCTCCCCAGCGAGGTGGCTGTGTCCTGACCAGCTCCGTCTTTGCTCATGCTGCAGGGGGAAGGCTCTGCAGTGGGAAACGCGCCAACCTGCCCACGGCCCGGCCCTTCCCCGTGATCCAGGAGGTGATGGCCTCCATGGCACATCTGCAGAAGGAGAAGCTGCGGCTGCAGGAGGAGCTGCTGGAGCTACAGGAGAAGCTTGCTGCCCAGGAGAACAATGAGCTCTCCCTCTCTCTCCAACTGCAAGGCCAGGTATGGGGGGGGACAGGATGACACAAGGGGTCTATCAGGGTCTTCAGCCTCAGGCTGTGGCTTGGCTGGAGCACTGTGGCATGCAGTTAGTGATGGCTGCACTTGGAAGGAGTGTAGGATCTCCATCACTGAGCATCTTCTTTGCTGTGTGTTTCTGAGCACCGGCTTTGGCTGTGCCTCCTTTGGGATGCTTGCAGTCCCCAGTCGTAGCAATGGGGAGCAAAGCAATACCAACCCCTTTGTGCATCAAAGGAGATCAGTTTATTGTAGAAATCACACCCTTTATATACCTTTTATCTCTACCTGGTATAACTGAAACCCAACCAAGACCTAACAGAAGGAAGGCACCCATTAGCTGGCCCAGCTGCAGTGCTGCTGTCCAGGCGTTCTACCATCCAGTCACCTTTCTGCTCATACACTGTCCACATGTCCCTCCAGCCTCTCTTCCCACTGACTCTCTCCTCACTCCTAACTGCCTCTCACCCCCTCAACCAACTTCCAACCATCCAGCCTGCAGCTGTGCCTTTCCCATAGGGCATTCTGGTGAGAACAAACCTGGAACACTTTTACAATTATAAACCAAACCCTCCATCTCCCCCACTTTTTTTGAATTAAGCAACAAAAACCTACCAGGAAAAACCCAAACCATTTCTAAGACATTAATAACAGTAGTAACAATACCAACTATAGCAACCTTTCAAAAACTGTAACATAGGCATGTAACATTGTAACTATATACACATAGAATCAGGATGGTGTGACAAAAGGCGGCTCACACTGTGAGGGAAACCACTTAACTTGGTGGCCTGTAGAGACACAGACATAACCTCTATCCCATATCAATAAGTCCGGTGGTCCTTTCCGTTCTCCAGTCTGTAAGTCCTTTATCATCACAGGAGATTTTGGATGAGCCTTTGTGTCAAAGGAATATTGCCTTTCATATGCTGTTTGTCGTGTCTCATCACAATTTTAAAAACTGAGGACATATAAGGCCTTGGCTAATCTATTGTGAGGGCATTCCAACTTTCCCTCTTTTTGTTTTTAAATACAAAACCAAATCCTACATTCACCGCAATAGAGCTGACAAGGGTGTGTGGCTCTGTGGACATGACGTGGCCGTGAGGGCTTTGGTCATCAGGATGCAGCTCTGCACCAGTCATCCCTCCACTCAGCACAGGATGTCTGCTGCAGGATCAGCTCATTAGACTGACCTAGCAGTTTAATTTTAGTGACTTTCAGCAGGTGGAAAGTGAATGTGAAGGCACAGGATTGTCTGATGAAGGGACAGGTTTTGGCCACTGTGACACTCCCCCTCAAAACCATCTCCTGCACTGATGCAGGCACATCCTCAGCACGAGTGCTTAGGTTGTTCCAGGGACATGGAAATTTTGGNCCTTTCCGTTCTCCAGTCTGTAAGTCCTTTATCATCACAGGAGATTTTGGATGAGCCTTTGTGTCAAAGGAATATTGCCTTTCATATGCTGTTTGTCGTGTCTCATCACAATTTTAAAAACTGAGGACATATAAGGCCTTGGCTAATCTATTGTGAGGGCACTCCAACTTTCCCTCTTTTTGTTTTTAAATACAAAACCAAATCCTACATTCACCGCAATAGAGCTGACAAGGGTGTGTGGCTCTGTGGACATGACGTGGCCGTGAGGGCTTTGGTCATCAGGATGCAGCTCTGCACCAGTCATCCCTCCACTCAGCACAGGATGTCTGCTGCAGGATCAGCTCATTAGACTGACCTAGCAGTTTAATTTTAGTGACTTTCAGCAGGTGGAAAGTGAATGTGAAGGCACAGGATTGTCTGATGAAGGGACAGGTTTTGGCCACTGTGACACTCCCCCTCAAAACCATCTCCTGCACTGATGCAGGCACATCCTCAGCACGAGTGCTTAGGTTGTTCCAGGGACATGGAAATTTTGGCTGCTTGTAAAGAGATTTGCATGTGGCTGTTGTGGAAGCTGTTACAGTCAGGTTCTGCTTGTTCCACGGGTGTCAGAAAGGAGGAGGTAATTGTCCTGCATTTGGTTGGCATGCTCTGCATGACACAAGCGTGAGCACAGCGGGATCTGGCCCTGCGCTGGCCAGTTCGGCAGCAAGCGCAGCCGACGCCAGCCGGGGTGAAGAGCTGGCCCAAACTTCCAAAGCTTTGGGATGGCTGGGCCACGGCTCGAGCCAGATCCAGCTGCCAAGGACTCCCTGTCACGTCCAGAGAGCACGATACAGCTGGAGATGCCCAAGCAGGTAGGGGATGGAAGAACATTGATATTTTTGGGTGCCACAGCACAGGGAATGGTGGGCAGGCTCCGGCGTGTGCGCCGACTGATTGGGCTGGCGGCTTTCCCGGAACAAGCCGAGACTCTTTTCTTCTCAGTACCTCCCCTCCCTTAAAAATAGTTATAAAAATAACTTAATAATCTCCCTCAGTGGATATGGAAATGGGGTTTTCCCACTCAAGCGCTCGGCATGCGCTCGGCACTCACTTGGTCCCCAGCCAGAGCCAGGGAGACTTGCTGTGGAAGGGGGGGATCCCGGTCCTGCCTGGGAGCAGTCGCCTTTCCCCACCTGTAGCTGGGGAACTCCAGCCATACTCCAGCTCCCAGCCGTACCCAGCACAGGGCACATAGAGGGGCTGCCCACCCTGCTGCCATCTCTGCAAGGGTGTGGCTGAATAATTTACCACGTTAATTACAGCCCCATGTCAGCACACCTGCATTGGTTATTAATCAGCAGTTCCTAAATTATGGTCCATGGAGGGCCAGTTGCTTGCTGGTTATTGGGATGGGGCAATGTTCAGGCGCGTCCCAGTGTGGGGTTTGGCGGCTTTCTGGAGTGGGGAAACTGGGAGTTGGGCTGAGATCTGGGAAATGGTGGTCAAGTGAGGGAGAGAGCAGGTGGGCAAACCCCTCTTCAACACAGCCCATGAGACTGCTGGCTGCACCAAGCACTCACTGCTGCTGTTTATTCCAATAACTGCATGTTTTGGGAGAGCCTCACTGGTCTCTGCACAAAAAAAGGTTGAGGATTTTTGAAATCCATCTGGTTTTGCAGGGAGGGCAGCCTGGTCCCATGAGATGGGCAGATGCCCAGATGGGGGTTGATGGAGAGCATCATCCCATGGAACTCAGAAAAGTGACCTTCTTGAAGAGCTCTTGCTCCCTCTTTGCACCAAGATAACTTTCCTAGAAAGAAAAATAGAGAAGGTAGAGCAAAGCTTGTTGTGAGGGCAGGACAAGGCACTTCTGGCTCTTCAAACACAGTTATGGATAGGTTTGTTTTTCCCCTTCTCCAAAGATGGTACCTTTTTATTTTTTTAATAATGGTTTCTGCCAGTTCTCAACATGGACAAATTATACCCATGGTTGAACAAGGTCAAAGTAAAGCTTTCATTAATGTTCATTATAATCAGCTCGTGTGAATCAAGTGCTCAGAGCCAGGTGGAAAATTAAAGCATAATGAAAGTGTGAGCCAGCCTGGATGTTGGTGGCTGGGGCAGCACCGTAGGGTCTCCTCTGAAAGCTGCTGAGGTGCCTCCTGGTTAACCTGGTCTGTGTTGACAGGTGGAAACTCTGAAGGCAAAGGTCCTGGAGCAGGCACAGGAGATCAGCCGGCTGCGCTCTGAGCAGGTGAGCTGCCACTGGGATGGGACTGAGCCACCCTTGCCCTGAGGGATGCTGGAGTTCTGGGTCACGGAGGAGGAAGAGGGAATGCAGGGTGGGCAGAGATGGATTAAACCTCCCCAGGGTCACAGTTTGGACCATCCAGGCCAAGAGACACTGAGGAGCAAAAGTGTGGTATTTTCTGTCCAATGCAATGTCGTACTGGTGACCCTAGGGCTGTCACCCTGTGGTGGGAACCCTCTGTGGGTTGGGACTCTCCTGGGGCAGCAGGAGGCTCATCAGTGCAGCAGGCTGAGTGATTCTCAATGGGCCAGGCAGGGCTTCCCTGGGAATGGCACACTGAGGGCTACTCCATGCAGTGGGCTGGGGGATCTGTGAGGGCAGCAGGCTGGGGGTCCCTGGGGTCTGTGGAGATTCCATGTCCTGTCCCATCCCTCCCGGTGCAGGGCGGCACGGATGCGGAGAAGCACCGGGACCTGCTGGCAGCCGAGAACGAGCGCCTGCGGCAGGAGATGAAAGCGTGCGAGGGGGAGCTGCGGGAGCTGCAGCGGCAGCAGCAGGCACCGTGCCGGGACTGCCCCCACCTGCAGGTGAGTCGCCGGCGGTGGCGGTGGCAGGGTGATGGGCACCTATGGGTGACATGGCCTAGGCTGTCCTGTCCTTTGGCAGGAGAACGCCAGGCTGCAGGAGCAGCTGTCCCAGCTGCAACGGGAAGCAGAGGAGACACGAGCCAAGCTGGTGGAGCTGGACCTGGAGGTGCAGCAGAAGACGAACCGCTTGGCTGAGGTGGAGCTGCGGCTCAAGGACTCCCTGGCTGAGAGGGCTGAGGAGGAAGAGCGGCTCAGCCGGCGGCTGCGGGACAGCCAGGAGACCATTGCCAGCCTCAAGTCCCAGCCCCAGCAGATAAAGGTGAGCTCTCCATTTTTCCTGGGTGGGCTGGGTGCCTTACAATGCCCAGTAGGTGCCCTGCAAGTGCTGCCTGTCTCTCTGCCCTGAGCACATTAGCAAAGCACCATGATTTCCTAAATTATCTCCCTCTGGGCCAGCAACAGCTCCATCCCAGGCCCTACAGGTGCTGTTTCCCCAGTACACCCCATCTGTGGGTGCTTTCCCCTGCAGTACATCATCAAGACGGTGGAGGTGGAGTCAGCCAAGGCAAAACAAGCCCTGTGCGAGACCCAGTCCCGAAACCAGTACCTACAGGAGCAGGTGGGGATGCAAAAGCAGGTGCTGAAGGAGATGGAGCAGCAGCTGCAGAGGTCCCAGAAGACGGAGGCTCAGCTCCGAGCTCAGGTCTGAGTGTGATAGGTGTAAATCATTCTCTGCATGCCTGGTGCTTGCCAGGTGACACGGTGTGGCAGCAAGTGGGCACACACTCAATGTCATCCCTCACTTGCTCCTCTCCCAGATCATGATGTACGAGGCTGAGCTGGAGCGAGCCCATGGGCAGATGCTGGAGGAGATGCAGGCGATGGAGGAGGAGAAGAACCACGCCATTGAAGAGGCATTTTCCCGTGCCCAGGTGGAGATGAAGGCGGTGCATGAGAACCTGGCAGGTGAGGAGGGTGCAGAGGGCTCACAGGGTTGCCTGACTGGTGTTGGGGTGTCATCATCTGCCCCTCACCCTGCCTGGTGCCTGCAGGTGTCCGGACCAACCTGCTGACACTGCAGCCAGCACTGCGGACTCTCACCCATGACTACAACAGCCTGAAGCGTCAGGTCCGTGACTTCCCTGTGCTTCTCCAGGAGACCCTGCGCAGTGCCAGGGCCGAGGTGAGCCCCCTGGGACCACCACCCAGAACCCCTCCATGTAGGGTGGAGGTGCTGGGGTGTCGCTGAGCCATTGGTCTCCACTGTTCCCAGATCAGCCAGGCCATCGAGGAGGTGCACAGCACCAACCGGGAGCTGCTGCGCAAGTACCGGCGGGAGCTGCAGCTCCGCAAGAAATGTCACAACGAGCTGGTGCGGCTCAAAGGTGTGCAGGGTGTGGTGTCCCTGAGGTGGGACAGGAGGGATATGGGAGCGTCCCCATAAGGTGGTTGGATTGGCTGCAGGATGCTTCAGCCCACCTGGTGTTTGATGGCTGACTCCCTGCTTCTCTCCTCCAAGGAAACATCCGTGTTTTTGGGCGAGTCCGCCCCATCACAAAAGAGGACGGGGAGGGCCCTGAGGCAGCCAATGCTGTGACCTTTGATGCTGACGATGACGCTGTCCTGTACCTCCTGCACAAGGGGAAGCAGGTGTCCTTTGAGCTGGATAAGGTCTTCCCCCCACAAGCATCCCAGGAGGAGGTGGGTGCTACCGTCCACAATGCTGGTGTGAGAGGGGGAGGCAGCCACCTTCGCCTCACTCTCCCCTGTCTCGCCCAGGTGTTTCAGGAGGTTCAAGCCCTGGTCACCTCCTGCATTGATGGCTACAATGTCTGCATCTTTGCCTATGGGCAGACAGGGGCAGGAAAAACCTACACGATGGAGGTGAGTTTGCTTGGCTTCATTTCCATCTTCTTCCTCAGCTTCCCACCCTGCAGTGCCCAGTCTCATCACCCAGGCTGGTGGCCAGCTCAGGCCTGGTGTGCNGGCAGGAAAAACCTACACGATGGAGGTGAGTTTGCTTGGCTTCATTTCCATCTTCCTCAGCTTCCCACCCTGCAGTGCCCAGTCTCATCACCCAGGCTGGTGGCCAGCTCAGGCCTGGTGTGCACCAGTGATGGTCACTGCTGCTCCACCACATCCTTTGTTTTGCTTCTGCTCAGAAAAAATACAGAATAAAATGCCAAAGGGTGATTTTTGCCCATTTGTCACCTCAATCCTTCAGGGGACGGCAGCAAACCCAGGGATCAACCAGCGGGCCCTGCAGCTCCTCTTCTCCGAGGTGCGGGGCAAGGCGGCTGACTGGGACTACACCATCACTGTCAGCGCCGCCGAGATCTACAACGAGGCACTCAGGTACAGGGAGGGGGAAGAAGCTTTTTTGGACATCACCCCCTTCTGCACTCCTCCATGTCCCTCCACCCCTGCCTAGGCCTCACAACTTGTCCCCAGGCCCTGGGTGCTGCATTTGGCCCGGCAAGGATTTATTTTTACTTGACTTGGTGCACACTGCCCTTCCCATGAGCTCCATCGCTTACACAGGCTCCCAGCTGTGCCAACACTCCTGCTCTCTGGCCCTGATGCAGTGGTGGGGGCATCCCCTTCTCCGCCCTTCCCCTGCCCACGGACACTATATTTAGGAGTTTGTAACTGGGAGCTGGAAGCATGAGAAATATTTTCCTTCCTAGTCCAGCCACAGGAGGGGAGGAGTCTGGGAACACATCCATGAGAATAACCAGGAACAGGAATGGGAGCGTGGTCTGAGTTGGGTGAGAGGAGGCACATGGGAGCCAAGAGAGTTAAGGTCTATAAATAGGATGTGCAGCTTTCCTGGGAAGAGATGGCTGCTCTGGCAGTGTTGGCACACAGCCCTGAGCCGTGGAATGGATGCCAGCACCCCCCTGGGATGGGAATGATAACGGGTACCCCTTTGCCCAGGGACTTGCTGGGGAAGGAGCCGCAGGAGAAGCTGGAGATCAAGCTGTGCCCTGATGGCAGCGGGCAACTCTACGTGCCTGGGCTCACCGAGTTCAGGGTGCAGAGCGTGGAGGACATCAACAAGGTGTGGGGAGATGGGGGTGGTGGGCACAGGAGGGTGGCAGCAGGGGTGCAGTGAACTGGGTAGAGGTCTTTGGTGTGTGTGTGACTCCTGGATTTGGGAGCATTTCTGAAGCCATGGGGAGCAACAGAGACCAAAATAGGTCCCTGGGTGTGGTGACGGTCACTGTCCCATGGGATGAGCCACAGGGGGTTAAAAATAAAAGCGTGGGGCCCAGAGAGTTCCTGAGGGATTAGTGGGATGCGGCTGTCACCGAAGTGCCCTCCCTGTCACCCCCTGCCTTTGGTGCATCACCCAGGCTGAGACCTGACAGCCGTCATTACCCTGATGGTCCAGGCACCCCATGGGGGGCAGATGCTCAGGTTACATCCCTGGATCACAGGGGATTTGTGGTGGGACTGGGGCAGCTTAGCCTCACCCCCTCAACTTCCCGGGCTCCCCCAGGTCTTTGAGTTTGGCCACATCAAGCGGGTGACAGAGTGCACCAACCTGAACGAGCACAGCTCTCGCTCGCACGCCCTCCTCATCGTCACCGTGCGCGGCCTCGACCGCAGCACGGGGCTCCGCACCACAGGTGGGTGTCACAGAGCAAACCCTCACCGAGGCACCTGGGCTGTGGCATCCCAGGGGTGTGTAGGGCTGGGCGTCGATGCCAGCCCTGGGGTTTGGCTGTGTGTCCTCAGGGAAGCTGAACCTGGTGGACCTGGCGGGCTCGGAGCGGGTTGGGCGTTCGGGCGCCGAGGGCAGCCGGCTCCGCGAGGCGCAGCACATCAACAAGTCCCTGTCGGCACTGGGAGATGTCATCTATGCCCTGCGCTCCCGCCAGGGCCACGTGCCCTTCCGCAACTCCAAGCTCACCTACCTGCTGCAGGACTCGCTCAGCGGTGACAGCAAGACCCTCATGATGGTGCAGGTAGGGGCTGGGCACCCAGTGCCTGTATCCCCACAGCCAGTCAATGTGATCTCTTGAGTCCCTTCTCGCCCCAGTGCTGAGGGAGGCAGGAGGCAGGAGCTGGGCTTGGGATCAAGGGACAGGGTTCACCCATGGGACATCTTCCAGTCTGCAATCATGGTGCCAGCAGCAGCTCTCTCCCTGTCTCTGCACCCTAGACAAGGCCAAGGAGTGGGAATTAACTCAGAGGTCCACGATCCTGCCCTCCCTGCCTGCACATGGATGCTATCCCTGTGGGCACAATCTCTTTGTATATTGTCATCTCCCCATCCCCTCTTTTTCTTGGAGGATTTTAATCTCTGGCAGCTTTTCCACCCCTGCCCTGCGATCCCCCACTCCCAGCTGCTGGCACTCACACTGAGTCCCCGCAGGGGCTGCTCGAGGCCTGCACCTGCCATGGCTATTCCTGGCTGCTCCTAGCACTGGGGCAGTTGGTGACAGGGAATCCAGCTGGCTCAGACACTGGCCCAGGCATGGATGGACAGGGAAGCCTGGGAGGGGCAGGTTAATAATAGCATCTCACCAGTCAGCAGCAGCAGGTTTTCTAGGGGGGAGCCCCTGGAGTGCACAGGCAGCTGCCAGGGTGACGTTGTGCCTGCTCTCCCTGACCGCAGGTGTCCCCTGCCGAGAAGAACACCAGTGAGACGCTGTGCTCCCTGAAGTTTGCCGAGAGGGTTCGCTCTGTGGAGCTGGGTCCTGTCTCCCGCAAGGCTGAGCTGGGCTCCTGGCCCAGCCAGGAGCACCTGGAGGTACTCAAGACACTGCTGGTGCCCTTCCTCTTCACCCTCACCCCAGCGATCCCCCCTGTTTTGCCCCCACACATGGTCCCCAGAGCTGTTGGATGTTCCCCTAGAGCCACCTCCATTGGGGACAATCACCTGGTGGGATGCAGGTTGTCCCCAAACTGCAGTGTCCAGCCAAAACTGCCACCTTGGCTGTTCCAAGCCCCATTTTGCAGCAGCCCCATGGTACCCCCTGAGAACATTTGGACACCACTACCCAGAGGCACGCTCTATCTGCCTGCAAGCCCATCCCCATTCCTTCCCTTTGGTGCCTGGCCTGGGCTGACCCTTGGGCTGTGTCCCCTCCCCTCCCAGGGTGACTCGCCGGGTTCTGCAGCACCACCTGGCCGGGGCCATGCATCCCCCAGCCCGGGGCAACTCTCCAGTCGCTCTGCCTCCATCCGCAGGAAGCTCCAGACCTCAGGTGGGTGGTGGGACAGCTTGAGAGCCCAGACAGGGTCCCTCCATCCCAGGAGGCTCCATCTACCAGCCCATGGCAAAGCCTGCAGCGGGGAGTGAGCAGCTCTGTAGGCAGCTCATTAGCTAATGGCTAATTAGCCATGGTTAGCACTTGCCCAAGAGTGCCCTGGTTCAAAGGCACTGCTGATGGCTTGGGGGACAAGGGGAGGGCAATGCCACCAGGCTGAACCTCTTTCCCCTTTGATTTCAGCCTGACTTAGGGGCAGCTGTGGCTGCCAGGTGAGTGCCTGTGGCGGGTGCTGGTGGAGGGCTCTGCTTCACCCCACTTCCCAGGCAGGGCAGGGCTGCTGGACTGTGCAGGGATGCTCCTGGGAATGCTTGTGGTGCCAACTCCTGCTACAATGCCACCTGACAGGGCTGGGGCACTGGTGGCTGTGCCCCTGCCTGCTGTAACCCATGCATGTCTCCTCTCAGGGAAGCTGAGGCCAGTCCCCCTGTGATGAGTGCCAGCCACGGCAGCAAACCTGCTGCAGGACCCAGCCCCTCACAGTGGCACGGAGACGGCTGCTGGAAGACATGAAGGCTTTGGTGCCATTCCCTTGGCCACCAGGACCCATGACCAGAGGGTGACAGCACCTCTCACCATGAGCAGCATGGGGTCAGGGTTTCCCAGCAGCCAGCCGCCCCCTCTCAGGGTAGGGGACAGTGGTGCTGGGCAGAGATCTGCCCCTCGGATGCTCAGCTCTGTGAGTTTATTTTTGCTGGACAGATGTTTTTAGCCAGAGCAGGGAGCTGCTGGGTGCTCCCTCCATCTCTCCAGTTTTGCTTTTACAACGAGATCTGGCTGGAAGGGGTGCACAGAGCCAGACCAGCCCCTGGCCCTGCCTCTGCTGCTACCATAGGGCCAGCCTGGCCACAGCTCCTGCAGGACTGCGTCTGGGCAGCTGCCCGATGTCTTTCAGAGCAGCGCTTCCTCCACTTTAAGCCACAAAAAATCCCAGCAGTTCCTTTCCCTGTCAGTTTCTCAAGCCCTGTTGTTGCATGAAGGCCCCCGGTGCTGTGCATGAGCCGAGCTGCTGTTCCTCATGATGCTGGTGCTGCCAGGGCCCCACGCTGGCACCAGGGGGGATGGAGCAGTCTCAAATGAAGCTATTGTAAAGTTATTTACCAGTTGTCTTGTCAAGAGAGATCACAGTGTGGTCGAGATGAAAGTGTTTGAAATATTTATACCTGTTTACATGGTCTTGGAAAACTAGTGGAAAACAAAAGACCCCAAACAGCCAGCCCCAAAGCCTCTTGGCTTATGTATGGGGATGGTGGTTGGCAGGGGCATGGGAGGGGATGGCACTGCCCTTGGACCTCTTAACACCCACCTGTGGGTACAATTCCACCTGCTGCAAACCCCTGCTGGATGCACTGATGGCTTTTTCCACCACAGCCCTCTCCTCTCACGCTTCCATGGTGTATTCTATTTAAAAACAAAAAAGGGAAAAATAAATTTAGCCTTTTGTAAGATTAGATGTTTCTATGTATTTTAATAATTAAAAAATATTCTGTTTTGTAACAAAACTTATTTTAAATAAACTCTTAAAGCCAGTCCTCCTGCGCTGTGCTGTTCTTGAACCCTGCTTGAGGTGGGGTGGTTGCCTCTTCCCTCCTCCCAGCATCTCCCATAGGGCTTGAAAAGCCCATCATATCCTTCCCCTTGCAGCTGCTCTTGGGGCCAGCCTGGCAGCACAGTCCCCACCCCAGTTTGCAGCTGTCAGGCTCCTGAAATTGGTGGGAGAGCAGTAGTTAAATCCAAAGTGAGTCTCACAGTGCCCATGTCCTGTCCAGACCTCACATCCAAACAATGGGCTGGTGGCTGGCAGAGCCTTTTCACACCTCATGGGGGTCCAGGCATTGGATTATCACCAGATAAAGCAGGAAGCAGCTGCAGAGCAGGAGGACACACACCCTGTGAGTCTACTGGTGCTCGAAGCAGGCAGCACTCACCATCAGTCCTGCAGAGGCTCAGTGCCAGGGCCTCTTGCTGTACAAGCTACCTTCAGAGCCACCACCTCCAGAGCCACGGAGCAGGGCAGGAACTGCCCTTTGTTCCCAAAACTTTGACTGTTTAAAGAAACATCAGCAATGTGGGGACTGGCTTTAGCTTTCCTGATGGCCCCACTCCAGCTCCCCAGAACTGCCTTCCAAACGCCTCCCTGGCTCAGAGGCAGCATTGTCACTCCGCCCGGATCTGCTGGAGAGCTGAAGGAGGGAGATCTGTGTGCAGCCAGGAAGAAGGATGAGCCCTAAATGATGACACTGCTCCTTGGGCTGGGAACAACCCAGCAGAGTGAAACTGCCCCTGGGATTTCCACAAGCCACCTGGCAAGTGCTGGCTCTCCTGTTGTTCACCACGGCCTCCCAGCAGGAAGGGTGAGAATGGCCAGCTTCCTCTGGGACAGGCAGGGAACAGAGCCCTGCTTTTCCTGGGCACTCCCAGCCAGAAGCCATGCCAAGGTGAAAAGCACTTCAAGAGATTCAGGCATTTAACACAACTTTAAAAAAAATTACAAATATTTTAATAAAATTCATTTTAAGTTACAGATTCCTGGAGAACAGGCTCCAGTGTATAAAATGGGAGACAGGCTGGGAAGAGCAGGGAAAGCACCAACAGGAACCTCTTTCCCCAGAGGAAAGAAGAAAGAGGGACAGAAAGGTTCTGACAGACATTTATTGGGGGAAAAAAACCAAAACCAAACCTCTAAAAATGTTCCAGTGGATGTAGAAAGACATAACTCAGTCCATGTCCCTCTGTTCCTCCACCCTTCCAAACCCTCACCCCCAAACGCAAGCACATACGACGAGTCCTCTTTAAGTCACATATTTTAACAGGTTCAGGTAGACCTTGTATCCAAGGACAGTCTGAAGATACTGATCTTCTGCAACCCTGGGTGCCAGCAGGGATGTCTGAGAAGCCAAGAGAAAGTCTCTTGGTTCAGGTCCTTGAGATGCACCGGCACAGTGGCACGGTGTCCTTGCCCATGTCAGATGAAGCCAAAGGGGCTGGTTCCCCGAGGCAGTTCAAGTCCCTTCTGTATGGAAAGGGCATCCACCCCACAGCAGGCGTTTGTGGGGCGGTGGCTGCAGTCCTCAGCAGCTGCACAGCGAGAGCGGGGCCCTGGCCCACAGGGCCAAGCGACAAGAACCGACAGCACAAGCGGGAAGGAGGGGTGACAGCAGGCTCAGAGCCCTCCTACAGGGACAGGCCAGCACACAGAGCAGCCCAGAGCTTGATGCTGAGATGAAGAGCTGAAACAAGCAGCTTCCCTACAGGGCTTTGTGGGGCCCTCCACCCACCAGGGCCTCTCACACAGCACACACATCTCTCCACTCGGGTCCTCCATCCAGCCCATAGGGCACCAGGGCTGGGTGGGCGACCAGCCAGGCAGATTCCACTTCCCTACCATGCTGGAAAGGGGCAGGGGGAAAAGACTGACACATGGAGAGATCTGAAATCCAGCCAGACCACGAGCAGGGGAAGCTTGGCCACCTGTATTTGTACATGAGGAGGTGGTGGCTGTTAGTCCAGGACAGCCATGAGGAGAAGCAGTTCCCGAAAGGCACTACCATGGCGGCCGCTGAGCCCAGATTTGTTCTTGACAACGTTGCTGATGTTTTTCAGCTGCTTGTAGCACAACTTGCATTTGTGAAGCCTGGAAAAAAATGACAGCAGATACAGCATGAATCCTTAGTTGCCTGAGGTGTGGCTGTTCCTGCAATGTCAGAGAGGCAACACGAGCAGGAGACAAAAGCCCTGAAAATGGCCTGGAAGAGGCTGAAAAATGAGCACAGCTCTGCAAAAACACCAGGCATTCAGCCCACGTCCTGATGAGACAGAATGGCATCCACATAAGGGCTCTTTCACTCCTCTTCCCCCTTTGGCAGTACAGTCCAGGGAAAAAGGAGGTGCTGTTTTCCAAAAGCCAAATCCCAGAGAGGAGCTATCCTGAATGAACTCAAAATCCAGGGCCTGGCTACCAAATCACGTTTCTTGTGAGGCAGAGGGAAAAGCCACACGGTGGTTTTATTCCCAATACTTTGTTTAGGTATGACTCAGTGCACAGAGGTAAACGGAAAAGCAGTCCTTGGCCTCTTCCTCTGAGCAGGAGGGATTGGTGTTTGCAGACAAAGGGAAGGCATGCCCAGTCTGGTATCAGAGCCCTGATGGCAAGGACAAAGCTCACCCAAGAGAAAGGCTGGTCCCAGGAGGAAGCAAGTGGAAGTGTGTGCCTCACCTTTCCTCTCTGCTGATGTCCACTCCAACAGAAGGTGGTGCAGCAAGGATGTCTGTGATGAGTGGCAGGAATCTCTGGAGAATGAGTTTCAGGGATGTGCAGCCAGTCTGCACGTAACTGAAAAACAGAGAATCGGGTCCCACTTGAATTTCATTCCTGTCCCCCCAACGCACAGCCCTCAAACAACTCCACTCAACCACCTGTAACCAGGGAAGAAGAGCAACAGCCAAGTACCAACAATACATCTGAGTTCCAAAGCTTTCACAAAAGGAGCCTGTTCCAAAGGTCCTGGCACATACCCCACCCAAACAGGACGTCTATGCTCAAGGGCAGAGATGTCCTGCCAAGGGAACCTGACAGGAACCTCTGTCCCAGAAGAAAGGAAGAGCAGAAACTCCATCTTAAGAGAGGATGCAATTTTTCCCCCTAAAGGTGAGTCCCCAGGTCTGTTGCAGGACTTCATCCCCCTTGTCCCAAGCTAACAGCTTCACTCCCAGCAGTGTGTAAAGCCCATTTGTTTTACATGACCCCTCCTGGATGCCAGAGCTGTCTTCAATCCAACATACCTACAACAAATCCCACTACCCTGCTCTTCCTGCCCATGTATACTTTCCGTATCTTTTCCCACACACACCTGGCAACTCCATCATTCTTTTTCAGGCATCATATCAGCAGGATACTGTATCTGCAGTGATTTTTCAGGATTTTCCTTCAGGTACAAAATACCCTGCGCAGCTCCCCTATCACTACCTACACCTTGTCTCCCCAAGCACACTATGTTCTTGAGGCCTCACCTTTCATATTTACTTTGGAGTAGTTTTTCTATCTGTGGCAGGACTATAGTACACAAATCCAGCTTCCAGAGAGACCTGAAAAGAGAAGGACATATCCTGAGACTGGAGACTGAGGCTTTACAAAGCTGAGCTGACACAAACAAGACTTCCTGGCAAATGCCCAGACAGAGACACTCAAGTTCATAGAGCAAGTTCACTGACTCCCCCTCGTGAGAGAAAGTGGCAGGTTCGGACATATTTCTTTGACTCTCACCAGAACCACTTTACAAAGCCCCAAGACTTTGACTTTCCTTGGCCCCAAATAACTCCAGCAGTTACTGTCACTGCAGGCTTCAAGATGTGACTACAAGCACACGAATTTCATGCTGCCACAGCCCATGGGACACGGGGCAGATACAAGGCAGAGCTCCCAACTCCCAGCCAGGTGGCTCTTGCACATCCCAGGGTCCCATCCAGGACTCACGGTTTTTGGTTGACAATATTCAAGAGATCCACGACAACAGACAGATCATTGATTGCCACTGCAGAGTCGAGAGAGTTCTGAGAGAAAAGGAGATGAAAAAGTCATCTATTGCTGAGGTCAAACTGGTTAGGCTAATGCAAATTAATATCTACTGCTGCTTTTCCAAAACAAGGTAGAGGAAACATGACGTTGACTAGGGAAGAGAACTCTCTCAGGGGAAAGTTTTCTCCATGTTTCACAGTGACCATTCAAGCTGCAGCACTCTGTGGTGCACCCCTGGGGACAAAAGCTGTGAGACCCTGTGTTTTGTATGAGGCAGAAGCAGCCCCAGAGAAGCAAAGATAGCTGCTCAGCTGCTCTCCTCACGAGCCTCAGGTATCTCCACATGCTTGCCTTGATGTCACTGATGCTCCATACAGCCCGCACGGCATCCAGGTTCTTGTGGCGGCTGGTGAGCACCACACACATGGTCTCGTGGCCTTTCCTGATCTGGGACATGGCTTCCTCATCCACCAGCTCCGTCTGGCTTTGATTTTTCACAGCCTGCAAGTACAGACACCAATAACAGAGCAGGATGGCACAGAAGGCTGGGAGCATTCTCTGGCCTAGGTGAGAGCCAATTTTGGTGCGGAGAATGTCAGCGAATACTGACTTCCTTGCAGATGGTTGTCAAAACCTTTTGAAGTGGAAATGCTCAATTTGTTCTGATTTCACTTACATATTTCCTGCTTTTTCTACTACGTCAATCACAAACATGTTCAAAGCTTTGGAAAAACTCTCAAGAAAGGTGAATTTAAAGTAAGTTTTCAAAACCAGTGTGTTTTAATGAAGAAACATTTTCATACAAACCCAATTATTTTATGTGAAACACTTCTCTGGGAACTGCAAGTTTTATTACAAAGTATACACCTTACATAATTCATTAGATTCTCAATTTGCTTCCTGTCCAGGCCATGCTAGAACCACTACTTCCTTCGCTCACATTTAGAGTTTGGGATCATCAGGATGCTCTAGTCTTTCTCCCTTTTTAGGACAAGGGAATACCCTCCCCAAGAGAGACCAAGAAGCCTCCAAGATGGAAGAGGCAGAGATTCCTGTGAAATTATTATGTACATGTAATGGCAGACACCAATTTTTAAAATGTACCACTGTCTGGTACATGGAATAGTTCAATGACTTTCTCACTCCTTGCTCTCTGCTTTGGTAACAGGTTCTTCATAAGCAGGGCTCAACGCTGCTGTATTCATACCTATCACAATGGGCCACCTCTTTTTGATGCCACCCAACACAGACATTGGCTGGAAAACATTGTCCAGAGACACTTACTGGGAGAAAGTCAGAGGCCTTCAGGCCAATGGGCTCATTCCTGGCTGCAGGAATCACTGATGGTTCTGTTCTGGTCAAAGAAGTTGAGGAGGCAATTGGTGGCCTCTGAACTGGATCAGGCTGCAGGAGAAATTGGGATAAAAGTTCTAGCAGGAACAGTCTAGCCCTGGTTTAATGACCTTTATTTCTGACCTGCTTTCTTCCCACCACAGGGTCCTAACACAGAAGCAACAGAAGCAGCCTCCAGTTTGCTAGCATAATTTAAGAGGCAATAAAGTGTCTCTCAGGTACACACCACGATGTAATTAAGGTTTGTAAAGAACATGGAGATGCTGCAGCAGAAGTGCCAAGTGCTGTTATTGTTATCTGAAATTAGGGCAATGGGCTGTGGCCAGCCTGAAGGCTAAGTGAGAATTCTAAAGAAGCCAGTAAAATGAACACTGGCCCATCAGCTGCTTGCACTTTTGGCAACAGAACAGCCTCTGTTCAAGCACTTGTAGAAACCTGGCACTCGGTTCCCTGGGGTGCCCCAATTCTGAGATGCAAGGAGAAGCACCACTGCAAGCATGAGCAGCAAACTAAAACAACAGAGCCTGTCGGAGGCTTGCCGTTGGTTCCACTGCTAAGGCAAGACACTTGGCAGCACAAAGCCTGGAGCTGCACTTCTACTGCCCTTCACTGAAGGCATCAGCCTAAGTAGGAATCATAAATTCTCCAGCTCTGCACATGGTTCACAGGGGGAGGACAAACAGCAATTTACACATCACACAGTACATACGAGCTCTTGCTTTGGCAATGAGGTCTGGACGTCCACAGCTTGGCTGGGCTTCACTGCTTCCTTTGCAGTTCCAGGCTCTACCGAGAGGGAGAGAAGTGGGAAAGCAGAAACTGATTGTTACTTTCAAGAGCTGAGAGCAAAGGTTCTGTTTCGCTACACTGCAAGGAGTAATTTCTGCCTTCAGGCAGCTCTCCCTCTTCTGAGTGCCACTAACCCCATCCCCACCAGGGGGTCATTTCCATACTCACCATCCTCAGGAGGGGCAGGAAAGGGCTCATTTCGAGGAGGAGTTCGGCCTACGGAAAAGATTTAAATAATAAACAAATGAAGGAGCATCCAAGGCTACAGATAAGTGGTAAGTCAACTTTGGAGCAGAGAAATCTCCAACAACTCCATACATGAGGGTAATCAGTGACACAACAAGCAGAGTTATCTCCTTTGGACCTTGACACTATTGTTGAGTTTAGCTAAAAGCTTTCAGCCTTCATGGATAGGAGGGGCAAAACTGACCCCTGTGGTTCACTGCTGCTGTAGAGGTGTGAAGCATGAGACAAAGCACTATCACAACAAATGATATTAGGAAAAATCCACCTCCTGTTATTGATTTATGTAAGTAAATAAAAATTACTGCTATGAACTCTTCAAAAAGAGTATCTCATTTTTATCATTTGCATAAAAATGAGATACAGACACTGCACAATGCCTCCTAAACAACAGTCCTTGCTTTAACAAAACATTTTGCCTTTCCTTCTTTAATGAAGACTGCTGATCTTATACATACCAAATTCTAAGCTAATAAAATTCCTTTAACACTCTAATCAGAATCGGAAGGCAGCATCTTTACAATGAAGCTCTGGATTCTGAGCCAGGCTTCAAAGAGACATCACTGTACCCTAGTAAAGGTGCCACCTTTAAGCCATTCACAAACATGATCTGTGCTTCAGTGTCCAAGCACAGAATATTAAAGAAAAGCTTTCTAAACTCTCCAGTCACAGGTGAAGTCTTTGTCACAGTAAGCCAAAGGTCAGTTCTACTGAATCAGTTTAGCACCCTGATCTCAAACCCAAACTACTCAAAAGCACCATAAATCCTGGTACTGACATATTGCATTCTTGGGCTGGAAGATCTCTTTGTAATCTTCCTGGTTCTGGATCTCAGCCTTTGATTCCTTCTCATCTCGGTCATCTTCACTGCTAGGGCTGTGCCTCTCACTCTCTGAGTTGTGCTTCACTCTGCTGTGGAAAAAGAGTTGTTGTCAGGGGAAGCCATATTGTGAGAGAGAGAGAGAGAGAAAGAGAGAGAGAGAGAGCGCGAGAGTGCTGAGTGCCTGGGACATTTCCTTAAAATCTTGAAACTCAACAAGGCAGCAGACTCCCTCACCTCTGTGGCTTGCTGCAGCTCGTTGAGGGCCTGTCATAGATGCGGCGAAGGGAAGACCCTGTGGGGGTTGGTGGCACAAGAGGCTGGTCGTCCCTGATCAACCCATGAGGAATAGAATCTGACTTTGGGACTCTGCTGAGATCCACAACGAAGGAAGAGACTGTGCTTTGTGCAAAGGAAACTCCTATCTGCAGAGGCAAAAGATCAAGATAATTCACCAAGGAGTAGGGTGTACACCAGTCCTTTTGAGAACAGGCATGATGGAGTGACCCTGAGCAACTGTGCTTGAGGACTGCTCAGTTCAGTGCTGCAGATTTTTCAACCTGAAGTTGCCAGCAATTTATGAAAGACTTGGATAAAACTTTTGCCAAGCACAGCTTCTAAATAGTGGTCAAACTAAGCTCCAGTTCTTTCCTCCAGAAGGCAGAGACACAAAGTGGAGCACAAGGCACATGGCCTTTAGGCACGCTGTAAGCCCTGACACAAGCTTACAGGTCTGAAAGCCTGCAAGGAGGCAGCAGGATTTTATCTTGTGTTTCACAGCTGCCTACCCCCACCTTAGGAATAGTGGCTTACCAGCTGGTTGTTGCTGATAGACAAGTCAGCTACTTTTCCCCAGTTCACCAAGACCACATCAAAACAGCGCTCTGGCTCCCAGCCGTACACACGCAGAGAATCCTGGAAGCCGCTGTACAAGCAGCAGCCATCCGGGTTGAAGAGCACACACCTGAGAGGAAGGCAGCAGGAGAATCAGGCACAGCATTCCCACCTTGCTCAGCCCTTGAGGATCTCTGACGACACTGAACACCCTCAGTTCTGTTTTTAACAATGAACCTTGCAATGTGGTGTTCACCTGTGCAACCTGGTGGGCCCGCGCAACATCTCCAGCAGCCCAAACTGCTCCCCAGTAAAGTCTCTCTCTGAGGAAACTCCCCCTTCACCCCACCTTTAGTTTCTGCCTAGCACATTTCCGTAGGAATTTAATGTACCTGACAGGAGTAGCTTCCTCTTCAATACAGCTCACAACTTGAAACTTCTCCAAGTCCCAGAACCGAACAGTCCTGTACACACAACACAATTCATTGCTTGTCGCTCTAGAAATCACAGTAGGATCCAGATTTTAAACAAAACACTAACAGTTAGAATGACTTCTCCTCTTGTGCACATACGGTGACCCTACACAGAAGGCTGGTCTAGCTAAGATCCATGAATCCAGACAGAGGCTCCAGACACGGACAAGCATTTAGAGCTGACCCAGAGCTAAGAGAACACCCTGCCAGCTGAGCAGGGCTGCCTGCTGTTCACACAGGATGTCAGCTGGATTAGTGAGAGGCTTGGGGCTACACGTTGGTTTCTAGTGTGGCAGAAGGTGTCATCCATTTTGGATGAGAAGGGAAGATCTCCATGTTCTGCCCATCACAGATGTCATGTCCTGCTACCTAGATGTCTGGCTCTTGCAATGGCAGGTTTGAGTTGTGTGATACTCCTCCTTGTCATGTTCCTACAAGGAAAGGCATCAGGAAATGGACCAGACGTACACATTTCCCTTCTTTCTCCCTCCCCTTATGTACCTGTCAGAGCTGCCAGAAGCCAAAAGGTATTCATTGGGGTGGAATTCAACAACGTTTACTGGGCCGGTGTGTCCCGTAAACTCAAACATTAACTTCCCAGCAGTCAGATCCCACAGCTGAAAGGAGGAAAGAACAGAGACGCTTGAAGAGATTTAATGTTAGAGATTTCCAATATACTTGGGATTTCCTTGTACTGGCAACCTTCTAACACTTCCCCCGTCCAAGAACAGACCCAAGTCTGTCAAAGAAGGCAATAATCAGGAAAAAAGTACCATCCAAATAATTTAAGGCTTTGTTTGGGTTTTTTTTTGCATTATCTTTTATTTTCCATGTAACTTGTCCCCTAGAAGTTTTTGTTTTATATTTAGAGACTGAGACAAAATATAGCAGTTCCATCTGTCCCCACAGACTGTATCTCAAAAGTGAACAAACAAAAATCCAAAAGCTCTGAATCCCTTAGCAATTCCTTATTCCTGTGCTCTACTCTCCACTTGAAAATGCAGTGAAATAACTGATCAGTTAATTTCAAGTGAAACTCAAAATCAGTCCTTCTTCCCCATCCCTCCATACTCCCTGTGAAACAACTGAAGTCACTGTTCAGTCAATACTTTCCTGAACTCCTTCTCTTGCTCTGCTCAGCCCTGACAGCAATTTTCAAATTGATAATCACACGTAATGTGTATAACACAAACAGAGGCAGGAGTTAGTCTGGTGAAGCAATGTGCTGCAGACAACTCATTCTGCAAGGTTTACTGAGGCAAACATTCAGGTATCACAACTCCACTACCATCAAAACATTGATTTTTCTGTGCATAGTTTCTCCCAAGGTGTCTGCTGGATAAGGGCATTTCAACCCATGCAGCTCTTCCATGGGTGTTGTGGGCCATCAGACCCAATCCCCATAAAAAAATCAGTCTCTGCAACGCCACAGGGCACAGTCAGCTGCCAAATGAACTAAGGGAATTTATGAGTGAGTACTGGTAATGCCTGGTAAAAAGACAATCTCAGCATTCCCATGTGCCCCCAAGCACATAAGGAGGTTGTCACAATAAATTACCTTTACAGTGTGATCATCAGCAGCAGAGGCCACCCATTTCCCATCAGGGCTAAAGCGGAGACACCGAACTGCTTCTGTGTGACCCTGAAATGAGGAAAACAAACAGTATTCTGGCTTTTGTCTTTCAATCCTATACAGTGTAATAAATCAAAACCAATTGTTTTACAGAGCTCACAGCTTGCAGAACACAACACTGTACTCAAGACACAACAGCCAGCCACACTAAATGCGTGTAATCTCCCTCACCTAGTCATTTATGCCATCAGTTTAAGTATGGTAAATATAGATTTGGCTTCACTAATAAGAATCAGTTCTAAATTGCAGATTTACATATGGTCAGATAAAAGTGTTGTGACACTTAGTTCCTGGTTTCTACATGAAATTAATATACAATAAGTTCTTCAGGTAGAAAAAGGTCTCAAGAACAGAACCATCTCAGTGCAGTGGTAATACCATTAACAATATAAAGAAATCCTCACACATGCTCTCCATCCCCCACCAAAGCCATCCACACTATAGCACATGACACCCATTGATATCTCATAATATCCATTTCATATTCCCATACATTGGTTTGCCAGGCCACTTCACAAATCATGCAGATCTTATTTTCATGCTGGAAAACCAGGAAGTTCACTGTACATAATCACATTTAGGTTTGCTCAAAAGTCCTCAAAAGAAATATTTCTCCCCTCTTTGCCTGAAACCTAATGAAACATTTTACCTTGAATGTGAAGATACAGCCTTTTCTTCTTACATCCCAGAGCTACAAGGAAGAAAAGCAAACAAATTATATGTTTAGAGCAGTATGTTGAGGGCTCAAGGGTCCTGCCAGAACAAGGGATCTCTGTGTTACCAAGCTAACAGATACTGCAGAATGAACAGGCTGCTGAACCCCTGCAGGCCTTAGGGGTATTTTCTAACTCCCCAAGTGAGAATCACTCCTGGAAGGCATCTCTTACTATAGCAGCTCAGTTCTGACAGTTAAACACCAGCCTGAGAAAGCAGATAAAGGCCACACCAACCAGGACATCTGTGCTTGCTGACACCAGGTCTTGGCTGGCACCTTACTCAGAACCACATTCCACATCAGAGGAGTCACATTCATGAGCTGGCTGTGAAAATACAGCACAGATTTCACAAGCACTCACAAACACACCTGCCCACACATGGAAATGATGACATGCAGCATCCACCAACAGCTAGGCACTCCTCAAAACAAAGACACTGCAAGTAAAGAGAGAAATCTCTAGTGGAAGCTGGGATTTACCTTAATGTTGGTGTCCAAAGAGCCAGATGCCACAAAGCTTCCAAAAGGATGGAAATGAAGGCTGCAGATATTTGCTTTGTGACCTGGTAGGCTACGAAGAACTGGGAAAACGAGAGGCAGAGCAGAGAGAAGGAATAGGGGAAAAATACTGAATAGTTCATTTCTACCAGACATCATGCAGATGTGTAACCATACTATCCTCACCATTATTTTATGGAAATTTACATTATTTTGTGGAAATACCTCTGACTTTCCCCAGAAATGCAAAGAAACAGCAATAGAAAGCCCATGATCAATGAATGGGCTTAACGACAGTCCTGTTCTTAGGTAGGGAAACGACAGACATAACTCCAAAGATCTCCATTCTGAAAATGAGGCAGCTGGCAGGCAGTGCATCTTTCCATTTGTTACACAGACAGCAAAATGGACCAGAGGAGTAATAGTTTTAACTAGGAAGTGAAGTGAAAGAGTCTTGACTGCCGGCAGCATTCATCTTGCAGCCATAAGACAGACCCTTTCCCAGGACTCTGCACCCCATCCAGGCACCACCTCTTAGGCTCCAATATTCACCCCGGACTCCTTCAATTGCCCCTTGCAAGAATCATCATAAAGACAGGAAATGGATGCTTAGGAAGCAGGAGACAAAGAAACGATCAGTGTTTCAGCAAGTAACACCCCCAGTAATTTTGGAAACCAGAAAGGACCAGTAGAACTGGTACATCATATCTCGGCAAGCAGTGACAAATGCAGAACTCAACTCTAAGAAAAATTGCTCAGATAATAACAAGGGCAATCCCTCTCCCTCATCCATCATCTGGAACAAGCTGATGATTCCCCTAGCAGAAATTAGCTCTTGAGCCAGGGCTGGGGTGGTCATTTGCACAGACACTGGCTCATAGGTCTTCTAATAAAGGCAGCCAGATCAGCTACTCCCCACCGACAGAGTCAAACTATTCCGTAACTGAACTGATTGTAACTGTCTGAATGACAAAAGTGCTTTTCATTACTGATGCTGCCTGTGGTTTTCCTTCTTAGCTCAGCCAGTGTAAGTCTATTTTCATTACACATTCCTTCTATGAACAAGTGGCAACCTATAAGAAATATTCAGTCATTTTCTGGTATTCCTGACTGGAATGCAGTCAAGTGATTTATGATACCTTTGCAAACTCATTCTAGGATTTGAGGAAAATGCAATTAATAAAGCATGACTCAACAGTGGCCTTTAAAGGACCAGAGCTTGATGAGTTAAGAGCTTTTACAGTTTATTAAAAATTAGGTCTTTGTCTATTTATGTGGCCATGCAAGAGCAGGAGAGCAGAAAAACTGCTTGAGGAAAAAAAGAAAAGTTAGAACCTAAGAACAAGAAGTCAACAAGCAGAGATTTCCTGCATTTATGCAGAACCTAATAAATTAAAAACTTCCATTCTGGTTTGGGATGCTTTTATTAAGGTTGACCATTTTAAGTTGAGACTCTGAATACAAATTCTATACGCCTAGTTATCCATACATGTATGGAAACTGGTCTGGAATACAGATTTTGACGCACTCAGGTCAAAACCATAGAAACCAGTTCCTCAGATCAGAGCCCCAATACATGTCCAAATTTCTGCTCAAGCATGAATACACAGCTCTATAGCCTCAGCAGAAGGGCAAAAAAGAGATACAGATGAAGAGGAAAGCAATGCCAGGCTCCTGTTCCTTCTTAAATCAGGAACCTTATGGGTCAGTATAGACATTAAACGTAAGGATTCCCCAAAAAGCGTGCATGAACAGAAGCAAAAACTCATGGACACATACCTTTGGCAGCTTCCAGGTCCCAAACTCGAATGGACCCTGACCGGGACCCTGCAACTATGAGCTTCTCATTTGGGTTGACCTGTAGGCTCTCGATGGGGCTTGTGTGGCCTGTCAAGCTCTGCAAAGAAAACCATCAGTCTCAGTCACAGCTGCTGGCACAGCCCTGTATGAGCCATGGCATTGTTCATACTCGAGGGGTAACTCTTTAGCCATGAGCTGGGACCACCTGGCTGTGCCACAGTCCTTTTTCCTCAGCAGCCACCAGGATGGCAGAGCTCTAAAGGCCATCACTGCACCCAGCATAGCACACCTGGCTTCCCACATTATCCCACTTTCTGGGGCACACTGACTAAGCTTTAAAGGATGCATCAACAGAGACACAGGTAGTTAAACATTAGGTGCGGATGCTCAGACAAGGCTGACACATTCTTACATCATAAAAACTATGCTGTGCTAGCACAATGGCACCATGTTTGTTCTAAATGGGTCATGTAAGTGTCATGAACCAGTTACAAAATCAAAGCAAGAGCAAAAGCAGGGCTACTTAGAAACCTTCACATAAGCACCGAGCCATAGGTTGCTGCCAGCAATGGATGTCAGTGATAGCATGGTGCTAACACTGAAGTACTGACTTGAGGGATAAGCAGTAATTCACATGTATGAAGTTCCTTTCATCCTTGGGCACCTGAAAGCTTACAAATTACATCAGCATTTTGAAAAGGCCTATATTTTAGTAAAACACAAGAATATTTAAAACTAGCTCTAGAAAACAAATTCCACCATTCCAGACTTTCTGCCTGCCAAATAAGCAGTATTCTCTGCTTTAGTCCATCCTCAAATGTATTTTTAAATAGCTACACTAGCTCTGTGCCTCCCACACACATACAGAGGCTGGGAATGCCAGTTGGAAGCTGCCTGTTCTGATGGAGCTTTCTTAGGAATCTATGTGCAATCGAAATCCTCTCCAAAATCCACAGTTGCAACTGCCATTGAGAACCAGAGCTCACACTTAAACCAAGTCGCATCGCAATATTACTTGAAAAGTTCCTCTTCTCCCTCTTTCCCAAGACAAACATCCATAATCATTATAATATAAACACTAAAAATGAACTTCACAAAAATCAAGATTCTTTTGATATATGAGAATGGCACAAGCAGCTCCAGTCAGTCCCTGCCTCTCAGAAACAGCAGCTCTCAGTGTCTGTGGTTCCCAGGGCGCGCAGCAGAGCTGCAGCTCTGCTACCACAAAAGGTACAGAGTTAGTCCTTCAACCTTCTTCTCTAGCAAGGCAATAATCCAGTTTCAAACTGGGGTCACACCACCACCAAGGGCCTGGAAAGACACTGCTCAACTACATTACCCAAAAAGCACAGCCCTGTCAAAGGTGACCCTTCATACACTTAATGAACGAAAAATAAAGTGGACAAATTCTCCTTTTAGCCTTTTTGACCTGACTTTCCTGATTTCTTTCTCACAAGGCTCACACTGGTTAGAGCAATGCCTTCAGCATCACAACATTATTGTGTTATTAATTAAACAACTGACAAGAGATGTGCTAAAGTTGGTTTTATACAACACCCACTCAAAGCAATGCAGGATGGATATCTGTTAAATATATATTTATGGTACTCTTCAGTGATCACTGCTGGGGTAACCCTACCCTTGGTAACACACTGCAATCAGAGTTACTCCTCCCCAGCCTACAGCAAACTATCGTGGCAACCTTTATGCTGACAGCTAGGGACAGTGGCACAGGTGAGAATGCATCCTGCTGGGGATATCTCCTGCTGTGACTACAAACTCCAGGGTATAAAACTGGCCCCTGCAGCCTGCACTATAAAACTAGCTGTTCTTGTATAAAACTCTTCCTTTAATTATTTGTAGACTGGTAAAATAATAAAACACAGTATTTATTATCTGAGTAAGCACTGGTCCAGCTCAAGCATTCCCACAATGCCTCTAGAGCAGTGGTCTCACCAGGCACCCAGTTCCATCCCTATCTTTAGTAAGAATCTGGTCACACAGCCTTGTGTTGGCAAACTCTATTCAAAAGTCCCACAGTGTCCATCCCAACAACCTCTCCCCTCATTCTCTACCCTCTAAACCTCAGAATTAATATTCCCACTCCCCAAAAGCTGAAAACAGGCCTGTTCTTACCATGATGCAGTTGGGCTTGCTAACTGACCATATGTTGACCCGACAGTCGTCTCCTCCAGTGGCCAGCATCCGGCCTGAGCCTTTTCCCAGGACCACTGAGGATACATTGCTGCTGTGGGCCATGATCTCTTCTGCACAAAACAAAGCAAACACTTATTACAGAGCAGTTATAAAAATTTTCATCCCATCCCTCCAAAAGGCCTAAAAAAAAAATTCTCTCTCCAGAAACACTTTCCAGTTTCCACCGGACAAGCTGCAGCAGCTCACTGTCCAGATAAGAAGTCACACCATTATCTTGCTTTTAACAGTCCTTCTTGGATCTGCTTGCTGCACTTAAAACATTTGCTGACCAAAGTTTCAAGACTCCAGTGCTCACATAGCTTACAAAAAGCATCTTCTCTCACTTGCAGCAGCTGAAGAGCTTTTGAAGATTTGCTCAAGTGCAGCAACCTGATGACAGAAGGCACTTTACCTGCAATAATGGGGCCCAGCCAGAGTCATCTAGTGAAAGGCCCTCTAATCCTGCTCTAGAGCAGCAGCAGACAGTCCAACCTGAGAGGAACTGGCAGAGGAGCAGCAGCACAGTTTGTTACCTTACCCAGAAAAAAAGCCAGACTCAGCAGCGGGGAGAGGTGGAGCTCCCTTCCCTGATCTTTGGCAGAGGCTTTGCTACATCCCCACTAGGTAACACAGGCAAAAATGAGCACTGCAGGGCATGCAGCTGTGACAAAGGAGGGCGAATATCCATCCAAATGGGCAGAAAATAAATCTGATTGATGCTAAATGACTCTTAAAAAGCTGCGAGCTGAGGGGATGCTCTGACACTGCAACAACAGAACTCTACAGAAACTTCATCATAAAGAAACCAGAAACTTCATCATAAAGAAACCAATCTGGGGGAAAAAAGAAGCCAAATGAGCATCTTTGCTTAGACATCTGACAGTGGAATACTAAATTCACTCAAAATTTTGTCAGAGACAATATATTCATCTTACTGTTCTCTTCTTTGAAAGGTCACAGGATTTGCATACCTAATAGTTATGAAACTGTAAAAATAGTTATGAATCTGTAAAAAGGCTAGGTAGCATCAATTCAGCTTTAACTCAGATTGTTTGGCTGGGAGGAGCAATGTGATCATTTTACATGCAACATTAATCCAAAAGGATTTTAGATGGCTGCAATAATAATTACAGGTACTTTGATCTCAAACTCTTTTTGAAAGCAAAACTGCGCAACTTTCACTTGGGCTGGAGAAACACCGTTCAAATTACAAAGGCAACTGGACCATAAATTACATGTGAAGGGCAAATCTGAAAATACACCTGCATTGTGTTGAAAGACCAAACTTCCACATAGCCTATATGGATACACAGACTAGAAGGTAACTAGAAGTACAATTAGCATTACTAGACCAACTAGTTAAAATTGCAAGGACAGATGCTCAGCATTGCTGCTGAAACAAGTGTGTCAGCAGCTCCACGTTTTCCCCTCTTGATTTCCTTCTTAATAATATATTATAAGTTTAAAAGTCATTGTGGAAGCATCCAGCCCTCTATTCCTAAAAACTAGGAAAAATTGATTGGTTTGAGAGGTTCATTTGCTCTCCCACAAGTCCCTTAAACCCACCATTTTTTTATTTCATGAAGTTCTTGTCACCAGCTATCACTCACCAGCCCAGTAACACTCAACTCCTAATTAGCATTGCTGAAACATCCCTAACACTCAGAATGCTTCTCCTTCTAAAGAGGATGCTAAGATGGGGCAGAGCCTAGCAAAAATGAAGACTAAGAACTTCTGCCTAGGGAGAATGGAGATGGATAGACTTCCAGCTTTTCCTGCAATTGGAGTTTCAGGGATGGGAAGATAATATAGCCAAGTGGCTTTCTGCTCAAAAAAGATATAAAATTCCTAAATCAGTAATCTCAGATGACTTCATGTGTTACCAGTCAAGGACACTATTTCTGACAGCCAGTTTCCAGAGCCCATTCACTGATTAAAGCAAATTATCACATCCTATTGCTTCTAAGCATTCCTCAAGAGTCCCTATGAAATAACTCATCAGTGACCAGCTAGAAATTGATAGTCAGCAACTGCCTACTGCTCCTTCAGTGGAAGAATAATGGACATGAAACCAGCAGACTCTTACTGTCTCTTGCAAAGCAATTTCAAGAGGATGGGACACATAGGCCCTGCAAAAATCACCTCATTCCTCCTGCAGCAGAGAACTCAGTGAACCTTCTGTAACAAGTGAGCACCAAAGAAGGACAACCCCAGAGAGGACAAGTTTGGGGCCCTCCCCCTGACACTGAGGGGATGCCCCATCATAACCTGGCTCTCAAGAGCAGTTCCCATTGAGTGACAGAATATTCTGAGCTGGAAGGGGCCCACAAGGATCATCAAGTCCTACTCCTGCTTGTCCTACCCAGGACAATTCCCACCTCTGCCTGACAGCGTTGTCCAAACGCAGGCCTGGACACTACCTCCCTGGGGAGCCTGCTCCTGTGAAGGTGAACAATCTTTCCCTAATAGTCAACCTAATCGTCCCCTGGCACAGCTCCAGACGCTCCTTCAGGTCCTTTCACTGGTCACTGACAGCAGAGATCAGAGCTGTCCCTCCAATGCACTCATGAAGAAGCTGCAGCTCATGATAAGCTCTGCCCTCAGTCTCCTCTTCTCCAGGCTGGACAAGCCAAGAAACCTGAATCACTCCTTTGCATGGCTTTCCCTCTAGACCCTTCATGATATTCACAGCCCTTCCTTGGATGCTCTCCAAAAGCTTTATATCCTTCTTAAACTGTGGTGCCCAAACGTGGCCCAGGACTCAAGGTGAGGCTGCACCAGAGCAGAGAGAGACCATCACCTTCTTCGATGCACCCCAGGGCACAGCTGGCCCTTTGGGCTACCAGGGCACACTGGTGACTCATTTTCAACTTGACATCGACCAGGAAGCCCACATCCCTTTCTGTGGAGCTGCTCTCCAGCCTCTCCTTCCCCAGTCTCTCTGTACAGCCAGGGTTGCCCTTTGACAGGAGCCCCATCCCTCACTGCCTCGGTTGTTCTTGTACTACAGTAGAGTCATATGGGGTTAGACAGGCACTTAGCCTAGAGCTGCAGCAACTATCCAGAAAAAATAAAGACCGTGACCCTTCGAAAATAGCACTGACAAGGCCACGCCATTCACTGTGCCGCGATGTTTTCCAACAGGACTTCCAGGAGTCAAAAATTCCAGTCAGCAATGTAGAAAAGAGGGTCGGGACACCACATCCAGGGCAGGGATGGTGGCTGCTATCCCTCCCCGCTCCCATGCCCGGCACTCACGCAGCTTCCATGCCGTCTTCGTGGTGACGGCCACGGCCATGGCTCAGCGCGGCGCCTCTCGGGCGGGCAGCGCCTTTCTCCTCTCGGCGAGGCTCCGCTCCGCTAGCGCGTCCCACGGCCAGGCCGTGCACCGGGGCTGCCCCGCCCGTCCTGCGGGCACACAAACACGATCACGGCGAGACCCTCCTGAGAGGCGGTGCAGCGGGGGACGAGGCCTCACCGCTGATGAACATCACGGGACAGAAGCGCTGGTCGGGCCGAGGGCGATCGCCTGGACGCTGGTGGCAGCGGGGTCCTGCGGTACCGGACCGGGACCCCGCGTCAGCCGCCGCCGCCCCACAACCGGCCCTTCACAACAACCCCGCGCCGCGCCGGGCGGTTGCCCGGGCTCCGCGCGCCGCTCGGCCAATAGGAAGCGAGGGCGGGGTAGTTGCCATGGCGACGGCAGCGCGGCCGCCACTCGCAGAGCGGCTTCTTGGCGGAGCCCCGCAGGAACGGCCAATGAGGAGGCGGCGGTCTGGATGGGGGCCGCCATTTTGCGGGGCCGCCCTGAGGGGCGGGGGCTGGTCTTGCTCTGCGGCCGGTTCGGGTCCTGCAGCCGCTCGGGAGCTTCCGTGAGGGCGGTCGGGGTCTTTCCCGGGCCTCGTAGCTCACGGCCGGCCGACAGCTGAGGCCGTCGTGCCCCTGGGCTGCGGCCGGTGTGCCCCATTCGGCGGGTCACGGGCACAGCCCCGGCGGGAGCGGGACTCGTGCGAGGCTTCTGAGCCTCTCGCCGCCCGGCTGAGGTGCGGTCGCGCCGCTTGTGCGTGTTGCTTGCTGTCTTTGAAACCAATTACTCCATCAGCAGAGGAAAATCCAATTAATTTGACGCTACTCCTTGATAATGACCCAAGAACGCGGGGTGA
The DNA here is from genome assembly GCA_013399915.1 of Illadopsis cleaveri. NCBI lineage: Eukaryota > Metazoa > Chordata > Aves > Passeriformes > Timaliidae > Illadopsis > Illadopsis cleaveri. The sequence continues at coordinate 36,674 of VXBB01006137.1, forward strand.
ATTTCAAGGATCATATCCTTCAAGCTCAGGAGCGATGCATGCCGACAAGAGAGAAATCGGGCAAAAATGCCGGGAGGCCTTCGTGGATGGATAAGGAGCTGCTGAGCAGCAGAGGAAAAAAAAGATGACTGCAGAAAAGAAGACTTTTTTCACAGAAAGGAAAAAGGAACTTTCAGGAAGTGGAAACGAGGACAGGTGGCCTTCAAGGACTACAGGGAAATCCCCTGGCCGGTAGACTTGGGGATAGATGATCTTTAAGGGCCATTCCAACCCTGTAATGTTCTGATTCGGTAATGCATTTGCTGATGGCTTGGCAGCTGCTGTGTCCCTAATGCCTGTAAAAGGATTTTGAAATTAATTTATTCTGGTGTCTTCTCCGGTATTGAATTAACACTGATGAGTTTGTATCCACAGTGTTATATGGGGCAATGTTTTGTCATTTTAGGGCTCTATGTCAGGTCAAAGAAATGTTACATTTGTGAACTCATCAGTTCAAAACCTTTGCTTATGCAAAACTGACTTATAAATTCGTTTAAATATTATGTTGGAAAAGAATCAGTATTTCCAAGTAATCCTGCACCTGCTGCCAGCAGCTATGGAGCAGATTTGGAAAGTAAAAGCCCCGAAAGACTGTGCATGGTTTGTCTCCCCTTCTGAAGCAGACCTTAGGGCTAAGGTCCCACTCAGACTCAAATCTCAAACATGATGGCATTTCATGAGGACACAATTGATGTAATTGGAGATGGGCCTTAGAACAAAATAGGGAAATGGTGCAAATTCCTTAAAATCTCCACAAATCTGATGATAAGTGAAAGATTTATTGCAGGCAGCTCCAGAAAAGGAATGAAGAAACCAATCATGCCCGAGGTGCCCACCCAGGTGAGGATTCCTGAGCAGCATCTCTTTAGGAGAATGTTTTTTTTCTATTGTGCCAACTGCTTTTCCCTAGAAGAAGAAGGAAATATCAGAGGGAAACTGCAGTGGGACATGGACTAAAGTATTTTAGAGTAGCTTCAGTGCCAAGTTCCTGGTGGGCTGACTTGTAAACCTCCCCTGCTCAGGCAGTCATTCCCAGTCCCTGCAGAGTCTGTGCTTTACATCGTGGAGTTGGTTGCAGTGTGTTGGGTGACAGATTCAGCCTCTCCTCCGATGTGCTGATTCTCGTTCTCCAAGAAACTCTGGGAGCTCTTCTGCTCTTCTTCCAGCACCTGTGAGGGAACAAGAAACCAGAAGTCAGAGAAATAGAGAGGAAAGTGAGGAGCAAAGACACAGAAAAACACAACTCAGAATTCACTGAGTTGAGATAAAGGAAACCACAAATTGGAGCTGAATTATTTTTGAGGGGGACAAAAAGTTTGAGATGAGGTCTTATGAGAAGAAGAAAACAAGGGGGATCAAAACGTGGAGCAGGAGGAGGCAGCAAATTGAAATGTGTTGCCTCACTGAGTCAAGAAGCCCTGGAAAACCAAATCATCTGTGATTCAGATAAGGATTAAATTTCACCCTGGAGCTGTTTTGTTCTTTATCTCACATGCTAATTACAAATAAAAATACATGTATCTATGTATATACAGGCATATTTGTGGCTCTTTTAAAATACTTCCCCATAATCCCTATTATCAACTAATCATTCTTAATTATTTTCTTTATTAACTAAACAAAATTACACAATAATCTTTCTTGGTGATGCAAGTTTTTCCAGAAAGTCAAAAGGTGACCATAGCATGACCATGTTATATTTTCCTGGGAAGGCAATTGAAACTGTGCTGACTTAAACACCATACTGTGATTTGTCCCAATATATTTTAATGATATTAAAAGCTCTTCAGAGATAATTCCTGGTAGAGAAAAAGCTGACTCTGGATTTCTTTGAGTACATGTATTGAATGCTGACATTAATGTAAAGTTTACCTACCGTGGCTTCATGCTCTTGTCCTCTCTTTGCAGTGCCGTACATTGAAACTGACAATTCAGTATTGGCTTCTTCATCCTTACGGACCATCAAAATATTTAACATCTTCCAAGAAATCAGAAGAAAGACCACTCAGCTTTCCCACAAAATGACTGTACCTTTACAAGCTTGACCTGCTAACAGAGCAGATGCTGCCTACAAGAATTGTAGAATAAGGTTAAATATAGATCTGTGCAAATATGTCCATGTCCTGCTGATAGAGCAAGCTGGTAGAAGTCTTAATTTTAAATTGCAGCTGTGTATGAAATTCCTGAATGCAATTACTGATATTAACTGATAAGAAATCTTTTCTGGAGTCAGAGTTTTGGCGCTACTTTAGAAACTGCACTGATAGCTTTGGCTTATTCTTTGTCTTATATAGGATATGCAGCACCAGCAATGGGAATATTTTGTCTGTTGATAGATCAAGACTGAGAAATTTGGCAAGGTAGTTAATGAGGTCACAGTGAACTAGCTTCAAATTTCTGAGGAAAAAATATGAATTTTGCAAAGTTGTTTTTAATTATTACTAATATTCTGGGCTAATATAGTTGAGCATTCCCTCTGCAGCTCCTTAAGGGATTTCTTGTCCTCAAAAAGAAAAAAAAAAAAGAAAAAAGAAAAAAATTCTGTGCCCCCATCTGCCAGAACGATTATATTTATCATGAAGTAATTACAAAGAACATGGATCTGTTACACCAGTCAGTATGATTAGCAGTACAAGCAAAGTATTTTATGAAGTATTTCCCTACAGCTGCTCATGCAACAGGTCACTTCAATATTTCGGATAGTGTTTCCTGGCAATGCCTAGCACCTAGATATAGCATTACATACAACATCCTTTCTTTTTGGCCTCATTCCTGGGCAAATGGCAGGTTTCCAAATGCCCCAATTCATATATTGTCATTTCCTCACTGAAACATTTCCTCACAGGGAAGGAAGACTAAGAACAGGAAAGCGTGTGACTCCATAAAAATAATACAGCTACATCTTCACTGAACAATGCCTGAGTAGCAAGCATAATAATTCAGCATGGAGCCTAGCTTTGTGTTACTTTTATCACAGTTTATGCTGAGGAGGCTTTGGCAACCAGTCAGTTGAAATGATTTCTACACCTGATCAGCTGTGATATTGTGGACACCTCCCTGTTACCTCTGCTTCAGAGTCCCGGACTTGTTGCTTCAGGTCCTTCTGTTCTGCTCTCAGCTCCCACAGCAAGTCATACAGATGGAGCATGTTCTTGTGTTTCTCTGAGGACCATGGCTGGAAGCAGATAAATCAGTGAAAAACAGCAGCACTCTCTGGGTGCACAGGATCAGGTACCCTGCTGGCAGAAACTGGCACAATCCTGCTACAGCCAATAAAGCAACACTAATTTCCATCACTGAAACATCAAACTCATGGTCAACATGGGTTTATCAGACTTCATTTTGATTTGGAATCCATCAGTAATGTGAGCCAGATGGCATGTCTTGCACTTTGCTGATGCTGCTGTTTTATAGTTAGAATGAAATGAGATTAATAGGAATGTATAGAAATAGAGATTAAAAAATGGGATTCCAGTAATGGTGTTCTGTGTATTCTCCCCAGTGGGAAATAGAAATTAAAAAAACCCCCTAACATTAAAAAAATCCCTATTTATAATCTGTTTGGTTTTCTTAAGTGTAATTGTGTAGCATCACTGCAGAATTTACTGGCAGGCTTCTGCCTCTGGTTACAGACTCACTCTGATGCTGTTAGTGGGGTGACCCCTCACCCCTTGATGAGATCATTTGGCTTAATGGCAGCACTCCACTTCTTTTGGAATACATTTTATTTAAGGCTATCTATCTATCTATCTATCTATCTATCTATCTATCTATCTATCTATCTATCTCAGCATCTTGCTGTGCATCTGCAGGGTTAACACTGCAAGATTTAAAGAATGATGGGACCCAAGAAGTTCATGACAGAACCAGAACCCAAGTGTCTGCCTTTGCTGCTCTGTTCTCACTCTTCTTGAAGAGGGAACAACTGAGGAAATTTCAGCTTCCCTGCCATGAATCTGCAGAAATGAACGTAACAGCTGCTGAACCTGCATTTTGCAGGATCCCGGGGGATGTGGAGTCTGCTTGATGACCAAATCTGAGAAGATGACCACAGGCATGGCTAGAGCAGGCCTGTCATGTCACATTATGTCCTGCACTCCCGGTCATCTCCTGGGCTATTGGTGTTGTCAGCCTGGAGGTGTGCAGGTGGAGTAGAGGGGCAGCATGGAGTGTTGTGCTTCTAGTTCTTTCACTGACATTTCACCTTTGTGTTTTGTGATCTTCGTACCTGGTATTTCACAGTGTTTTCTCTGCTCAGGAAGATTTCATCTTCTCTCTTCTCCCTCCCTATTACTCTGCAGAAAACCACCTGTGAGGCAATGGTGTCATGAAGCTCGAGGTGATATGTCAGCTGGATGATATCATCTATGACCATAAAGATACGTTCCTCTATATCTTCATCAGCAGGCTTTTCTGGATTTCTGTGGAAATACTCCTTGATTTGCTAATGGAGATGGAAAAAAGATACAGAAGCAACTTAGACAACACAAAACTGGCAAATTTAGAGATTTGGGTAAAACCCCAAGGTAAAAATTGTGCTTTTCCACCTGGACTTGCATCTCTGCAAGTGCATCTCTCCACTCTCTCAAGTGGTCCTACTGTTCTTGCCTATATCTTAAAAAAACCCAACCACAAAGCTGCTTAGGGCAGTACAGAAGTTTCCTATTTGTGGAGCAGAGTATGCTTTCCAACCTCCAAGTTAGCTTAGGACGCATCCCTGCCTAAAGAAACTGCATAAAGCAAGGTGTTTTGAAGAAAAGCAAAGTTTCCCACATTTCCCAACACAGGGGAGGAAAAGATATCATGTTTGGTGCTGGGCCAAAGACAGGCCATTGCATGGCTCTTAAAACGATATTAGTTTGAGCTCAGCACATAAAATCATTTTTCTAGTTTTGAATCTTGTGAAAATTTTGTTCCAAAATCATAGTCACTTTTTTTTCTTTTTTCTGACACACAATTTCCAAGTCTTAGTTTCCTAGTTTAATTCTAGCTGCTCAGTGCAGTTCCTGACAACTGGTCACACTGTAGCTCTCTGTCAGGAAAGCAACTGTGAGACACAGCAGCTGAACAATGCTTGGATGTCTCATCTGGAGCTTTGCCTCAGCCATGCCCACTGAAAATGAACTGAAGCCCCAGGCAGTATGTTCTGCATAGTTTAAATATCACAGTGACGCATATTTTTCTGTTCCTGCCTTGGCCATACCACTATAGGCCGGGGGTTAGCATCAGCTGTGGTGCCAGCCTTTTCCATTTTCTTGTCTCTTTCATCAAACTCTATGTGGCGCGTGTGCAGGAAGTCCTCCCGCCCCACGAAGTACTCTGTCATCTCAGTAGCATTTTCAAACCGTTTCCAGAGGCCATCAACTCGTAACGTGTGGTAAAACTCCACCGTGTGCCCAGTCTCCGGTTCCAGTGACGTGTAGGAGTGAGCTAAGGACAAACCACACACGTTTTCAGAGTTAGCAACTGTAATACACTGAACACAAGCATGTCCAGGGGAGGTCTCATTTTCTTCAGCTTTAGCAACAGACCTGATGCAGGATTTATCCCCAGCTGCACAACACTGAGAGAGCAAACAAAATCCTAAAGAGAAAGTTTCAGCTTCTATCAATTCTACTGATAAAAGTAGAAATGTATCACCCTGATACACATGATAACTATGCATTTCTCTAATACACAGAAAACTACATCACTGGGAGAGGACTGCAAGCCACCAACTCAATTCTCTACTCTTCACTGGAGACCATTTTCTTTATCTAGGCAATTTATCCCACAAGTATCCTGTCCCCACTGCCTTTCAGCTTTGGGCTTTTGTCATTGCTAGAAGGGAGTTGTGAAATCCTATCAGCTGCAGTGGCTGCCCAGATGAGCTGGAATACCTTTAAGAAGGAGAGGGTGTCCTGGCTTGAAATGGTCTGTGATCAGCTGTGTTTGTTTATTCACTTCTCTCATATACAACAGGTCTTTTCGGTGTTTGAACCATTCCTTCACCTCCAGCTCTTCAGTGCCTGTCAGGAGACAAGTCATTTTGCAACCTTAGGCCACCCTGTTGGAGATGGCAAAGTTCTGATGAGCTCTCAGTGTCTGTGCCAGCACCCTGTGCTCCTGATACAGCCTCAGAGGACACAGTACAGCCACTGGAACTGCCCCTGTGCACAGGGGAATTTTGTATGTGAATTCTAATCTACATTTGAGTAGATGAACTATACCCTAAGAGGGTCTATTCCTCTCCATCAACCAGAACTAGAGTAATGAGCTCAGGAGTAGAATATGGCACAGCAAAGGGCTATGGATAGGCTGGAACAGAACAGAACAGGAATTTCATCCCAAATAGTTAATGATGCTGTCAGGAGATTGGAGCATCACACTATCCAAGAAGGCTGAGGGCAGGACATTGTATGTCCAGTTAGGAATCTGCACGGTTTCTTGGACCAGCTGTTAAAAAATATTGTTTTCAAGTACAGAGGTATCCTCAGGCTGTAGCTGCCCCTTTCTATGGCCCCTTTTGACACCAACGAGGAAATGAGGATAGTGACACTATTGGATGAAATCGAACCAGCCTTCCATTTCTCTGAAGACTGAAAATCCAAGCAGCTGACTTGTGACACTGACCAGTTTCACTGGTGCATAAAACAGATTCAAACTCTTGTGAAAACCCCTAGCAATGCTGGAAAGTTCAGGGGTTCAACAGACTAAGTGTGATGGAGAGTTTGAGGATATGATAAATAATTCCCCCCCAAAGGTGAAAGGAAAATAAGAAAGCATAAGAGACTGTGGCAGAAAGGGGACCACCTCCCCCTTTCCATCAGCATGGCCCAGGCTGTTTGCTCAGTGTGTGGAGAGTGTTCATCATCCCCCTTACGGTCTGAGTCTGCGTAGACAGTGAGGCGTTCCACCAGCCCATCTCCATTCGCATAGGCTGCCCATTTCTCCTGTTTTGCTTTATCGTACAGGATCACCTTCTTCCCCTGGGAAAAGGGATTCTCATATTCTGCAGTGGGCAAGAGAGATGCCAGACAAATTGACTTCCCTGTGCTCAGCCCCCCTCCGAAAAAAGAGTTTAAGATTTAAGAGAGGAAAAGAAACATGGTCTAAGGGACATTATGCATTTATTTATTGTGTTCTGCTGGCAATAAAACTCAGAACCTGCCTGTTGTCCTTTAATGTTATAATGGTATAATAACTTTTTTCTCTCCCCAAACAGGTATTTGATAATGCAGGAGCACTTCCTTGTGCATAGCAGTAACAGAAAGACCACCCCAGGCAAAATTCCCAGCTAGCAGGAAAACACCATGTGGGGTGTGTGTCTGTGGGGGATGAGACAATGCAGCACTGAGGGCAGCCACTTGAACCAACAGCTGTTGTGGCCTTCATCTGGTGCTTCACTGTTTCTGTTTGACCATCCTGAAGGGAGAACCCAGTGAGACAGACAAATGTCCCAAATCCACTGAAAGGTCAGTTAGGGGCAAGCAAAAGGCAAAGGAAGAATACCTACCTCTGCAAGACACCTTAATTTGGGCTACCCATGATAGTGGCATCTCAAAGCTCATGTCTATTTTCTCCTTTTCCTGCTGAAACAGAAGCAGAGATTTGTGGTTTTGGCAAAATCTCTTACTGTGGCAGGAGGCATTTTGGTCCTGGTGAACTGCAGTGATCACAGCTCAGCTCATGTGAAGCTGTGCTCTGGAGAGCACCATGGCACAGTTATAACAGCACAATCCCTACTTGAGCCTGATGAAATTATCTCCTCCTGGCTACTGCTCATGCAGGCAGGGAATGAATGTGGCAATCACCAAAATGACCAGATTATTTTATGTAGACCCTGGAGGACTCTTTGCCCCCCGGGTATGGGCACAGGCTGAGAAGAGTAGATAGCAGGAGGGAATTATTATTTGCATTCCTCTGCCCTGCTGTGCAGGTGCAATGCCTGTGTTATCATGCTGTCTTCTCCCAAAAGGACAGCATTTTTTGCTACTAGTACACAGCATTTTTTGTATATTAAAGGACACACATTATTTCTGCATTTGGTTGGCAGGTCCACCTTGCAGCCAGGAGGCAAAGGTGACCAGCATAGAAAGAATGTCCACAAAAATCTCATTCTGGATTTTATTTTTCAAAATTATTTCACCCCAAAGGCCAATGCACTGGAGGCTTTCAGAGATCCCTAGCCACTTATGACACCTGAAGTATCACTTAGAGTCCTGCTTCAGAAAGCACCAGAACTCTTCTAGATTGAGAAAGAATCTAAACCTGGCCAGAGTAGAAGGGATCTGACCTGGAGAGGGCAGCAGGCAGGCAGATATTCACGGGCCTGTGGACACACTGATTCCATACAGTCCATGCAGGGTCCCCACTGCTCAAGAGCATTGCTTGGGTCACTCACCATCTCATCTGTGTCGTCCTTGGCTGATTCTGTGGGCAACTGAGAGGGCTCGTTGCTATCTGAAAACATAATTTCCCAGCAGAAAGGATCACTCAAGTCAAAGCTGAGATCCTAGGAAATACAGGAAAAACTCTTTTAAGTACAGGGCATTGTCAAGGGCCTGACACTAAGCTTGACCACTGCATCAATATGTCTGTGGTGCTCTGGACCTGCCTGGGTGTCACAGACTTTAAGGCCACTAGAGATCTGGACCTCAGTGAGGTGAGCTCCTCAAACCCTTGGCTGGCTAGTGGGACACCAAAGACTGTCCCTGTGCCTAGAGATTGCAGAACCCCTTTGTCATGATGCCTCTTCCTCAGATGAGAGGAAGTAGCTGGAAATTCTTCTGCCTCCTGCCTTGGGGGAAGCATGGCTCCAAGGGCAAGCTGATCTGACTCAGACCCTCATCTCCCAGACTTTGTGTCCACTGGGTGGTATCTGAAGTATGGAAGAGCCTAATCAAGATCTTACCTGCCTTGAGCTATGCTTGACAGACCCCAGACATCTTTGGCCTCAAAAGCTGTTGTTTGAGAGAAGGCCTAGCTAGCCTTAAAACTGAAACTCTTGCACTCTAGGGATTTAATAGATGTAATCTGTATTTGCTAGCTCAGAGTCTGGCATGCCCTGGAGTAGTTGCACAGTCTATGTAATCAGAGCAACATGACCAAAACCAACACAAGGAATGGTTAAGTGGAAACTGGACCTTGGTCTACTGGTCTTGGACTTCCCCAGGACTCAGGCTGGACAGCCCAGCTGTCCCTCACGTGCCCAGGGTGCTAAGGGCTCCCTACCTTGCAGCCTTTCCGGCAGTCCTGCATGTTCACCCAGTAGTTCCTGTCGTTCCAGATGCTCTCAATCCCAAGGAAGCACTCATCCATGGTGCTGTGGGGGTTTCCTGTGAATGGGTTGATGAAGAAGGTCTCAGGAACCTTCCTCTTCCCAGACAGAACCAGAACCCAGGCGTGCACTCGTAAGCCATGCAAAGGATCTCGCTTGGGCTTTCCCACCTCCTGTAGAACAGAGGATAGAGCAATAATTATTGCCATTTTATTGACACTTTATTCCAACCCAAGGGCAACCTCATCCTTTCCTCTGCCCACTTCTAAAGAACTCCAGGCTCTTAATGCTCCTTAAGAGTCAGGTAGTACGTACCCAGCACATGTTCCTGTGCCAGCGCACACTGTGCTCCTGGAGGCCAAGTGCTCGTGGCCATGATCAAGGTTGTGTCATACTTGACAGAGGAGGGTGTGAGCTCCTCTCTTTGGCCAGCCATTACCTGCATCTCAGCTCTTCTTCCTGGAGCTCACAGGCATGTGGACCTTGCTAACTCACCATGACCACCTCCTCTTCTGTTTCCTCTTCTTGTGCAGGTTCAGTTTCTTTCTCCTTCTTGGCCTTCTGCTGAAGCTCAAACTTGCTCTGTGGCTCTAAAGGGTACTTAACTCTATACTTGTTGGGATCCTCTTCTTCTGGTACCTGCAAAAGCAGAGTATTACTGTGAAACCCAGCAGAGATCAACAGAAGTAAGTAAATGTATGGCTTACAGGTACCTCCCAGTTCCCAACACTTGGCAGTTTGCAATATTGCACCTGATGAGCAGAAATTCAGTGAAGCCAAAAAGGCCTTGTAAGGAACTGTACAGAATCTCTAAAAGATTCCTTTGGTGAGATCCCTGGTACGGACTGAAACCCAGCGTGGATCTGAAGCTGTTCCCCCTAGTTCAACTCTGGAGCTCACTGGACATGAACAGACTGAGCATGTGTGCTGGGCTCCTCCCTGCCCACTCACTGCAGGTCTCACCTCTGGGGGCTTCCTGAGCCGTGGGCACAGCTCCTGAGTCTGGTCCAGGGAGCATATCTCGAGGGTGGCATATCCGTGTACACAGTAGGCATCGTAGCCAGCCCCGACCAGCAGGGAGCACAGCAGCACAGTGAAGTCAAAGCAGTTCCCTCGCTGGTACTTCAGAATGGTGGTTGGGGAATAGAGTGAACTGGGCTTGAAAGAGAGAGATGCACGTTCACAGTGCTTGTCTTGTGGAGCTGAAACATGCACCAGGCAGAGAGCAGGGGAGAGAGGCATTGCCCATATCCCTGGGCTTTGTACCCTTAGGGTCACTGAGGTCAGGTATCATCCTGGGTTTATGTGCTCCTCTGTTCCAAGGTGTCTTGGTTTTCAGAGGGGAAGATTGTCAGCCATTGCCTCCCACAGTGCTCCAGCTGCTCATCTGGGCTGGCTGAAAGCAGGGTCTTGTCTTGAAGAAATGGTGCTTAATTACTTAAAAGGTACCACACTGAACATGCCCTGGGACTGTGGGTCCAACAGAATGCACAGGGAATGCACAGGATTTCCCCCTGAGAAAATCAGGGGGTTGCCTAAATAGTGAGGGGACGATAGAAGTGCCAAAGACCTTTGTGATCCCAGCCCCTGGGACTTCCTCACTGTGTCCTGCTGAAAGGCCCTTCTGTCACCTCTGTTGTGTCTCTGTGGGGGCTGCAGCCCCTTTCTTACCGGTGTGATTGGGCACTTGAGGGGCTCCATGATGAGGTAATCACAGACAAAGCTGGCACAGCCTGACCAGTAGTACATGTCTGGGTAAGGCAGCAGGGTTGGCCTCACCGTCGTGCTCACAAACTTCTGTAGGGCAACAAGAGGAGTTTAGTTAGCCAACAGGCCCTTGGCAAAGTCTCCTGTCCAAAGCCATCCTCAAACCACCTCTGGATGTTGCAGATCAAATTCAGGATCTTTCTACAGCATATCAACAGCATCAGTATCCCTTCTCTCCAGTTCCAAGATGGAAATTTCATGGGGTTGAAAGGCTGTCTGCTTGCCTGTGGGTGAAACTTCAAGCTCATCTCAGACACATTCCAGATGTGAGCCAGTTCTTCTGTTCATTTTCAAGGAAGTAAAATAGCTACTGCCTTTTCTGGCTTTTACATCTTCCAGCATTTTTTTTTCACCTTGCATGTTAATGATACAATAAATTTTGGGGAAAGCTGGTATAAAGTAGCAATTCTGGATGCCTGGGGGTAACATCAGGTCCAGAACTAGACAACAGTTGTGCAGCTTGGGCCCAGAGAAGACAAAACCAGACCACAAACTTCCACATTTACTCCTTCCCTGTAACTTCTGTGAAGTTCAGAGTAAGACCTAACTCTAGATTCATACTCCCTTATCAGCGGCTGAGCCTGAGCCTTATCTATTTCATGTGTCTTTTTACTCCCTTTATGTCTCTGTGGTCTGTCCCCTTTCCTAAGCATCACGCTGCAGCCCACATGGCAACACCAACACTTATATGGCTCATGGATTTGGACAGCCACAGTGTTCCCAGGGTTCTCTGTGGCTGCTCAGGGGCTGTGGCTTCAGCCAGCAGGTTCCCATTCCCTTTAGCCAGGAGGAAGGGCAGGAGGGGCTGCTGTTCTTTCACAGCATTTGGCACTGTGGAAGCCCAGTGCTCCCTGTGCCCAGCCCCACACCAACCCCTTACCTGCACACCACACTCGTTGACCGGGTGGATGAAGAGTGGCTTGCGGTCAGGGCACAGGTGACTGTACTGCTGGAAGAAATGGTCAGCAAGCTTCAGCAGCTCCTTTTCCTGCCTGGAATTTGTCTTGTACGAAGATGGTAAGTGGGATGTGTCAATGGAGCTCCAGTCAAAGTAACTTACGCGGCAGGGAGAGGCAGAGAGACACAAACAATAAGCCAGGAGCAATACAGGCAAGATGACCTGATATCAAAACACGGCAGGACTTCCCTGTTTCACAGGTAAAAAACGGGGGCCATATCCAAGGATATGATTTTGACATAGCCAAACATCTCTGGAGCAATGGCAAACTGACATATACTCAGAGGGGGATGTTTATACAGTGGTGAATGGATGTACAACCAAATGAGTTACCTTGCCTTATTGCACATGCACACTCGGACAAACTGGTTATGCACAGGAAACTTGCTCACTCCCAACACCGTGCAAGGTGACCACATGTGCCATCCACATGTGTGCAATCACCCTGTGGGGCCCAAAGGGAACATCTCTGCTCATCCCAGCCATAGGCAGAGACTCACAGTTCATGATTTGCGACAGAGGCTCCATCCCCAGCTTCATTTATCTCCAGGTTGATGGAATCACTGGTATTCAAAGAGATTGCGTCTTCTGGTGTTTGCTCCACTTCCTCCGTCTCCTCCACAGCCTCCATTCTGCCTGGCACTACAGGAATGCACACCAGGGTGAATTCAGGGGTAGGACCCAGCTACACAGGAACAGAGAAACACTCACGCTGCGGCCACAATGGTTTGGTTCATGAGCATGGCTGAAGCAGCCAGAAGCATGAGAGTAAATGGAGAGCACTGAGTTTGGGCTGGGTTTGGTAAATAAGTGGTTCATGTTCCTGGACACCCTAAGCGAGGCAGAGCAGGCAGAGCCTGGCTAGGGGCAGAGCACGTCCCCACATTCAGACTGCGTGCCCCGTGCCCTCCCTCCTGCCTGGGTGCTGCTGGCGGGGCAGCAGCTCCATCAGTCCGCTGGGCACCGGCCGTGCCCCAGCCCGCGGCCGCCCAGGGGCCTTGGAGGGAGCGGGACGCTCTGCGGAGCCGGCAGCCCCCAAGGGCAGCGCCTGTCGTGTATCACCGCCGGCGCGGGCGGTGTTTATGTGCCGTCCCTGCGGTCAGGCTGACCCCGAGCGGGGCACACAGCGGGCACAGGGAGGCGCAGACCTTGCCCGGGGGGCCCCGCACCGCTCCCGGCCCTGCCCCGCCCGGCCG
>VXBB01006138.1:3066-49738 GCA_013399915.1 Illadopsis cleaveri
GGGCGGCGGACGCACCCGCGGCTGCGGCTCCCCGCGCCCTTCCAAGCGGGCGGGCCGGGGGCAGGAGGCGGGCAGGGAAACGCAGCCGGAGCCGAGCAAATCCCAGCGCTGGAGCCCGGCCTCCGAGAAGAGAAGGGCTGCAGCTCCTCACTGCGTCAGGCGGAGANGAGTGGGGTTGTGAGTGCGCAGGGCTCGTGAAGGTGTGAGTGTCCTGTCGGGGACATCTGCCTTTGTGTGTGGATGTGTCACTGTGTTTGTTGTATGTGTGTGGTGACACCCTGAGGGGGAGCAGGGATGATGGTGTTGGGGTGTGTGTCTGTATGTTCGGGTGTATCTGTGCAGTGGGAGGGTGCAGGGCCCGGGGTGTGTCTGTGTGTCTGTGTGTCTGTGTGTCTGTATTTACACACACGGGGCTCGGTCTCTGAGCCTGTATGAACATCTCTGTGTGTCCCCATGTGTGCATGACAGCCACCCCACCCCTCACACCAAATCTGAACCTCCGAGGGCCAAACTAGTCCCAGCTGGGCAGTGCCAGGTGATGCTGGGAGCACAAGGACTGGGACTAGCCGTGACACTGATGGGGCTGGACCATGACCCCTGCCCACAGCTCCCAGGTGTCCCCAGCCCCCTGTGCTCAGCCCTTCCCAGGCATCCTCCTGCCTCACACCTCCCTTCACCTGTCCCAGAGAACTGCCATCCTGCCTCCCCGTTTTGGGCAGGTTTTTTATGCTGTTTTAGCAACACAACACACCTTTAATCAGGATGATTAAAGTGTGGCTGGCACCGAGCCGGCCCTTGGAACAGAAGTGCTCTTCTCTCTCCCCAGGCACTGTCATTTGAGGTAAGGACTGGGCCGTGCATTTTTTTGTGATGGTTTCTCAAACCATCTCCAAAACCACCTCCTAGCCAGCGATTTCCTTTTGCAGCCCTGCAAGAAGGTGGCAGGGGATAGAGAAAAGGATGGGTGCAGGAGAGAAATTTTACTCCTTTCAATTTAATAGCAACAACACCAACACCACCACAGCCAAAAAACCTGAAGCGTGGAGTAATAGAGCTGGGAGACAGCCTGGGAACAGGCAAGCAATGGCCCCACTCCAAGTGGCAGCTGGCAACCTGGCACAGCACTCAGCTGCATTAGACACACGTCCCAGGAAAAGTGCCCATGGGAATGCAGGAGATACCCTGCATGATGGAGAGGATGGGCATGGAGAATGGATCCAGCATTCTCTCCTCCACAGCTGTGACACAGTCCCCAGGGTTTTGGTCTCTGGGTAAGTAGGTTGATCTGAGCTTCTTCCATTCCCTCTCACCATCACCACCTGTGCTCATGCCCCTGAGGCATGGAAAACCCCTTTCCTCCCTGGAGCGGGACATCCCAGTCTCCCATGTCCCATGGGATGCCCCAAAGGCATTTCCCATTGAAATTGCTTTGGACTAATAAATCCATAGGCAATGACATGAAATAGCAGGGGCCACCATGAGGGTGGCTCTGGGGTCAAATGTCTTCCTGGGGAGATGACAGATAAGAGGTCTCATCCCTCCTCTGCCTTTGCTGGAGAAGGAAGGGACTAGTTTCCCTGGGCAGGGAACAGACACTGCCAGGTCCCTCCTGATGCCAGGAGCAGGGTGTTCTAATGTTCAGCCCCCACATCTGTGCCACAAAAACCCTGGGCCAGCCACAAACACTGAGGGTTCATGCCAGCCCTGGAGCTGCAACTGACACCTGGCAGCTGGAAGAAGAATCACCCAGAGGGGACATGGATGCCACTGGCACTCCATTAGAGATCTTCACCCGTGGAGATCTGCAGTGAGGAGAGGGAAGGTTTGCCAAAGGCTCTTTGCAAATTTGCTGCCTGCTGGTACACATTGTCCCTGCTCCTCAGGGTTGCTTTGGGAGAGGCAGCCCCAAAACCCTCAAGCCTTACCCATAGATCAAGGACAGGCTTTAAGCAGCATCATTTCTTCCAGCTGCCAGGTCAACAGGGGGTGGAAAGACTTCATGGCAATCAAACAACTTTGCAAACCAAGATAAATTAATAAAAGGAGTAAGTGCTTCTGAGCAAGCTGTTCCAGTTCTTCTGGGAGGAAGTGACGCCAGTTCAGACTCTGGCCCCTATATTTAGTAAAAATCTAAACCAGACATTGATAATATTATTAAAGACAGGAAGGAGTAAAAGAAGACGTAGCCGTGCTGGGATGACTGATCTATTTATGTGAGATGGCGGGAGGAGTGCTGTGAGAAAGGTGTCTGGGGTCAGGAGAGCTTCTGTGAGCCCTTCCCCTCCACCAGCAGAAGATGTCTAACACAGCAGGCTCAAGCAGTTCTAACCCAGTTTAACAAGTGGTACAGGAGGGAGAGGTGGTTAATAAAACACTGGCTGCTTCCCACAAGGATGTGGAGGGGGTATGGGAATGAGAGCTCCTCTGCTGCCTTTTTGAGAATCACCTGGAAAGAAATGCTGGCCAAGGGACAGAGCGTTGGCTGGGCACTGCTCCATTTGCCCATGCAGAACGGGGAGGTGTTGAGTAAGATAAGGAAACAAAGTGTGACCTTGGGTAGGCGATATCTCTTCTGTCCTTGCTCAGGGCAGGGACTGAGTTGTTCCCCTGCAGTGCCCACAGCAGCAGGGCTTGACTCTGGGTTCTCCTTATGTCAGGGTGCGTGTGACCACCTGGTGTCCTTGTACAGAGGGAAGTGCTCACCAGAACGGGGGTCTGGAGGGAAAGGTGGTGATGTGACAGCCGTGTGACTGCCTCTGTGCAGAGCCTGGGGGAGAGTCAGGAGTCCCCACCACACTTCCATGGGACACCATGTGAGCAAGGGATAGAGGTCTGGTGTGCTTTGCTTGGTTATACTGTTCATCTCCCCCCCCAAAAGCAGTGGCTTCAACTGTCTTAAAAATCCCAAGCACCTGAAGCCCCATAGTGAGACCCTTAACAGCAATGACCCACCTTACACAGAGGGTGAAAATACAACCAGCCTCTCTCCACCTGGGACCTCCGTGAGGCCTCTGCCTCAGCTCCTCTCTCTGCCGTGGGCATCTGAAAAATGCACCACAACAGGGAGTTCTTACCAGAAAAAAAGGGAGGATGATGCTTGCAGGAAGTGTGTGATCTCCCCCTTTGCATCCCTACAAGACTGGCTGGTGTCCCCTGGCTTGGAGGGTGAGTAGATGTGCCCTACCATGAGTCACCATCCAGCAGGATGAGGGGATGATGCTCTGCAGTTCCCAGCGATGCACCAGCTTGGCTGTGGGTGACTTGACATCCAAGGGATAATTTTTTGTCAGCCTGGAATGCTTTTTCACTGTTGTTGTCAAATCCTATCTAAAAATCATCAGATTAATTAGAAAACAAAAAATGACATTTTATGGGCTGTTAGTGCTGTAAGTGGACTAAGGCCTTATGGTATTTAGAGAATGTTTGGAAAACAACTGCAATATTTACATCTGGGAAAGTTACCAGGCCCAGGCAGAAGCTGCATTTCAAAACATTTTTGTTTAACATACTCAGCCTTGGTGATGACAAATATTACTGCACATCATTACTCCAATTTTTCAGGGCATTAATACCTCATCCATTGCAAATCACATCTGCTGTAGACTTGGCAGCTTGGATGTGTTTTTATAGGTCCCCATTTGTCCTGAGTTTCTCTCTCAGTTTTGACTTTGAAACTCTCAAGAAGTTAATGAAAGTCAGTGAGAGGTGACAGCAGTAGGAACAGGGGACTCCTGCCAGCCCACAGCCCAGGTGCAGAGTGATTGTGCATCAGGAGTTGCTCTGCTCACCACCTGGAGCTGGTGGGGACATCCAGGACTGCCTTGGTCTCTAGTTCTACCTTTACCTGCTGGGCCTGGCAGCTGAGGGGATGTCCATGAGGACATGCAGTTCCCATGTAGACATTCCTTCTCAGCCCCCTCCCAAAGCAGAGACACTTCTCTATCCTGTGTGCTGCTTGTATTGACCACTAAGTCTGAAAATGGGTTTCATTTGGTCCTCTTCATCGTTGTTGATGCTGATCACTGTCTCCCTGCTGTGCTTGCATCCCTGTGGAGCCTACATCTGCAACTCTGGACTCAGTGCAGCACGGTTGGATGTCCTTCACCAAGGCCCCAAGGGACTCATTCCACTGTTGATGGTTTGTTTTGGACCTTCTGGATACCTTGACATACTATTGTAATGCAGATTGCACAGCATCTTCCTCTTGGGGACTCCAAGAAAGTAGACAGTGTAAATAATTCAAAAATATCAAATTCTTTAAAGACATTTTGTCTTTTTTTTTTTTTTCTTTTCTCTGTCATACACACATTGTCCATGAAGAAAATGAGAAATACTCCAGTGCACTTCTTAGGTGCTGCTCACAAGTTTCTTTGGAGAACAACCCTCAACCTGGGTGTGCTTTCAAACCAAAGAGTCTGTCCCCAAATCTTCAAGTTGCAATTTGGGTCATGGCCCAGCAAAACACACACTTCAAACCATGTATGCCAGGGCAATGTCCAAAATCCACCCTGCGTGCTTAGCCATGTCCAAACACCAATGTATGGAGAAAGAAGTCTTGTCTCTGTCCTCCTGGCCCTGCACAGATCCAAGCACAGACATCATGAACCCGATTTTTACAAGTGGTCACTGATTTGGGGGCTTCATTCGAGATATCAAAGCCATGCTGTGGGTACCCAAGGTTCAGTCTCCTTTGGGGTGATGGTGGTGGAGGAAAATCAGCCTGAGTCTGAAGGTCTTCACAGCAAAACATTTCCTTTGTTGTGTGCATTTGGTTCTCCCACACTCCTGATGTCCGTGAGGATATCTCCAGTGACCCTTTGCTTGAGAAGTCTCACCTTGTCATGCATGAGGGGCATCATCTGTTCCTCAAAAGGCAGAGCCAGCTCAAGGCTTGTCAGTGGCATTGGCCAAACCAAGTGATGCTATTCCAGGGCTGTCATTAAAATGAAGCAATTCAGTTTTGCCAAAGCCATCCCTGAAGCTGATTCCAGCAAGAAAGGTTGACAGGGAACACATGCCAGCCTTGGAGACATGTAGATGCAGCATGATTTTCTTTTTATTTACAGAGCATCAGATTGCACATTCCCTAAGAGCTCTGATTCATCCCTCTCAAACCCTAGAACAAATATTCCAAAATCAGTCTACAGCATGGGGACAGGCTTTGTTCAGTGCTTTGAAAGAGAGCAGGTAAAGTCATTACCCTCACTTTGCATAGCAAAAAATGATATGCATAAAGCTGCATAGAACAACCCTGCAAAGCTCAAAGGAAACAAATGGGCGACTTGCACCATGAATTTCAATGGGACTTTGTGCCGCCAGGATAATAGCCAGGGAGACAGTGAAATATTGCATGGAGAGACAGTGGGCAGTAAAAACATGTTCCACTTGCTAATGCAGTGGAATATCCCGCAATATCACACGGGGGGAGATTGCAGAGCACTTGTGTCTGTCTGGGAGATAATGGAGCACACACGGGCCCAGGACAGGAATAATTTGGGATGGTAACTGCAGGCATCTTTTAAACACAGGGAATCACCCCGTGGTTTCTCTCTAGACCTGCCCCCGTGGCTTGAAGAGCTATTTATCCAGCTTGCCTTGGAGGCAGAACCTGGTTTGCAAGGTCTCCAGCCAATTTTTCAGATGGGTTAACTACAACCCTTTGAGCGCGTGACCTGGGATGGAGATCTGTAGCCAAGTTTCTTATTATTATTCCCAGCAATTGCCTTCACCCTTGATCCCTGGCTGCCAAACACAGCCTGCCTCAGGCTCCCCCCTTTCTGTGGTCCCAAGCAGGAGAGACAAAGCAGAGTTTCAGAAGGGGCTGGCCCCAGGGAGCCTCAGCATGGGCTACAGCATCCCAGCAGCATCCCAGCTCCATGAGGATGGTGTCCCAAAGCATCTCTGCCTTCTGCGAGCTCCCTGCTCCCCCAGCTGTCCTTGTGGGATGTCCTGTGGGCCATGGGCTCAGCAAAGTCTCTAAATATAGACTGAAGAAAATCATCCTCCTATTTGACACCTGGAGAAAAGGAGGTTTGCACGTAGCTGGATAACTCACCCAAGGATGGAGTGGAGTGAATTAGCATCCTTTAAATTAAAGAGCTTTAAACAGCATCTTCTCCCCAAATTGCCACTATATCCATTTCAATAGTTACAGCAAACACTTTGCAAGCACACCCAGAGGAAGAGGAAGGAGGAGGGAGAAAGCCAAGAAAGAGAGGATGGGTGATGCTGCAACGTGGTGGGGAGGGGGCCAGGAGGAGCCCATTTTCACCAGGAGCAGCTGCACTGTTACCAAGGAAAAGATGCTAAAGCCTGGAATTCCCTAAGGCACCCTAAACTTCTACAGATTGCTGATGGTGAAAGCAATTAATGAAAGGACACCTCTGAGTGAGCACTCATGTATTAAGCAGACTTGGAGGTTGTCCCCACGCAAAACAGAATGTGCCTTTCAAAGCTGTGTAACTCCACAGCGGATACAACAGTGAGGGATGCAAAATCCAGACAGGAAAACCTCATCAGGACCTTCAAGCTGCATTTCCAAGATGTCCATGACAAGGGGAAATGGCAGTACCATGTCTGACTGCCACCATGGAGTCTGGCTACTGGTTCCTGTGCATGGCCACCTGCACTATTTAAGGCTATTTAAGGGTCATTTGTATTTTGGGAATAGCTGAGATGTGTAGGTGAAGCTACAAGACAGAACTGGTTATGGTTCAGCTGTGGACATTTAAACTCTTTGGCTGTGAAAAGCAGAAAAAAATTAAGATGGCTGAAAGCAGTGGACAAATTAGAAATTCAGATGGGAATCTAGCTATTCAATCCACCAAATCTGGGATTAATGACACCATGTCAGTTGCTTCTCCTATTTTAAGGCTGACTGGAGACCCAGGAGAACATGAGCGCTTTCAGGAAGGGAATGGAAATGGGCTCAGAGTGAGTCATGTGGTGCATCTCCTTTCCCCAGGATTCCAGGAGCTGAGACCTTCAAATCCATCATCTTCTTTAGCTGGGCCCAGGCAGGCTGAGTGCATCCTTGAAATAAGAGTGTGGGGAGCAATTCTCCTCCATCCACACCAACCCAGCACCATGACTCTAAAGGCAGTGCTCCAGTCATGTCCCTTTTATTGACATGACATTCAAAACAGGGCAGCTGGGGCTGCTGACTCAGAGGTCCCCAGGTAAGGAAGGAGCTGTTGGGAAGGCTCCAAAGCTGTGAGCAGATCCCACAACAAGCCCCGGCTGTGCAGTGACTACAGCCATCCAAAATAGCATTTGTCTCCACTGAGACTCACAAGCCCCTTGGGAAGGGAAGGACCAGCTATTCAGCAGTGCCGTCAGATCCCAGGGGAATGTTTTGCTCAGAGAATGGGAGTTTGGAGGTTTTCTGCAGCTTCCCCTCCCAGTCTCAATTTACCTCACCAAATTAAAAGCAGTGTGGGCTGGAAACGACGTTAAAAGGAAAAAGACGGCAGAAAAATCACACTGAGCGTATTGTTCTGGATAAATAAGACACAGGCGTGTTGTGGAAGGTAGCTAAACCCAGCCCACAAATGGGCTTCTCCTGCCAGGAAGATGTGACAAAAATAATTACTTGGGCTATACATAATTATTGTGCTGCTTTGAGCAGCTGCCTGCCCTTGGCACAGTTAAGGGAGCCTTCCCCTGATACTGATTAGTGACATTAACCATGAGCCCATTAAAGTGCTGACCTGCTGAAGGGGCTGGGATGTCCCAGTGATGGTGCTGGGTGCCCACCTGTGTGTCTGCCCATGCTGATGCAAGGGCATCCTGTGCCTGTTGCAGGAGAAATGCTACCAGTTGCCATTCCCAGTTGCACCAGTGCCCGGAGGTTGGACCTCAGTGCAATCCTGCATCAAGATCTCCACTCAGGAGATGCTGGTTGCCACTGGCAGGCCCAGGTTGGCACCACAGATGCCAGTGATGGTTTGTGGTACTCATGGGAAGTAGGATCAATGCTGGAGAACATAGAATTGTTTTGATGATAAAAAAAGGAAGGGAAAAGGTAATGAAATCACTTTTTTTCTCCCATGGGCGAAGAAAGCTCCAAATCCCTCCAGATTTGGTCCAGCTGCCAGAAAGAGACCTGTTCCATGGGTCACTTGGGGAAACCTCCATGGAATAAATTAAATGTTCTTCATTTAATTCTCTCCAAGGAGGAAATAAGAGTTTTACAACCAGCTGTCAAATGCTCTGCAGCTAAAATATCAACAAAGTATGACAGATGCAAGACTGAAAAAGCCTCTGAGGTTTCCTTTTATTGACTGGGAAGTCTCTGGTTTCTATCTTATTATCTTTCAAGCTAAACTGATATGAGCTGAACAATCAGGAAATTGAATAGCATCATTGGCAAAGATCATCCTCTCCCAAAATAGCTGACAGTGATGAATACCTGAGAAGATCCACCGCTTCAGCATGGTGGGATCTAACAACACAATGCTTGATCTTATCCCATACAACCACTCGGGCAGAGGTGATGGAGCACCAAACGTCCTGCATCTCCTTTATCTGGGGATAATCTAATGACTGGGTCACATGGAGCCGGGCTGCAGATTGATAATCGCACACTTGAAGATCACAGGCTATGAAAATTATTGCTGTGCTGGCTGGAATAAATTATGCAAAGCAATGCGTTATCTGGAGGGCTGCAACGCACAGGCACACGCGCACACGCACACCTCGGTGATCTATCGCTCTCCATGCAGATGTTCTGCTGCAAAGACATTTTAATTAATACATTGAAAATATGTTTCCTGCCTTGTCTGAGCCGGAGATGAGCAGGGAAATGATGCTGAGTGGGGTAAAGCCCCCACTGCAAAAGGAATCGGGAAGGGAAAGGCAGTGATTTAAAACCAGTCAGAACTAAGAGGTGAACTGAGCTGGGCCCCAGTCGTGCATTGAGCAGGTGTTGGCACGAGGGTGAGCTGCAGGAAATGAAGATGCTCTCCTGAAGGCACTATGGAGCTGTAGCACAACTCAATCTTTACTAACACTTTTCCTCCTGCTGAGGACATCCCTTCACCCACTCTTCATCCCTGGCATTCCCACTGCCCTCATGTGCATCACCAGGGATGACCCAGGTTTAGGCCCAGAGAGTCACTGTTCAAAGCAGAACCCAAACCTAATGCATGAAAACGTGGCTCTTCCAGAAGGGCCACTGAAATGAAAAGGCCCAGTCGAGACACCAACCACACCGGCAACATTTGGATACAAATATCTTTCCAGACAGAGAAATAATCTGAAAAAGCAATTTCCATCCCTCAGTACAAATTGAAAGGGTGGGACATGTGCCCTAATTTGAAAAGGATTTTTGCCTTTCATGCTCTCCTCCTTTTCTGTTTTATTTTTACTGACTCTTCTACCTCACCTCTGAGACTCTCCCACACAGACCAGCCAAGGACCACAGTGGCAGTGGCAGCAGTAAAAAAAAGGAATTTTGCCCAGCTGTTCCCATTGCCTGCCCCAGGTGGCACATTCACCAGGACACAACTCAGTGAGCACGTCCTGCCCAGATCACAGCTGATTTGGCCTCAGTGGGGGTGATACAACCATCTAACAAGTTCTTCTCCATCATGTTCCATCAGAACTCAAGGAGAGCAATCACCAAAACCCCAGTCTGAATCTAATCAGCATGGAGGGCTCCTGCCTCAAGCAGAGAGAGCCCCAAATACACTCCCTGGAGAAAAAAGATGTGAAATTAGCCTTGCCAGGCTAGGGAGTGCTTTAAAATTGCAGCAGAAGTGTTTGACAGATAGCTCTGCTCTCCACAGGAGCTTCTCCCTATCCTTGGGATTTAAGCCTGTTAATAGTGGAGTATGATGATATTATCTGTTTGTATTGCACTTTTTATCGTAAACAGTCCCCAAAGTGATTTTCTATCATGTCCTCTGAGAGCTGCTGAAACACAGGCCGTGGTGGGAAGCAGCAGCAGCACAGCAGCCACCACCCTGCTTATAGGGGAGAGGAAGGGGGAATTTGGAACAAGAAACCCACATCCTTGGTCCCTCAGACCCTCACAAACCAGCAGGGATGTGGGATTTTTGGTCCTACACAAAAGATCTGTGTACTAGACAGTCCATTCTGTTTGTGTGAGGGTAGACAGGTGGGATGACAGAGCAAACACTGACCTTGGCCATGCTGGGACACTGCTCCTGAGAAAAGCAGTGGCTCCAGCCTCAAGTGCGACCTATGCCTTGCTGCTCCACATAGGACACAAGTTCCCCTCAGGGAATACAGCCTGTGCTCACCACCTCAGCTGCCAGGCCTGAGCCACCATCCCTGGTCCTCAGTCAAGAACACATGGAAATGCATTTCTCCTACCCTCCTTTTGGATACATCTTCACAGAGCAAAACCTGGGGTTATCTCTGTAACCTCTGCTCAAAAACTATCCAACCCACCAATACTAGAGCATGGACAAGGGGAAGGCAGCATTAGAAGGAAAGGTGGAGAGATGAAAGGTGGAGGGGCAGGGGAGTGGGAGGAGATAAGGAGTGCAACTGGAAGTAGATTTATCCTTGATGAGCAATGGCCAGGAAGGATGGGAGAGGGAGAGACTCGTTGCAGCCAGCAGTCCCTGGTGCTGTGCAGTCCCACAGGATGTATGCCATGTCTCTTCCCCAAGGACTCCTGTCTCTGCAGAAGTTGCAGATGAGATCCCAGCAGCTGAGAACATCCTCCAGGCCAAAACCAAATAATCCATCCCACCCACTGGGGTCCAGAGATCCTGGATGCAGGATTAACCTGGCTGGCCTGACCTCTGCCCTGCCTTTTGTGTGGGGATGCCAGGAGCCACTGGCCAGCTGCACTAAAGGTCTAGTAGACCTCCAGTTCCATGCCACTGTCCCCAGCCACTGTGCATTTGTCCCAGCAGGAGGAATGGCAAGAGATGGTCCCAGAACCCCTTGTCCAAGGGTGGGGGAGGCTGCACACCACAGCCCAAGGTGCAGGCAGTGTCCTGGGAGCACCATTGAGGCTCTGCCCAGGGCTGTGCTGAGGGGGGCTGCACGTACAGCTCAGTGCTTGCCAGGACCAGCAAAGGCAGGACCAGCTGCCCAACCACCTGGCCACCCAGGTTGGAGACTGCACTGCAGTGGTCTGTGAGCATCACCTGGCCATGCACACAATTAGAAGAAGTATTTCTGTGTGCTTTGCTTTGACACAGGGACAGATTTCTGCTGGTCAGATACTTTGCAGAAGCATTTCCTTCCCCAAAAGCCAAGCACAGTTGCTGTGCCCAATTCTCCTTCCTCCAGCCACGTTTTAATGAGACATCCTGGGCACAGGCACGCAGAGCTCCAGAAGCATCGTGGAGCATGCAGCTCCGTGCTGGGAATATCAGTGGAGACACAAAGAGATTTCACTCGCAGCTACGTCGTGGCTTGATTGACACCCTGTAATAAAGAGATTCGCCACATAATTACTGTGCACTTGGGATGCAGCACCAGGGATTATTTTAACCCAGTGACAGCCTTAAACGGTAGTTAAAGTATATGTTTATATTAATGCCATTAGTTACTTCTGCATCTTGTGCACAACAGGCTTTTCCTCGAAATGGCAATACAGTAAACAACAGCTCAGGTGTTTTCCAGAGACATCTCTGCCCCTGCTTTCTGATGAACTGTTGAAGCAAACAGGAGGGGAAGGATCTGAGCTGAGATTCAACGAGCAGCACCTTGACTCGAGGACAACAAGTGGTGCAGGATCAGGCACGGGTGTCAGGAGCCTCTCACCTCTCAGCACTACAGGGTAAATGCAGGAGCCTGAAACAAAATCTCTTACATACTCAAGCGTCCAGCTGTGGCAGCAAGGAATTGCCACATGTCACACACTGCCAGTGGCTCAGACCTGACCTCTGTTAGAATACCTACAACTGGGTACAGCTAGGTATCTGTTCCAGCCTTGTCACAAAAGATGTTAATCTAGGCTTATAATAAATGAGAGAAGGAGCTGAGTATTTACTGGTAGGGAATAACAATAATAAATGATGTTTTTTATGAAGAAATATTACCTAGAAATTTTATTTCTACTTAAGGGCCTCCAACTGCCAGCAATGTAATAAAAAGGAAAAAGAATATGGGAAGGGGAAAATTAGAAAAATGAAGGTGATCAAATAAAAACACACGCCTATAAATGCCTTAAGTCAATAGTACCTAGACATTACAGTTGTGTTTGTGTTCTTCTGCAATGAAAGAAAGGCCACATTTCATAAACTGATACAAATTATCCTGGAATCAAAATGAAAACGGGTACAAAAGAGGTGGTGAAATATTATCAGTCAGTAATGGGAACACAGGTCCTTCCATCACTGTCACCATCAATTGTGATGCCAGCAGATGCACAGAGCCTGGTACAGCTCCTGGTGGTGCCCCTGTGTGCCATGGGGGTCACACACCACCTGGGAATACTCCTCCTTCATTTGACTTACATCAACATTTTGCTGTGGTGCTGAGATGGACACACCAGGCCCGTCCTGGGGCTGGGTTGCATCTCTGCAGTGTGGTCACCCACCATTAACTACGTGACTCAGGCATTTTTCCTGAGCTGCTGCTCAGTTCCCAGCTGGTAGCAGGAGTTCTCCTCATCTGCCCTTATGTGAGCGACCTTGCACTGCTGGCACTCTTAGATTTAATCACTTCTACTCATGTCGAGATCACCCAGGTCTGCTGGTATGACATTATGTGCCTCTGTATTGAGGATATTTCACAGCATTGCATCTCCAGAGCATTTCATTAGCATAAGACTAATTTTTATACCAAGGTCATTAATTAAAACATTAAATGATGAAAACATTGGCATTCCTGAAACCCGCCCTTAAGAAACTTGGTCAGCCCTTTGCAGCAGTGCTTCCCTACTCCTCACTGCCCCCACCTTTTATCCTACTAATTCCCACCTCCTCTGGTTTAATTAATAGGACATGAGACAGGTGAGGCAGCCAGGCTGTGAAACTGCCCAGGAAGTCAGTTTTGGGGTAATGATGGAATAAAGGACACAGCTTAGGGAGGAGATGGGCCTGCACCCACACAGCTTGCAAAGGTGACCCAACCCTGAAGTGTGCACGTCTGCAGCCTTGTCCCTGAGGGAGGAGGGGACCACACAGGTGCTCTTAGGGACAGACAGGCCCTCTGTGGTCACAGTGACAACCTGCTGCTGGTTACTGCCTTCTCAGGAGGTGGAAGCAATGTGGGGATTTAAAGTTCTGTATCTCAATTTAGTTAGAAAACACCCCAAAACCTTCCTTATTGCATACATCCTTCCACAGCGATGCCTGCACTCCTTGGCAGGAACCTCAGCCCACTCCTGGAGCACCAAACCTGTCCCAGCAGAACTTGCCATGAAAAAGAACAGCCTTACAGCATCACCACATCCCAGAGGGACGTCACTGTTAGCACTCACTGCAAGTGGATCACCAAAGTTACTCTGTGTGTGTGAGTGAACAATCAGGAGGCCTGCAGAGAGGACACTGAAGTGGAAGGGACAAGACAGAGAATGTCCCCAGTGGATGGAGGATGCCACAGTATCCACAAGGAGCCATTCCAGAGCTCAGCTGATGGGAAGGTCAGTGCACACGTCCTCATGGCCCAAAGACTTAACTCCTCTCTCCAGCTGAGTGGCAGGCAAGAAGTAACCTCAGTGATTGCATTTCTTTGTATGACCCCATCTAAAACTTTCTGCATCAGATAAACAGCTCCCAAGGGTCAATTAACATGTCTTGAGATGATTAGAGTCTGACACTGATGAAACCCAGCAGTAATTAGCAAATTAAAAAAAAAAACAACCCTTTTGATTAGTACTCAGCATAATTCCCTCCAATTATTCAAAGTTCATGACTACAGGGGGTGGAATATCTCCAGGAATATTTATTTATATCCCTATTTTTTTCCAATCAACTTTGTGAATCTAGTTAATCATCAGCACTTGAACTTGTTAACTTGGAGAGTTTCAGAGCTGTCACTCTGTCTGATTGCTGGAGACAGCCCGGGGAAGAGTTTGGGGAGCACAGAGAATCCAAATACCTGTCTCAGGCAAAAAAAAAAAAAAAAAAATAAAAACAAGAAGAAAGAAAAAAACTCCGAGTGCAGCAGCAGAGAAAATAAAAATACTGTGTTTTCCCTCTCTTTGTTTCGAGTCACAGCTTGGTGCTGGCGTGTTTTGCATTAGCCTGTCAGATGGTGCTTTGCAAAGGTAATACATTTCCTTCTGCACACGGACAAAATCCTCTCCGAAGGGATGCTCCTGCCTGCAAAGCCCAAATATCTGGGCAGGAGCAGCCCAGGCACCCAAGCTTCCCTGAAAATGTGTTCCATGGCAATGCAGGCGAAGAATGGCCTGAAGCTATGAAGCTCCTCGTGTGCAGGTGCAGTAAATCAGCTCCCAGCCTGCCCCCCGCTGCGGCTGGGGCAGGGCCGGCCTGCCCACCATTCATGGGAAGGGCAAGCCACAAAAAAGCTGGAATTGCTCTGGAAGTCGCTGTTGCCTGCAGGGAAGCTTTGCTAAAGCATTTCATGCCTGTCTTCAGACGGTATGAGAACAGTTTTCCTGCCCTAAATCCTCCTACATCCTTTCTAGCAGGAGAGAAGAGACTGGGAGCCAGGAAACAACTCCTTCACTATCCCTGCCCAAAGGGAGGTCACTGCTCCAGTGATCAGTGCTCCTGGCTGAACGTGGGACCAACATCCCCACACTGCTGTCAGAGGGGGCATGTGTGATCCCATCCCACAGCCTGAGCTACTGGAGTGTCCTTACTCTCAGAGATGGCTCCAGACCTATGGGAGGGGCAGATGAAGAGGGAGTATACAGGGTGACAGTGGTCAGCACCACGAGGCCTTATCGAGAAACTGCTCCAGTGGAGTCAGATAAAAGCTACACTTTGCAGAGAGGACAGGCACTCTCTTATCTCCTGGCACAGGCTCTCAGCATCCCCATTTCTGCTGGCCTTTGCCTCCCATCAGCCGCATTGTTTGGGCAGAGATACTGTCACCCTGGTGGCCTGCAGGGACTGCCCTTGTTGATCTACATGGGCAAGTGCCAGGGGCATGGGGAAGTGGCCACAGGGAAAGTGGACTTGTCAGGCTCTGAACTGCAACTCCTCCACCCTCTGCTTCATTAAAAACTTCTTCCCTGCCTGACTGAGCCCTGAGGGATGGAGAAGTCTAGTCCTAGATAGGAAGACATACACTTAAACCTTTCAAAGCCATTTTTCATTGGACTTTTCTATATTCATCACTGCAGACTAACAGAGATTTTCTCTCTAGTTTAGATGATTTTTTTTTTTAATTTAATCCTATCCAGAGAGAGCCCTCTAGGGAGCTCCTAACCCTGCTTTAATAACATGCTCATTAGCAAGGTTATTCAGGGAGTGGTTTCTATTTGACACTCCAGCATCTTTCCAATTAATGTTGCTTTAAAACAAGCAAACCTTAAAAAAGAGAGAATATCAAACAGCTCAGAGTCAGCACTGCAGGAAGCCAGCAATTTCCTCTGGATTTTCATCTCCCTCCTCTCCAAAACTTGGTTCTTAGTATCACAGCCATTTGATGAGACAGAAGTAAATTAAAAGACTACAAGGCCCTGCCATCTCCATAGCTCAGGGATGTCAAACCAGAAGCCACGACACCGAGTGGGACAACAAGGGTGGTGTTTTTGAGCTGGATTTGGTTCAGTGTGATGGATTCTCCGGGCCATGCAAATGCAAGGTTGTACCAATGCACACAGGCACTCCCATGGGCCAAGGGACAACTGAGTGACATTTCCTGCCATCTCCAAAACTGGATATCCTTCCATCAGCTCAACACCTCCCAGCACAGGAGGTCTTTCCCTGGGTCCCTCACTTGAGGGTCCCAAAGGGAGGTCACTGCTCCAGTGATCAGTGCTCCTGGCTGAACGTGGGACCAGCATCCCCCCACTGCTGGGATGGGGGTGGATGTGTGACCCCACCCCACAGCTCCATCTGCTCCAGGGGCTGCAGAAGGTGAAGCGTTGCATTATCAGGACATCAGTTATTGAAAACCGTTTCAAAACATGCTCAATTTGCCCAAGATAAGCAGGACTGAAGCTCTTCCTCCACTGCCCAGCATTTCCCCTGCTGCAGTAACAGGACCTATTAATTTCATTTTAGGTGCAGAAAATTGAAATCTGGGTCGGAAGCGCGGAAAGCAGAGGCACACAAGATACACAGCCACTGCAAAGAAATACAACCCCTGGCAAGTCAGCAGCTACAAAGGGAGCAGGGCAGGGACAAATTCTACACTCTTGGAGGGCCAGCAGCAGTCCAGTGGCCAAAGAGGACTGCAGCAATTTGTTCCCAGCTGAGCCTGACCCCAGAGAGCTGAGAGCAAGTACTGCTTGAGCTAGGAACGAAATCAAAGTGGTGAAACAGCAAGAGAAAAAAGTGTTCATTGCCTGTGAGTTCCTAGAGGTGGTAACAATACCAAGACTTGTTATCCTTGGTGTTGTCCTCAACTCATTCCCCACGACTTGGACTGAAGTAAGTGCACAACTGTGTGGTGTACCACAGCTTGCCTTGCACACCTTGCTGCCTGTGATGCAGGGAATGTCAGTGTTACCTCGTAGTGGGAACAGAGAAAACTCTGAGTAAGTCTGCTGGCATCCTCTGCTCTCTATTATCACAAGTCCCCCTCAGGCTCTTCTCTTTGCCTTCCCCAGTCTTACACAGAATTTTGGCTCTTTCCCTGTTAATTAAATGACAGCCGTCTGCAGCCAGAGCTTGAATTACACCTGCCTAAAGCGATCAGCAGTGATTGGAATTGTCATATCATTTTGATTGCAAAGATTCCCACACAAGTCAAAACAAGCAGGGAGTGCAGGCATATACTGAGAGCTCTTATGAGGCTGAGATGACTTCCTTTCTGCTCACACATACCCAAGGCCTGTCCCAAGCTCTTCTCTGCAAGAGTTTCTGAGCAGAGTGCTTTTTTTTCCCCTTGGGCTGCAGCTCCTTGCAATGGTTTGCAGTGGGAGCAGATGATGCTGCTGCTGGCCAGAGCTGTTTGTGGGACCAGAGGTAGTGCTAGAGATGAGGCACAGCCCACGTATATCCTGCTCTGCTGTTTCAGGATTATTCCTTCACATCAGGCTTGCAGCAGCTGATGTTTCCCTGGCTTGTTTTACAGCTGTGGTGGAAGAAGAAAAGCCAATGAAAGGGATAGAACTGAAATAGGGCAACTTAGAAGCAGGCTCATAAAGATGAAAGAGTACAGATCAGTGAGGCTCTATGGAAGCTCTCCCCAGCAAGGATCATGCCAGGATTTCCCCAGGGATTGTCCACTCCTCTCAGTGCTGCACTGCGGTGCAAACACCAGCCCTCCTCTGCAGTTGTTCTCCACTCCCCCAAAAAGTCTTGACCATACACACAACAAATGGGATGCCCAAGACTTCCCAGTACATCAGGAAAAGTCTGTCCCTGAGCTCATGGGAGGCTGTGATGGCACAGCTACGCTGGGAGTTCTGGGGGAGTAGCTGTGAGTAGCTTGGGGAGAGAAGGGTCAGGCATCAACTGAACCCCTGATCCCCTACTTGCATCAGCTCTCACATTGAACCAGGCACATGTAAAATGTTTTCAGTAAATATCAAACCAGCCTGGAAATGGACAGTCCAAGAATTGAAAATCGTTGGTGAAATCAAGCTGAATTTGGGAAAACTGCAATGAAAATCCCTGGGGGAAGAAGGCAGAAGAAAGATGTTGCACTCTATAAATGAAATTTCTAACTGTGGTTTCAAAGGACAGTTTTCACAGTCCTAAGACCTCATTTTTAAAGCAAAGCAGGAGGAAGGAAGGAAAGTGTGTGTCAGGTCAAATAACCTAAAGCAAAATATTTCAATTCAGGTCTAGTGAGACAGCTGGGGTCCCCAGCTGAAAGACGAAGCAGGGGGAAACTGAACCAATTTTTTCCCATGATTTATTGGATTGAATACCAGCCAAAAGCCCTCTGACTTGCCAGGTCTGCTCTTCAGCCCAGGGCCGTGGCAGGGGCGCCCACAGGACACTGCTGGGGGAATGTCTCCTTCCTGCTCAATCCCGCTCAGGAATTGCGGTGCCCCTTTCTGTTGCCACAGAAACAGCCATGATGTCATCCCCGCAGATGCAGGAGCTCCCGGGAAGGGCAGAGAGGTCACCCAGGATCGAGTCCTTCCTATGCCAAAGCCCAGGAACTCTGCCCCCGGGCATGCAAAGGTGTGCCGGCGCACACAAGAGCTGCAGGAGAAGAGGTGAACTGATTTGTGTCCTCGAGAAGCACATTTTAAGCATTTTAAGTACTGAAAACTCACTTTTTTTTTTTGGATGTCTGGAATAGAGTCCTCAATGTATTGGTTTGGAGCAATAATGACATCCAGTGGCTGGTTAGCTTAGTTCTCAAGGGGAAATGTGCATGAGCATCCCCCGTCCTGTTGCTGCTCAAGGGTGTTAGAGAGGGACAGGCTGGAGCAGGAGGGGCTGTTTGCAGGTCACTCCAAGCTCCCCTTGCACCTGGAAGGAACAGCACTAGGATGAGTGCTCCAACAGCTAAAGAACCTGCTCCCAGGACATGTTCCTGCTGCATCCTCCCCAGCAAGCTCCAAGCCTGGCTCTTTTGAAGTTAAGTCCCTTGGTTTCAGGGAGAGAGCAGAATGAGAGCCAGGAACTCTGCTGCTTTCCCAGGCTTGCTGGAGAAGCAGGTATGGTGAACATCAACCTACAGCAGCCAGTCAGCAGCATGGGCACTGGGCACTGACATGGTTTGTGGAATTGAGTGACAAGAGCTGAGACATTTGAGGCCAAGCTGAGCAATTTCTGTGCCCAGGGAAACCAGGGAATCCTGAAACACTGGGACTTAACACACCATGACAGGTTACATGGGCCACAGGATGCCAAGACAGAGCAGCTCCATTGGATGTCACTGTGCCCATGCCAAGGGTGACACTGATTGCCATGCCCCACAGCAATTGCCCTGCAAGGGGTCCCCAGGCACCATGGGGAAGCAACCAAGGCCTGGGACACATTGCAGCCTCTGCATAGAAGAAACACTTTTGCCTGCATGGTGGGCAGGAGCACGTTTCCTTGGTGTCAGGCAGATGGTCTGGAGTCAGTATCTCTTCCCAGCCTTGCTGTCCCTGCTTCAGTCCCAGCCAGGCTCTGTGTGTGGCATTTGAAGAAGCAGCAGCTGAAGATCCTCTTGGCAGACCTCCTCCTGCAAGGTCAGGCTCCCAAGCAGGCACAAAGCCAACCTTAAAAATCCAAGCAGCATCTCAGGGCCTTCGGCAAGATGCAGAGTTGTGTCTCTGTTGCCCAAACCAGAGACTGGACAGCAGAATCTGGGGATCTGAGGCATAGAATATTAGCAGATTAACATGGGAATAAATGAGACTCAGCACCTGGGGGGCGGCTTCATCACATCCCCTAATGACAGCAAAAGCAGAAGAATGATTTATTTGAAGCCAGAGCTTCAGACATTGGGTTTTTAAGGTCTCTGAACGCATCCCTTGCAAAAAGCCAGGTTGGCAAAGCCTGTCAGGAGTGGTTTCGCTGCTCATCCCTGCCAATGATTACTGGGTCAGGCAGAGGTTTCACTCTGGAGCTGATGGCTTTACATGCATGGATGTTCCCAGTTCCCCCCAAGGCTCCAGCAGCAAACACAGCTCAGCTCACGTGCGCCTGCCCAGACCCCAACCAAGCCACTGAGACGTGAAGGATGCAGTTATGCAAGCGGAGAGTGAGCTCCAGTGCCTCTGCCCCTGAAGCTCAAAAATGGGCTGAGCTGGCAGAGGGGCTGGCACAGCACCCCCCACAACCCTGCCAGAGCAGACAGGATGGTTGGGATCAATGCAGGTGCAGGCCATGGCACAGTCCTAGGAGTCTCTCACCCCTTGGCAGCAGCCTTAAAGCTCTCCCTCACATGTGCTAAGAGTGTGAGGTTTGCCCACATCTGCTTCTCATCTGTAACTGCATCTCGGGGAGAGCCACCTTTGTCCTGGATGAGCAGATGGAGCCAGTCATCTCTGAGGAACCTGGGAGAATGCAGAAGTCAATTAAGCCAGGGTACTAATTGCAGAGGATCAATAGGCAACTTTCACTGCCCTGGAAGGTGTGCAAAGACCCATGAACAATCAGGGACACACAAAAGATTAGTTGATTTGGGGAATCATCTCTTTACAAAGCCACTTTAACAGTAAGGCCATCACCTTATAGAATGATCTGTGCTCTCTGCAGTGACATTTTCCCAGCACGTATTGCACTGGTTTTTATCACAGCCTATAAGCTCACAAACACTCTCATTTCAGTGCTGTGAGGGTCTTGCTCACACTCCTCACTCCTTGGAGAGAATTACTCCATGTGCCCAACACCCAAACACAACTGCAGGAGGAAAGTGCCTCCTGGCACTGCTGTTAGCAGAGCAAGTGCTTTAACAACTGTATGGGCCCCAAAAATGCCTGTCCTCAGCTCCCAGGGGAAAGGGACTTTGCCAACACAGTGCTTCTCCATGGGGTGTTTCACCCAGGTGATGAATGAACAGGCTTCTTGTTCTTTTCTTCTTTTAAAATTAATAGCAAATGCTCAGAGTCACATCTGCATGGGAGATGCACTCTAGAGTCCACCATGCCCCTCTCCTGCTGTTTCTGACAGGCCACCAGTGTCTCAGCAGTGCCAGGAGAGGAGAAGCCCTGAGGCTCTCCCTTTGATGTGCCATGTGCTGCTGTGACAGGGAAACCTGTGCTGGAGTGAGGGAGAGATCAGCCACAGCTGGTCCAGGTGTTACCTTGGCCAACACATTGTCTGGATGGGATGTCTTTGTCTGCAGAGCCTGGCCTCAGGAGCCTGGTGGTCTCAGCCAGCTCTTCTTGGCCAGCTGCTGGTGCACAGAGACAGGGAAGCAATCCAGGACAGTCCTGCTGTGCAGGTTTCTCAAGCAAGGAACAGAAGAAAGAGATCACTGCACAAATGCAGGAAAACTCCTCAAATGTTTGGTAGGGATTTTTTTCTGAGGGAGATACAAGGGGCAGACAGCCTTTGGGAGAGCAGGGAAACAGAACACAGGTCTGGCTTCCCTGCTTTCCTTTCAGAATCACAGAAATGATGGGGTTGAAAGGAACTCACAAGGATCATTGAGTCCAGCTCCTAAGTGAATAGCCCATATAGGGATCAAACCCACAACCGTGGTGTTATTAGCACTGTGCTCTGACCAGCAGAGCTAATTTCATTGCTGTTGCTCATTTCTGGTCTGGGGCGAAAGGAAAAAAGGGGAAAGAAATGGAGAGGAAGGGTGAAAAGGGAGGGAAAAAAAAAGAAATGAAAGAAAAGAAAAAGAAAAGGGAAAGGGGAAAAGGAAAAGGAAAATGGAAGAAAAAGAGAAGCTGTTCCAAACCCAAAGGACCCTTCCAGGCCAACATTTAACAGGTTTTCTCCTGTTATATTAGCACTAGACAATCAAACTGTTCAGCACAAGGTTATTTCCCTCAAGGATAAAGCAGTGACCTGGTGAATGCTTAAGAAGATCTAACAGACATGTTATTGTGTTCCTGAAGGCTGAGAGATCACCAACAGCTCATGCTGGTCTCTGATGGCCTCGTGCTGCTGGGCATGATGGGTTTGGAATGAGACAAACTGGATGTCTCAGGTGAGGGGAGTCATCCCAGGCTCTGCTTTTTGTCCCAGGGAGGAAGGGACCCCATTCCCTGGCCAGCCTCAGACACGAGGCAGTTCTGTCCCAGCTCACCTGTGCAGACACGTGGCTCTGCTGAGCTTCCCAATGTGCTCTTGCCAGCTGCCATTGAACAGCTGCCACTTGGCCCCCTGAGAGCTTTCCTCATCCAATCCTCCACTGCCTTGCAAAATGTGGGAATAAATACACATCCTACCCACAGCATCCTCCAGTTACTGCCACAGCCCCTCCTGCCTGCACTGGGGACACGTGTGCTGTGCACTGTGTGATCCCAATTCCACTGCGGGGCCCAAACCCCAGCCAGGCTCACTGCTCAAAAGTGGGTTTCAGTTATGTAAATGGATTTTCTTTTTCTCCTGCAGCTCATGGCCACAAGGTACAGTTTTGTCAGTCACTAATTAAGCAAAATCATGTAGTTCCTTCCTTCAGGCAGGGCTCCTTACACCCTTATATCTTAGACTGAATATCCCCTACTCTCCTCTGCAGATTTAATTTCCTTAATCTTTTGTTCTGTAACTCCTCCCTGCAACTTCCCATGCAGATCCCTTACTGACATGCCCCAATCTGGATTCCCCTGTGGTGTCCCCTGTGCTGGACAATGCAAACAGATCCTGAGTCTTACACACAAAACCTCCAAGTGGTACATCACCTGCCAGAGGATCTTTTCCTTCCTCTCCTGTCCTGTCCTGTCCTGTCCTGTCCTGTCCTGTCCTCTTCTCTCCTCTCCTCTCCTCTCCTCNTATAGTTATTATATATTCCGTCTTTCCCATGCGCTCATGGGCTCTCCTCTCCTCTCCTCTCCTCTCCTGAGTGCTCTGGTTTCAACCCACACTCACCATTTCTGTCATATTCCCCCTCATTACATCTCATTTCAGGCCTCTAGTTTACCAGGATCGAGTTACATTGCAAACACTAGAAATGTCCATGTAGCTAAAGCTCTGGGGCTCAGAGATGGGCGTTTAATTCCCCTCCCTGACACATTCTGTTTGTACAGTAAGGTGCTTAGATATGACAGCAGTGGGACCCATAGAAAATCCCTACGAGGCTTATTTATGGAGGATGCATTTGAACATCCAGTCCCTACAGGTGCAGAGTTGCTCAATCTCACTTTTCCTAGTCCATGTGACTCTTCTGTGGAGTTTAGAAACCTCAATATTTCCCCAGCCTAGCACTGCTCTGTTGCTAGCATAAATCCCAGCTCCCCCGTGCTGCAGCAAGCCCTTTAGAGCTCTTTTAAATGACATTACCTTTGCTTTGTATATTTTTGATCCAAAGCACAGGAGAAAGCTAACTGAGGGAAATCAGCATTTTAATCAGCATTGGTGATGTGGCATTTCATAAGCAAGCCAGCTTATACATGGGTTTGGATGATACAAAAATTGGCTAGTGGGAAGAATATTTACAGGAGTCTTTTCCCAGCTTTGGAATTAGAGAAAATAATCCTACTAAATTAAACAAAGGTGATAATAATATAAGAGAGTGCTTCTTAAGCACAACAGCGTCCTTCCTTGCCAGCAACATAGAACTCAATGTTTTCAACACATGTACAATGCATTTTTAATGTAAACAGCATGAGGCAAAATTCCAGCATAGGATGTGAAATAGACAGAGAAATTGTTCAGGAAGGGAGCTGGGGAAATTGCTAACGTTGCACACAGAATGAAACTTTCTCTAAATCCCAAGCTCTGTCTGCGGGGCATTACAGCATCAATACCATTATCGCTGCACACCATGGGCTGCTTATTGCTTTTAATTATGTTAGCAAAATAAAGGATCCTTTCTGGCCGGACTGGATGGACAATGTTAAGCCATGCTGGCAAAGCTGGATAAACCTCATTAAGGAGAATTTGGCACAGGGAGAGATAAGGCTGCACGCTCACCAAGTTGAGGATACTTCAAAGGGGAAAAAAAGGCTTTTGATAATGGATTTCTTGGGAGTCACAACATGACTGGGCATCTTACTCATCCTGCAGCCAACTGCTACAGAGGAGGGAAGGTCTTCCTGGGAAAAGGCCCTCTGCTTGCCTTGCCACCTCCACAACCATGTGATGTAATGGTGCTGCATCACAACCAACTTGTGGGGTGACAAGACTCTGCCCCGTTGTTTTAGAGCCCTTGAAACCACCGAGCATGCAGTGAAAGGACCACGGCCCCAGGCAAGCACAATATGGGATGGCAGATCCCTGCAATAGCTCCCAGACTGTATGGACAGCTGGGCTGCACATTCTTCTGTGTTTGCTCCATTTTGTTTGCATGGAAGACACAGTGAGGGATGAAGAAGCAGGGTCATTATGCATGCAGACAAGAGTGATTGGGGAGGGATGGCAAGGACACTCTGGGGACAAGGTTAGAATTCAAAATTATTTAGACAAGTTGGATGAAATGGCCCCAAGTACTGAGGTGAAATGCAAATGCAGGACAACAGCCAGGCACTGCAATTCAGCAGGAGGCACAAACTGCTCACATGCAGGGTGGGACTGAACAGAGGCATGACTTTTCTTCCAGAAAGGAACTGGGATAATGGCAGTTACAGGGTAATGGTCTCTCCTGCAGTTCCAAATGAGGAATGGTTCCTCTCCTTGCATAGCTTAACAAGTAGCAGAGGAGAGATGTTAACCTTGTGTCCCCTTCAGCTTAACTATTCAGTCCTTAAGGCCTTTAAAACATAACTTCTGAGGAAGGGAACAGTCTGTCCTGCACAGCTGCAGCAGACATGACAAGATGACACGGGTTTAAATTGCAGTGAGAGCAAATCAGGTTAGACATGGAGAACTGTTTACAGGGTCTGGAAGTAGATAACTTTGGGATGCTGGGGAGTCTCGATGTCAAGAGCTGTAAACTTTTCTTTCCTGTTAGTCTACAGGTCTTTTCTCCCTTCTGTGATGTTTAAAATGCTATCTGTGTGGCAAATGGATTTGAGAATTTTACCCATCCTTGAGGAGAGGAGTTTGTCTGGGTTCCCCTGAAGCATTTTCCGTAGCACAGGAGAGGCAAGGCCAGCTTATCATCCTATGTACTAACACTGCCCTGAATATTGGGAAAAGATAGAAGTGATGCTATTTTTGAAGGCAATATTGAATATAAATAGACATGGCAAGGTGCCAGCTTCAAAACAGAACTGTTTCCAATAGAGCTGGGTGAGGCACTCAAAGAGTCTTTTGAAAAATCCATTTATGGCTCCATCAAAACAAGGAGCTTTTCAGGATGACAGACGCATAGGTGCCTCCTTCAGCCCATTCACTGAAACAGAAAAATCAGGCATGCTTTCTCCTTATTTCCTTTCATTCAGATTCAGCCCCTTCAGAGGAAAAAAAAAGTAAATTAAAGTTCCTGTTGCAGAGAAGAAGGCAGCACCATTTCAAGTTTTAACAGATCTTTTATTGATCAGGCTTAAATGAGATCTCAAATCTGCTGCGCGCTGCCTGCAGTCGAGCTCTCGGCTCCGCTGCACTGCTGCTGACATGGAAAGGACTTAGCAGGCAAGCAGAGAGCTCCTGAGTCTGCAACCCTCATCTGGTGCTCAAAGCTTCAAAATGCAGAAGCTTTCATGACTGAAAAGCCCAGGCTTTTGCCTTTCCACCAGTAGGTCTTTGAACACCTCTGGGTCTTTGTAATACAGCATCTGCTTCATCATTTCAATTTCTGCATGAGTCACAGTTCCCCTCATGTACTACTTTTCCTTTCCCACTCTGCCTGAGAGATAAGAATTCACTGTCCCAGAGCAGAGACTTGAGAAACCTCAGGCAATGGATTCATGTCCAGAAAAAAATGAATCTTATCTATGACAAAAAGGGAAAAGGAAGGGGGCGAAATGTGTTTGTAGTAAAATTGTTAAGAGACCAAATCCGTGCTTCCTTTGGAAGTTCCTGGGTTGTAAAGCACCAATTAACGTGCACATGATGTGAAATATGAATAGGCCAGGGCTTTGACTCATCCCCCAGTGCAAACCAAGTGAAGAGCTTGAGTCGACAACACAATCAGCAATTTCAGGAGGGAAAAGGGAAGCTTTTCATTTGAACTGGATGTGCCTCCAGCCACAGCAGAGGGACAGAGGAAGTGATACAAGTCAGGAAGTGCCCAGGCGTGGAGATGTGAGAAAAGGGTGCCTGGGGTCTGCCCTGGCCACATGCCAGATGGCAGCCCTGGGTCCTCACAATTATTTCCATCATGAATCCAACAACCACTGCAGATTTGCACACATAAACAAGGATCTCAGATCCCAAAGGAACAATACACATTTCAGCTGTGGATCCCCAAGCACTGGGCCACGCTGATCAACCGACCCACTCAGTGCCTCTGGCAGCAGAGTATTTTTAAAATATTTTAGGAGACAGGACAAGGATCAAATTGTTGAGAAAACCACCAGAACTGATCATTTGATTCTTTAGAAAATGCTTGTTCTACATGATTGCAGCTGAATGCTGGGGACATGAGGAGATAGATGGGTGATACGTCCTTAGTTGTGATCCCTAACTGTCCCAGGCAAGACAGCACCGGTGCCCCTGTCCCGCCTGGCTGATATTTGGGACACAACAGAGTTGGTGCTCAGATGCTGAGGACAAACCAAAGCCAATTTTGGTGCACTCTCTGTTTAGAGTTGCAGCACAACCAAATCCATCAAACGGGAAGAGGAGTTCAGTTGTCACTGTCACATCCTGGAGGAAGACTGGGCTGACTCAATTAGAAGACATACATGAGTATTGATTATTGCCAAGTACAAATTCTCTCTCCCTCTCAACTATGTGGTATATTGTTAGTTTATTTTCCCCCTCCAGGTTACTCTTAATTTCAAAATAATGTGATTGTTGTTGTTCCCAATGTACGATACAAATTGACAATATAATGTAGCTTGTATTACCACAATCCCTACTGGCTTCTGATGAGTTAGTAATTCAGTCATTTGATTTCCTCTTTTTTTTTTTCCCTTTTCACTTGTGGATTCCAAGTGCTCTGAAAATGTATTTCTTGTTTACGTTCAAAGCAAAGCCACCTCACAGCTGTAGGATGTCTGAAAGGTCTTTCTTGCCCTTCAACTTTACTATAGAGGAGGCTGGATCTGTTCCAAAGATCTCATCCTGTAACTGCACCCATCAGTCACTTATTCCCAGGGAAATTTATTTCCAGGGCATCACAGTGGGGTGAGGGCTGGTTCCTGGGAGCCAACCCTCTCTGTATGTTATAACTATTTTGGAGGGAACAGTAGAGGCTGTGAGCTCCCCACCTCAGCTTACAGGCTGGGACTAAGCAAGGAATGGATGCAGCAAGCTACAGTCTCCCAGGGTAAATGAAGTGTTAGATCCCACCAAACATATCTGCCTAGAGACCTGTTTATTCAAGTGGGAATCCATCATCCCTGCCTCTAGAAGTAAAGCCATTAGAGTACCTTGCTATAAACTCATGACCCTAAAAACCAGTCTACCTCATCTGGAAATGGAGATCTCATGGTCCTGCACAGAGCAAACAGAAAAATCCAGCTTTCCACACAAGCATCAGCAGTCTCCTGCCCTTGCAGGGGAGTCTGGGAGTCCAACTTCTCCCATACCTGCAGTTTCCTGCATGGAACTGGCAAAATGCACTGACTGCACTGAATAAGCCTAGGGACTCAGAGGTCCCATGATCTCACCAGGAGTTATTAAAATTCTTCATCTTCCTCTTGACTGATGAAAGAGGGATGAAGTGTGCTTGGGCCAGTTAGAAATGAAGCTATTTCCAGTTATAACACCTATTGTTCTCCTTGGGGATGACTCAGGGTGTGAGCTACACATTTCTAGTGGAATGGTACTGGAGAGGACAGCAGGGCCAGCACTTCAGTTCTGTATTTATGGATATCATCAGAAAAGTTTTATTGGTTACATATTTTGCATCCCTCCCTCTGGAGGATCTTGCTTACTTTCATAGTAGTTTTGTTCTCTTGCTTTCAGTAACTGATTTTATACGTGTATGTATACACAGGGGGTTTGGATAAGAATTCCTCAAAGTGTTGAGAAACACTGGGTGTTTCCCACTTTATATAGGGAAGGAACATGGAACTACAGCCTTGACTGGATGTCTAACAGGGCTGGAGTGGGTCTAACCCTTCTACCTGTCACCACATCACATTTCCCTCTTCTAAAGGAGGACTGCCATGCACTTGTCTTGCACAAAGGTCACCTGCCAAGGCTGTTTTTTCTCCCCAGCAAGACAGGCTGCTTTCTCCAAAGGTCACCCATCAAGGGCACCCCAGTGCCCTCCTTGAGGGCTAATCCCACTGGTGATCCCCCCAAGGAGGCCTGGGTTGTGTTTCAGCGGGTGTAAATCTGCAGCACATGGCCACAAAAGCCTTTCTGCCAAGCACTGAGCCCAGCTTTGCCCAGGGATGGTGCTCACCTGGTGGCACAACTGAAATATGGGATCACTGTGTAGATAAATACAAAACCCTTCTGCATTCAGATGCACCAGAGAGTGATTCAGTACCAGTCTTGGTTTAGAATCTTGGTCTAGGTACCACATGCCCTCATTGGAGTATGTTGTCCTTTCTCCAAAATGTGAGACATCCTAAAATCTTCACCCAAATAGGGAAAAAGGAAGAAATATTTTAGAGGTTTTCACAAAAACAGCGTGTCCTGCAGGTAGTTTGGGTCAATCAAATGTTTTCTTTGGCTCACTTTTCCCATGTAAGATAAAATGTGGATAAAAAAACCAACATGAAGTGAAATGACTGCAACTTTGTTTGAAAAATCATCAAAGCAGAACACTGTAACCTAAAAGTTACTTTTGAAAAGAGAGTGATCAAAACAATATGGCCTGATGTGTCGAAATAACATTGCCAACAAAAATTCCTTTAACAACATTTTTCTCAAAAGCCCTTCATTGCACCATTCCCAAAAGGACCATTCCTGGTGATAAGACATCACCTAACAATTTTCTCCTCTTATGCTTCCTCTTAAAGCAGTGGTGACATGCATTGGTCTCTCCTCTCTTCGTGTGCTGTCTTTGAGACTTTTAGTCTTCTGTACCAAGTCTTGTTATTAATGTTGGGCATGGGGAGCAGGTGTGTGAGATGCACAGCATTCCTGCAACAACGGGGGATTCCTTGGACTGACAGTGATGTCCCCAACACAGCAGTGACCTTCCAGAAGGAAAGGCAGCCCCACATGAAGGTCACACGGCAGGTTTTGCCCCATTCATATTGATAAGTCCAGCATGCTGCTGTTTGCTGCTGTGCATATACAGAGCAGATAGACAGACAGATAAGAGGGGGTATGCTCATGCACTTGTCAGCAGAACATTGAGATGTCCAGCACGTAGGAGAAATATATATATATATAGGAGATGATCACTGGAGCATGATTGTGTGATCCCTGTGCCCAGGATAGTACATGCTGAACTCTGTCCACACGAGCAGGCTGGTACAGCCCTGAACAGAGCAGAATGAATGCCCTCTTCATCATGCAGGTGTCACTTCTCCTGACTCAGATTCAATTGCACTCATGGAGCTGATTGCAGATTTCAGCCTACTCTTGCATATCAAGCACATATTCCATGTCCCAGGGACTCAATACACAAAAAGTCAGCATGTGACCTTCCTTACAGCCCCTGAGGCTTGTTCATCCCTGGTGGAGCCACGTAAAGAACAAGTTTGGCCTGTTTTGTCAGATGCAGGGATACCTGTGGGATAGTATGTTCAATGCTTTATGTCATCTATCTCATTCTCAGCAAAATGTATCTGTGACTATTTCTCCATTTGCTGTTTTTTTAAATGCAGAATTATACGATAACCT
This sequence comes from Illadopsis cleaveri, assembly GCA_013399915.1. NCBI lineage: Eukaryota > Metazoa > Chordata > Aves > Passeriformes > Timaliidae > Illadopsis > Illadopsis cleaveri. The sequence goes on from VXBB01006138.1 coordinate 32,499, forward strand.
TCAAACTGAAGGAGAGAGGAATAAAAATGTTGAATTTAAAAGTTTAACTAGTCAAAACAAAGTTAGGGAAAGCACTAAGCATCTCAGGTGCTGGTTAACCTATAAATGAAAAATAATGAAGGCTGGAAAAAGGAATATTAAATTAAGTATATTCTTAGAGGAATCAGATCTTGGCTCATGTACAAGTCTTCAGTGCTGCAGGAAAGGAATGGGAAGACTGAGCTGGAGGAAAAGGGAAAATCAGTGTCTTCTCATGGAAAACAAGTGGAGCTTGGGTAGAATGGAAAATAGCTCCACTTAAAAAAAGTTTAGGTCACATTCATAGCACATAACAGCATTAACGTGTTTTGCCCTCAAAAACAAACAGCAAGCAAGTCTCATGCTCACATACAGCTTATCCAGGCATGGAGCTGCCACACAGCCCTGTAAGGATTGTTCCTGTTGCATGGAGCTCCTGCCTTGCTGTAAAGGAGTTTTAGTGCCAGGAGAGCTCCCAGAGATGGAGCTGCACTCTTCTCTTTCTCCTCCAGACAGGGATACAGTCCCTGGGGAACACACAGTGGCTTTTGCAGACACAGCCCCCTTCATAATTTATAGCAAGTTGCCTCAACTGCCTCCCTGGATGCCTTCCTTTCCCCTGTGCAGGCACACGGGACCCAGGAACAGTGCAAGGGCCGTCCCCTCCCACAGCAGGTTTGGGGACAAGGATGGCTATAGATACATCAGTCCTGCTGTCTCCAGCTTCTCTGTGGGAGCTGATGCTGCAGGATCCACGTGGCATTGTTGTGTGGAAAAGCAGAAACTCCTCTGCAAAGCTCTAACGTGGCTTCCAAGTCAACAGCAAATAAACTTCTGCAAAGAATGCTGAGTTGTGATGCTGGTCCCAGCTGGTTTGGGGAACACTGTTCTGTTGGAAACCATATTTCATGGTCTGTAACTGTGACAGGGTTTTCTGAAGATGGCCAAGCATGTGGGAACACTTCTCACTCCCTGGAAGCTAATGGTTGTTCCTCAGCACAGATTTACAATTTAATTGAAAAAAAAAAAAAAGAGAGAGAGAGAAAGAGAAGAAATTGTGATTAACACTGCTCTTAACCATCAAAGCTTTAGCTGGAAACCACCTGGTTTTGCCAGCCCAAGCCATAATATGTATTAGAGGACTGACAGTAGAAACAACCAGAGAGGAGAATAAACAAGAATGGGGCAAATGATGGCCTCACTTGCTCAGGAGCAGCTCCATGACATAAATAGCTACTCCACATTTATGTGGCTGCAGAAGATCAGCTTGTCCCAATGCCTTCTCAACACTGAACATTTCTCCTGCCTTCTAATCTTTAGGACCTTCCTCTAGCAAGTCTCCTGTCAAGCTCCTATTTGTCCTGTTTGCATGATATATCAGGAAACATCTCTGAAAAGAGACATCAGTCTGTGGCATGCAATTCTCTCTGGGAAATAATCTGCTTTGCTGCAGGCTGTGTAGGGGAGATCTGTTACCATTCAAGAACTGTCCCATTCAAAAACTGCTGAAGCAAAAAGCAAAAATTCTCTGAGTCAAGCCTGAACCAAAGTCCCAGCCAACATCAGGGAGCCCTTTTCTGTTAGAAGAGCCTCTTTTCAGTTAAGACTTTCATCCAAGGTTATCCGAACACTTGCAATCAAATGGCATTTTGTGCTAACATTAATCCTGGTGTCCTGGCCACATTCCAGTTCAAGTAACAACATTCTGCCAACCTAAATTCCTCCAGAGGTTTCAGTAGGATGGAAATTTCTTCTTCCTTTTTGTCTTCCCTTTTCTGGGTGGTTAATTCTGGGCAGTGCAAAAGACTGACCACCTTCCAACCCAGCACTGGCAGCACCTCTATCAGGAGGAAAATGGACCTTGAAGAGAGAAGGACCAAAATCCTGCATGAAAACACATAATTAATAATAAATGGCTTTTAAAACACTTCAGTGCTTTTCTTTTAAATTCTAGTATCAGTTGAAAATGTAGAGCTGGAATAGTACTGACACCTCTGAGAAAGTTTATCGGCAATCCCAGCAATCAGAACAGAGGTGCCTTTCAAGTTGTAATCAATACACTTGTGACACAAATGAAAGGGAGATGTTATATAAGGAGTTTTTTCCACTGGAGAGAGCCCTGACAGCCAGTTATTGCACTGAGGAAACGAAGTCACCCAGATGGACTCTCCGTCACACTAATGAAGCCATCTCATAACTGTAACAGAGACCTCATGTATCTGCTGTGACACTTAGCAAATCCGGGCATGAATAAATAACCAAAGTCCAATTGAATTAACCTCCAGCTGATCAGCCCTACTAAACAAATTATCCTAAACTCTGAACAAGATTAGAAGGACTGGCACAGGCCATAATCATGTGGCAGGAGTGTTAATTCAGTTTAACAAGTTTAAACCTAAACCTCCAGTGTTCTCTGATCTCAGGATTTCAGGGCAAACTAGTTCCAAAATGCTCTTGGAAGGGTTAGAAAAAGAGGCTCACATGAAGTTGAGAACAAAAACATAAGCTCAGCCTAGAGTCACCTAATGATACAGAAGAAGAATTGCAAATGCAGAGCAAAGAAGGATTTAGAAGGAGCATTTCTTACTGAGACAGAAGAGAATAAGAAAATTACATCGATTTCCTCATGGAATATTCCAACATCATTTCCAGGATGCAACTTAAAAAGTTGATAGCATATCTCCCTTTCTTAATTATCATGTTTCTTGTGCAGAAACAGGAGATAAGCACCTATGAAATAAGGGACAATACTCCATTTTAATGCATTTGTCCCCGGTATATAATTGTATTTTCTTCTATGAGTACATTTGTACAGTCCATCAAAAGCACAATTAAATTATCACAAACTTCAGTTCATTACTTAGCATGGCACTAACAAACAATTTCAGTACTTGTTTCTTTTTATGTTTATTCATAAAAGAATTTATGTGGTCAGTAAAAATTAACTTTCAACTTCAACTTTAACAGACTCAATATTTTGCAGGGCTTTGAAATATTAAATCTGCTTCCAAGAGGAAATATTTATTTGATTATTCCCTAGACACATGAGGAGATGTAGTAAACTCTACAAGTTTTCTGAAATGGAGATAACCAGGATTAGAAACTCTTCTAAAAACAAATTCCTGCAGTACACGCACATGCCTCACAGAATCTTTCAAATAGCAATATTCTTCATAAAGGTATTTCCAATCTTCTGTCGTAGGTAAGTCCTTCAGTAGAGCTCCCAGTTTCCTAAAATCTCACCCCTTTTCAGTGAGTCTGCTTAGTACAGGCAGATGAAGACAGAAATCTGAGAATGTCTATAGCCCACTAAAGGACACCTGCCTGCACTCTCCTGCCTTGCCATGGAATGTCTTTATGCAAGTCTGACTTGGATCCTTCACTGTGGCTAAAAGCATAACTTCAGTTTTATGTGCTAAACTTCAGCACCAGAGAAGATGATCATTTTGACTAGATGGCAATAAATTTAATGTATCACAAAAGAGATATTCACACACTAGGCATTTCCACCATCTTCAATAGCTTTGACACCTATAAAGAACTTAAAAATCAGATGAGGTCAATCTTCACCTAATATTCAGAACTAATTCATAATACCCAGAAATCATTTTGGTATTGTTTCACTGGCAAGGCAACGTTGCCCATTTTGTTGAGAACTTGCCTGAATGCTTCCACATATTTATGTGTCACAAAATGAATACCTCCTGTAATTCTGAAACTTTTGTTACACAATCCTCCAAATGGAATCATGACTTGTCTACCGTGTACGTTGCTGTTATTTATGCAGTATATAAATGCAAGGTAAACATTTATTCTCATTTTCCACTGTGTGCACTGACTGATATCTCCAAAAGTTAACAGCAGCATTATGAACTGCAAATGATGACACATTGTCAAAGTTGAAACCATTTGGTTAGATGCCTCTTACATTTTCAAATATTCCCAATGTAATTTCATAACTGTCTTGAACATAATGAGGCAATGGATTTTTCCACTTTCAACTGTGTAACAATGAACAACTATTAGAACCACTTTATTATTTCCAGAGTTTGAGGGATCAGTGGCCACAGAGAAAGTATGCCCTTTTCAACCAAGTTTTTAATTGTTTTCTCACTTGAAAGAGGAGCTAATTTATTACTGGCAGCACAGAAGGCATTTGTCTTATCAAGATACATCATTTTAACTGTGGGTGAATTCTAGACAACAACACTATTTAATTTGCTGTCACAATTAAGTGATTTATAGGACTGACTGTACTATTAGCATCATACTAATACTCTGACATTCTCGTTACTTCTGCAAGAGCCATGGAGTTATTTTCTGTGCTTTCACACTTCTCAGGAACAGAGGGATATGAATTTTACTCTTAGAAGCTATGCCACAGTAATTTTTACAATCCGCTCCATTTCCATGTTGTCTTCCATCTGACAGACCACCACAAGCACCTGAAAATCTCCTACATAAACTATAGTGAGTTTTAAGGCAATTACTGCTGTCTTTACTGATCCATGGAAATAATTCCTTCAGCCATTGCAGCAATACAAAGCTTCTGCTGCTCACAGAGCAGATCTGCTAATGGATGATTCCATCCACAGGCGCTGTCATGGTTGTGATCTATGAAGGGCTGTTATTTGACAAATGAAAATTATGTAAACAGTACTCAAACTCAATCTTGCCTCATGATGACTCTGTCTGTTCCATACCCCCTGCCTACAGTGCCCTGAACAGCCAGCTGTTATCTCATGATAAATATCGAGGATAAAATTATCATCAGACAGCACCAGGTTGACTGCATGATGTAATCCTGACTCTTTTAGGTAGCTGGAGCTCTTTTAGCTCTCTTAGGTAGTCTGGAGTGTTTCTGGAGGTGTATCTCACACATTTCAAGGATGTCATTTTCATCTCAGTGGTTGTTGAAATAATTTCTGGAGAAATTTCTGCAAGGAAATTTAAGATGTGCTGGTTTTAAGGGTACTGAATATATGAAAACCACTGCTGTTTGAGATCAAGCACCCCAGAAACTGTTTTCAGCCAAGTCCTTCTGCAGGTGTGACTCGCTTTACTCTTGCCAGGCTCTGCAATCTCAGCAGGAGCCCCTTCCCAAAATTCTCCCCCAGCATCAAGGTTGCTCCTTTCTCCTCTCAGCCCCATGGATCTGTAATCCTCCTCCCCCAGCCTGCAGAGCAGCTCAGAAAACACCAATGACACAGCATAAAAAGTCCTACAAGGGCTGGAGTACTCCTCTATTTATAGGTCGCTAAATCTGACTAAAAAAATCTTCCACAGAGCACCAGTCAAATTGCTACCTAGATGTTTCCAGGCCCAGCCAGGGCATGCTGGCTTACTGCCATGTTTTTAAATCCTGCCCTGTGCATTGAGCTTTCTCAGGAAAATCTGCTACTGCTCATATGTGGGCTGTTACTATTGACACAAACATCAATGAACATTCCCATGTTGCTCCCTTACTAAGCTGCAAGTGCAAGAAACCAAAACAATAGCATGACCTGACACTTCAGGCATGTAAACACATCCAGCACTCCTATTTCAGATGTGCAGCTGAGTGCAGCTCACTCAGAATGGGAAAAATTTGGGTTTAAGTGTTATGTTTGTTTTTTCTTCTATGTTTTTTGCTGGCTGAATTCTACACTGGGAAAAAAAAATGTTTCATCAACAACAGAATAGGTTGGAGTGGTTCTGCAATGCCTGATGGATTGGCTGAGCCTTCCTCTCACACAATCAATGAAATAAGAGGTGTTCCATACAGTAAGAGCCATGGGGACAAATTCAGAACAAAGCAAACCTCTTAGAATTGTCTCTCAGAATAAGAACTGATAATCTTGCTATCCTAGGGAGCACAGAAAAGGGACCAATGCACAAAAGAGCCAGAATCCCCTCATCTTCCTTCAAAATATGAGCAGGTAAACTGAGAGCCTCGGAGCTTTAACTCTTGAGATGCCGTTAAAGTATCACCCAATCCTGGACACATCTGAACTCATCAGCAGCTCACACCCCAACCTCAGGTTCCCCTGCACACCTGATGTCCCATTTCTGCTCATGTGCAGAAGCAGCTGGGCTGTGGTCATGTTTGGCAGGCTCATACTTTTATCAGGAGGAGCTCTAGAAACACTGAGATAAACCTACCGACTCCAGGTGCAGCAGGGATGACTCCTGACTCTGGACAGTCGGGTTCAAAGCCGTGTTTCCACCCTGCACCACAGGCCAAAGGCTCTCTCCACTGACTGCAGAGAGGCAGCCAGAGAAACCCAACTGCTGGGGCTGAACAGCCCCAGGTGTGCTCCTCTCCCTGCCTCCCCAATTCACTATTATTTTCTGAACACAGTCTCTTCCAGAGTAATTAAATGCAGTGGGGACGGCTTGAAAGGAGAAATCCAGGAGGTGAATTTCTGCCGTTCCTTCCGCTCCTTTTACAATAGCCCCATAGAGAGAGCCCTCACACAACCCTGCACCACCCACACCCCGACCTTGCTGTGACAGTAATTAGGGGAAGAGGAGTGTTCTGATATTGTCTGGCCCGAGGAATGTACTCACAGGCAGCTCCGCTTCATGTATCTGATTTATAACAAGGGCCAGAATAATTCCCAAGCAGCTCCTGCATCAGGGAGCAAACTAATTCCTTTCCTCTCTCCTTGGCTGTGCAGCCCAGAGTCCAGCTGCACCCAAGGTTCCAGCTCACAGTCTATATTCTGCATCATAAAAGATACAAGAGAGAAATCTAAACTAGAGAAGTAATAACCTGTAAACTAATAAACCAGCCCAGCACTTTGAGAGTGAGGCACTCCCCAGAGCAGCGATTATTAATGTGTGTCCTGAAACACTGTGTGTCTATGTTCGAGAGTAGTGGGAAAGATTTCTGATGCTCTGTGGATCTTACACATTTGTCCTTATAAAATCAGTTCAGATAAATGCAAAGACTAATATCAAAGCAGCCTCCTTCCAGTCTACACACACAGAGGCACTTAAGCAGTTTAAAAAGAAAAGCAGTACAAAACTGCTCGAATAAGTAATAATAAAGGTATTAAGCTGCAATATTAGGAGTAGTTTTGCTTGTCAAAGTATGGGGCTGCACAGTCATTGATTTTCTCTTATAATTGAGATAGTGACACACACGACTTATGTTTCTTTGGCAGCGAGTGCGTGGGAATGGAAGAAGGGATCTTGAAATCCTGTGAAATCTCCAGCTGAGGATTTGATGGCTCTGAAACTGCCGTCGGTCTCGATTCTTTATTTCCCTCGAACCGTAAAATGGGTTATATTAACAATCTGTTCTGATGAAAGACAGTTTATGAAGCTAAATGTAATAGTGTTTGCTATGTGATCAGGGATCAATGGAGAAAAAGTGTTATAGAAACCAGGTGTGTATGGATACAGATCCTTCTCAGCCAGAAATGCTGGGAAGCAGATGACAGGCAGACAGACCCCCTCAGGAAAGGTCCCATTACCTGTCCTGGTGTGTATCCTCAAATCCCCATCCCCTGCCTCAGTCACACAGACAACAGGAGCCTTCTCCTTAGTTCATTTCTTTAATGTACTCACTTTCAGTGGTGAGGATTCAGTGCTCAGTTACTTCAGCTTGCTATATCCCACCTCAGCTACATGCCAAAATGAGACATCCAGTTGACTGAAACTGTGAAAGACAACTTTTTCTTTGTCCCAAACTAATGCAAAACAGCAAAGAATGGTGTTTTCCATTCCAAATCTGAACTACAGTGGACTCCCTTTGTTCTCCTGTGATGTAAAAAATAAAATGAAGTCTGGCAAGGATGGCAGGAAGAATCCAGTCCTTTGTGTCCTGAAGTAAAGTTACTCTCTGGAGAAGGCAGAGCAGAAATAAACTTCTTTATGAGTCAGGAGGTTTTACTGACAATAGCTGCTATTATCTCAGTCAAACAGGCAAGGCCTCGAGTGATTGTGGAAAGCAAGAAAGAGGAATGCTGTTTATTCAGTGCTGGAAAACAGACTATTTGCCAGACTGTAAAGAGTACCGAAAAGGTATAGAGTCTCTCTGTTTGAATTAACCACAAAAATAACCTGCTGAATTAAAAGCTTTTCCATGGACCTCTGCTGCTCTCTAACGGTGCCTCAAAGGATTCTCAGCACAAAGTGTATGTGCTCCTGTAATCAAGTTTTGGTAAAACTTTTAATGCAAAACAAACAAAAGAAGTATTCATGAGGTCCTTCAGGGATGCTACCTGAACAGATAACCCACAGTTCAGGTAGCTATTGCTGTACCCATGGCCAGGATATTTGGGATGTGGTGAGGATGCTGGTAAAGGAGAGCTAAAACACGGGAATGCAGGTTTCAACTGTATTTTAGATGCAGCAATTGCAGGAGTCTGGGAGGTTGCAAACTTCTGGCAAATGCTAATTTTCAGGCTTTTGTATATATTGGAATACAACATTTTTGTTCATGAATACCAGTATTTCAAAGGAAAAAAATAGCACTGTATTAACTGGGTATAATTAATAGAAACTAATGTTTGCACCTGGACAGGCACATCTGGTTTCACTCTCCTCACACAGATGTCTTTATTTTATCCCTCAGTACAGCTCCATCGGGCATCTGCCAATGCTCGCTCAGCTAATGGCAAGGCCACTTCCATGACCAAAACCAGCTTTGTTTTCATAGAATCACAGAATGGTTTGGGTTGGAAAGGACCTTAAAGATCATCTCGTTTCACCGTGTCATGGGCAGGGACACCTTCCACTAGCCCAGGGCGCTCCAAGCCCTGTCCAACCTGGCCTTGGACAGTTCCAGGGACAGTCACAGCTTCTCTGGGCACCCTGTGCCAGGGCCTCACCACCCTCACAGGGAAGTTCTTCCTAACAGCCAATATAAATTCCTTCCCTTTGAGTTTAAAAGCATTTACCTTGTCCTATCTCTGTCTGCCAATGTAAGAAGTTGCCTTGCTTACACAAGCCGCCTTTATAAGCCATTTTTATTTAGATGGGAAGCACGCTCGGGATCTTACAGTGTGGCCTAACAACACCCAGTAGAGGGAGCGATCGTATCCCATGGGGAAACGGATGGAAAAAGAAAAACAATATTCACAGCACTTCTAGGGCCCCCAGGGTCACCTGTCCCCTCACAGGCCACCCCCTCATGCCGCAGGGGGGTCCTGCCCTGTGACTCCTCCCCACCGCCCGGCGTGAAACGTGGAGAAACCGGACGTGGTGACCGGACCGGGGGAAAGTGGTTATCCCTGGGAGAAAGGGTTCATCCCCGGGAGAAGGGGTTCATCCCCGGGAGAAAGGACTGGGCGCTGCAGCTCTGCCCGAGCCCGCCGAGGGACCGCGAGGACAGTGCAGCGGGGCCGGAGATGGCGCCTCCCGCGCGCGAAGGCGGCGGGTAATGGCGGCGGCGCTGAGGGAAGGGGAGGGGACAGGCCGTGAGGGCAGCGCCTGCCCTGCGCCATCGCCCCCCGCCGGCTGCGGGAGGGACGGATGGAGGGAGGGAAGGAAGGAAGGGAAAGGAAAAAAAAGGCGCCGCTTCCGCCACGGCGGGGCGGGCCTGGGCGGAGAGCGGCGGCGCGGCGGGGCCGGCAAGGGTAGGGGCGGTGAGGGCTGCGGCCCGGCAGAATGGGGGGTGGCTGTGTCCCTGTGTCCCTGTCTCCATCTTTCTCTCAGGAAAAGCCGGGTGGAGCCGGGGTGGAAAGCAGGGCTCGAGGTTTCCCCCTCGGTAGCAGCCACCCTCGTTAGCGGGGCCCCTGTCAGAGGCAGCGGGGCCATGCAGGGGCAGTGACGATGCCACCGCATCAGGACTTCCCAATCCTCCCCAGTCAGGGGTGCGGGTTTGCACTGAAATTAACTTAAGCGTGGGTATTTAAAATTATGGGAAGGATTCGGTCTTTTTGTAGCCCGTAGCGCATGTTTTTTAATCTAATGCCGTCATACTGTTATGTTGATGTTGTCGTTTTGTTCTTTTTTGGAAGCGATGGAAGCGAGTCCCATCGTGACGTCCAAGCAGCGAGAGGAGGTGGTGCACGGGGTGCCGACGGAGGTGGTGTGCACGGCCTTCTCCAACTCGGTCCTCGTGGTGGTCACACAGTACGGCAAGTTGGGGACCATCGTCTACGTGGACCCCAACACCATCGGCGACAACGTGGGCAGGCCCTCGCTCACCACCAAGGTGCTGCTGGGCAAGGATGAGGTGAGAGCGGATGCGGAGCGCAGAGGCAGCAAGGATAAAGGGGGAAATGTAGTAGGTGGGGCTGTGCAAGTTGCCAGGGAGGTTGATGAATCACAGCAGTTAAGCAGTGTTTGAACAGTGATAAGATTAATTTTAAAATGAGGAAAGAGGGGCTCATCAGAAAAGTATGTGTGCTCGTCTGCTCCTGGACATAAAAGTTTAACTAACCCTGAGTGGTTTGGCGATCTGTTGTGTCCTACAGGATATGGATCGCTTCTGCATGTTTATGGAAAGTTTGATAAAGCTCTGTTGATTTAAGGGTTGCAAGATTAAATATGCAGCCATTGATAACCTTTTTGGGTTTCTGTTCCGGTGAGTTTGTTTTCCTTTTCAGGTCTGTTTTCCCACCCCCATCCTCCCCTGTCTATGCCAGCCCCATAATGGACTTTAGTTGCCCCCTCCCAAGTGTGCCTGCCAGCACCTTCCCTTGATAAAGTTTAATTTGTTTTGCTTCAACAAAATGAGGTTTTTATTGAGCATTTCACAAAGCTAGAGAGAAAGCAGAAGCAAATGTATTTCACAAAGCATCAACTGGTCAAACATTAAAACAGAAAGTTACAGAGCTACAAGATAATGAGGCTTTCCATCAGGGTTGAAGCTATTACATATTACTTGCTAGCTTTAACTAGAAAAGCTGTAGCAACACAAAGTTCCTGATTCTATCCATGACTTCCCCTTGTGGAGTTTTTTCTTTTGAGTAATAACCTTCTGTTTTTGGATGGGAGATATTTTGCTTTTTCTGCTTTGCTGTCTGCTAATGCTGACTACTTCCACCTCCAAACTTATTTTGTGTTTTATTTGGAAATGGGAAGTGCTATGTTTACTTTGTTCCATTCTATTTTTAAATACTTTTAACTAACTTAACTGATCCAAACTTCAAGAAAACACTTTCATTAGTTTGCTGCTTTCCTGCTTGTCACTGTTAACATCCTTCTTTGGGATGTTACACACTTCCAAACAGCAGCTAAAATCAAGCAAACTCATCCTTCTGACAGATACACAACTATGGGTGTAAATAAAACCTAGACAAGCTGGGTGGTGTGAAGCTGTGCTGGGTGAGGTTGAGACTGGACATTAGAAAACACCTCTTCACCAAGATGGGGTTCAGACACTGGAACAGGCTTGAGGTGGTCGATGCTCTGAGCCTGTCAGTATTTAAGAGCCATTTGGACAATCCCCTGAATAATGTTTTAACCCAGTCAGCTCTGAGTTGTCAGGCAGTTGGACTAGATGTCGTCGTAGGTGCCTTCCAAGTGAAATAGTCAGTGCTGTTCTGATGTGTTCTTGTTAAAGAAACCTCATGGAAAAGATTATATCCCTTTTTTTGCCTCCTTCAGCCTCACTACTTCTGGTTTTGATTAGTCTATTAAAATAAAAAGCAACATGTCTTTAACACCAGGCATACAAAAAGTGTGTGTGTAACACCATTTGAGGATCTCTAGGAATTACAAAAATAAGAGCTTTTTTCCAGGGCTTGTCAGGGGAATATCCCCTCTTCAGAACAAGCTTTTAAACAAAAAAACTGTACTTGCAAACTTCTTTAGAAACCTGGCTGTGAAGGAAGTGAAGGCATTTGGATCCATAGCATTTCATATAATTTAACACTGGTGTGCCATAGTTCAGGTGGGAGGATTATGGAAGGAAAGATTCTCCATACTGAGTTTCCAAGTTTTTCAGAACAGTGCTGAACTCAATTCAAGTGCAGCTCCAGTAAAGTTGTTTCAGGGTGATGTGGGTGGCTGGCACACTCATGGGACCAAACTCTTCCCTTTTAAGCTGGTTGGGAAAGTGCCATCTGAAGTTCCCTGTCCCATGGCTTGCCTTTGCTGACCTAGTGAACATCGAGTTCAGTCTGAGTCCAGGATCAACAGGTTCTCCACGTCACTCCAGGACTTTTCCTCTCCTAACTCCTGCAGGAGGGCTCTCCCATCTGTCGGAATGTACATCTGTGTCCCTTTGATTTTCAGCCCCTCGTTCATGTTTGTGCCAAAAACCTGGTGGCGTTCGTGTCGCAGGAAGCTGGGAACAAACCTGTTCTCCTGGCCATGGCTTTAAAGGACAAGAGCATGGAAGGAATACAGGCTCTACGAGAAGTGATCCGGAGTTGCCAAGTGTGGTGAGGTTGTGCCATCTGGATTCAAGGAAATGATTTTGAGTCCGTGACTCATCACCACCTATTTGAAAGGACTAAGAAATGAAAATGATGGAATGTCTTTGTGGTGGTTTTGGACGTCCTGAGGAATTCCATGAATTTTTCTCTACTGTGTAGAACATTTGTGGGTTTTCTAACTGGGACAGGTTTGCAAGTCCATAAAGACAGTGAGAGGAGAGCAATTGTCTCAACATAGGAGGAAAGTGCTACTTGTATCGTGTTGGGTGGGTCATTTATTTGGGAAAGGGCTCTGCTCTGCACATGTCTCCTGAGGAGCAGCAGATGCCAAGCTCTGTAGCTGTGCCCTACCACAAAGGGGGAACACCCAGTGCAGAGGGAATAAAAGAAACATTGTCAAATCAAATTTTTCCTGTTTTCTTTTTTGCTCTGTGAGAATCACTTCAATTGAAATATGAGACTTGATTAAAAAAAAAAATCAACAGTTGTATAATGGGAAAGATTTTCTTGCCTTTTTTAAGGAAATGAGTCTTAGATGGCTGCTTTGTCCTTACGTCCATTCCTTTCTGGATGTAGTCTGAATTCATTTTCTACTTTCACTCTGATTTTAAAGAGAGGCAGATAATGATGCTCTGCAAATTTCATGAAAGCTGATGTCAGGGTGGAAGTCAGGAACCCAAAGTAGTGGTAAGAAAATAATCTTTGTCAGTGGATTTTGTGGTACCAACACAGCAGAGAAACAGAACATCCATAGGGTGATCACCTGCAATGAGCATCTATCTTAGGAGATGTGGGGACAGAGGGTTTGAGAGGTTACATAGGGTTGTTTCTGCCAAGTCATTTACAAAAAGTGTCAGATTGAGTTGTATGAGCTGATGCAAAGATTAATAGCCAAACTTTTGCCTTTTGCTTAAAAAGCACATTTGTTTTTACCTCTTGTAATAAACAACAAGTAGTAAATTTTTAAGTGAGGTGTTACACACTTTTGTCACTTATGAACTTGACAGCACAGATGGAGGCCAGGTCTTGGATTCTGGGCAGGGAGGAGTTGTGCTAAGACCAGTTGGTACAGCAGAATCAGCACAGAGCCTGTGCCCACCCCATGGTGATCCAGCTGCCAGGTCACTTCTGTTGCTAAAAAATCCCCTAGAAGTAGAAAAGCAGAAAATGGATTTTGAAAGGACTCTTCTCTGAAGTAAGGGTTATTTACAGCATTTAAAGGGATTATGAGAAATGAAACTCCTTTTTAAAAATACATTCAAACATTGCAGGCTTCCAGCTGCCCTTGACAAGAAACTTCATCTAAAAATAATTTTCAAAACTGTGCTTCCAAGAATCAAAGATTCGCATCTGCCAGAACTATAAATTTTTCCTCTTTTACACTTCCCTTTTTTTTGTCTAGGAAGGCTGAGAGAGGCATGTGGAATTAGTTATTGTCAATCTTGGTTTGCTAGTAGGGATTCTCTCCTGACACAAAACTGGTGCTCTTCCTGTGTCCATAGCTCGGGCAGCTTGTGGAAAACATACATGAATTAGCAAATGGGATGGAAATTGTATCTTCCACTGTGGTGGTACAGTGCCATACCACTGCTGTGCCCCAAAGAGCTGAGTGTTACTACCTAAATGCCAGGCACAAGTTAAGCACCTCCATTTCCTGGCTGTATGTGGCACCAGCTCTGCACAGGGCGGTGGGTGAGGAAAGGACGTGGAAACCTCTCTGATTTGGTGCTCGGAGCCAGGACAGACTTACCTTGGTGCCTTTCTACGTGCGATAAATTAAAGCACGAGCAATTGGTCCTTCGACTTTGCTCCTCTCTGCTGCACAGTAAACCAAGGGGGAGGCCTGCCCAAACAACAGGCACAAGGTGCCACCAGCTGCCTGCCTTTTAGTCATCGCTGTCCTCCAGGCAGAGATTAATTCCCAATTGCCGGGAACGCTGCCTCTGCCACCCAGGCAGAGCTCTTGCCCTCGGCCGCAGGACGTGTGCTGGGTGAGGGGCAGCGGCGTCGGGCAGCACCGCGGCTTTCCATCCGTGTTTGCTTTGCGGGCGTGGGTGCCGAGCGCGGCGGACTGGAAAGGTAAGTTGGGTAGCTTTGCTGCGGGAGACAAAGCCCGACCTGCTGCTCCAGCTCCCGCGGGGCCCGGGGCGCAGGGAGGGCGCTGGCAGGGTGAGCCGGGCACAGCGAGGGTGTGCTGGTAAGGTAAGCGGGGCGCCGGCGGGACGCTGGTGGGACCCGGGGAGCAGTGAGGGCGAGTAAGGTGCTGGCAGGGAGAGTGGGACGCTGACGGGGTCCAAGGCGAGTGGGGCACTGGTGGGAACAGCGAGGGTAACTGGGGCAGCGGCAGGGCCCGCGGCCAGCAGGCGGGCAGGGCTGGGACGGTGTCCGGAGGAGGAGTCTCCAGCGGTGCAGGTGGAGGAGGGCACGGGGGATGCAGAGGCAGGAGCACGGCAGCCAGACACCCTCCCGGAGGAGCCCCAAAGGGTGAGTGGGGCTCTGCGGGGGTGCACAGCAGCTGGGGGAGACCCCACAAATCAGGGTTGACCCAGCCACTTGTTCTGAGCACCTGTGGGAGCCGCTGGGAGGGCAGAGTCTCCTCTAAGAGCCCTGGGCCTGCGTCATCCACTCCTCCAGATGGGCTTCAGGGAGGGCTCGATGCTGCCCTGCCGCGATTTGTGGCTGTGTGCTGTAGGTCCTTCCTCCTGAGTGGCCTGATGGTGGTGTGGAGAGGCTGGTCCGATAAATAACCGGTGTCCTGGCTTTATCTGAAAGCAATCAGGAGGAAAGGCATGTATCCTGCTCTGATGAGGCTAAGCCTGGAAGCTCCCCTCTCCGGGATGTGGATCAGGGATCTCAGGGGCACTGCTGGGGGGCTGCAAGGGCTCACCTTTCCCTGCTGACTTGCTTCACCCCGCAGGGGGCTGCCACCGAGATGGGGATTTGTCCTAGGTGCTGCAGGACACAGGGAGGGATGTGGGCTGGGAGTCTGGGCTCTGGCAGCCTGCAGGTGGAGGGGAATCCCTGGCAAGGTGAAAAGCCCCATTTGCAGGTGGCCTGTCTGAACACAAGCTTCACTTCTCAGTTTATCTTCTCAGTTCTCACTTAGCATCTAATACCCAGGGAGTGTCTGTAACAGGTAGACACTGTATGGCAGGTACCTGCAAGGTGTCTGAAAACAGACAGATTGGATATGGCTCAGTCCCATCGAGGAGCTGAATTTTGCAGCTGATACTATTCCTTGCTGCCTTTGTTTTGGAAGCAAATGGCTCTCTAACTGCATTGAATTGCCTGACTACCTTGCACGGCCGGGATCTAATTACCTGTGGAGCTGGGAGCCCTGTCTCGGAGCGGCACAGAGGCTTTTGCTTTTAATGACTTGTTCTGCCATGTTCAGTGTGACAATGTCGGGGAGGCTGCCAGGACTGGCTGTTGGTGCCACCGTGCTCACTCTGTGATGGCTGGGAAAGTTAATAGGAGATGGGATATCTTGGGCCAGGCATCTGTGGCACAGCACTGGGTTGAAAACAGAATAGATCTAGTGAAGAGCACAGTTCTTTGCCATGTCGCGGGGAGTAAGCTGGATGACTAGAAAAGTGACTAGAAAAATACAGCTGGAAAGAATGAGCTTTCATCCTGTTCTGTCGTGATGCTCTGGCAGAGGCAAAGCGTGGCCAAATCCAGCCATTTAGCCCCAGCCAGCAGCAGGGCAGGCCCCAGAAAGAGTGAGGAGTGACTGGGGAACGGGGCACAGCCGGACTCTCATCTCCCTGCCTGTGCCACGAGCTATCTCCGTGCTCCTGTTAATGTTTACAAGGCAGGTCCGGCAGCATCCAAGCCTGTCCAAAGACCAGATCCCGCCCCGGCTTTCCCGGGATCCTTTTTCCTGCTGGCCGGGGCAGGACCACAGGACAGTGGCAGGGAGGAAGAAGCGGCTCCCTGCTGCCCGTGTAACACTATCGGCCCCGCTGTCCCTGCAGCCAGCTCCGGCTCCGCTTCCCCGCCCGCGGCGCGGGTACTCCGGGGCGAGCTCCTGGGGCCTCGCCAGCTGCCGCCCGGGCAGCTCCGCTTACACGCGACTCCTGCCAGGCGGAGCCGGGCAAAGGTATTTTTAGGGCTGTTGATCTGACACTAGCTGAGTTTCCTCTCCTGTGAGGCTGGGGTTCGGTGAGAGGGCAGAACAGGGGGCCGCGGGGTCAGCTCTCGCTTTGGTTTGTTTTCAGTGTTTAATTGGACCGAGGTCATTCCCTACCACTCTTATCTATGGCAGATATTTTTATGCTTCTCTCCAGTTCATGCTTACAGTTTTACCCCAGGTGATAGTTACCCAGCAGCTAAAATATTTGTTTATTAACAGTGCACTGAGAAGGATCTATATTGTTAGAGTTCAGCTTGCAGGTTGTTGGTTTTTTTAAACCATATTGTTATACTTGGGAAAAAGCAGCTTTCCATAGATTAGCAGAAAAAGAACCCAAACATGGCAGTTTATGCATCTGTTGGCCTTGAGATATGAAGCTGCCCTATAAATAATTGCTTATTATTAGGTCCTTGCTGTCTGGAGCCGCAGGGTACAGAGTGTCCGTGTGCCCAGCCACCAGGAATGCTCAGTGCCTTGGGGCAGCCGGCTTCCAGGAGCACACACCGAGCAGGGAGATGCCACAGCACTCCAGCATCCCCAAAGGGCAGCAGCTCTGCCTCTGGCATGGCAGGCTTGCTCCCTTGTGCTTAATTTGGGTGCAGGAGGGACCGCTGGCTGTCCTTCAGGTCTTGGGGTTGGCACTACTGGTACACTGACACCCCCACAATCCCAAAATAGCTGAGTGAAGAGTGTGGGTGACACCAAATGTCTGGTTTCTTGGGCAGCCCCAGGCTTTGCTCTCAGCAGGCCACACATGATGAAAGGAGCCA
>VXBB01006138.1:49767-60200 GCA_013399915.1 Illadopsis cleaveri
GGGCTCCCAAGGAAGATGACACAAGTGTCCTGATGGCTTGTTGGAAAGGGACTCTTTATTATCATGGGTGAGGGATTGGTTTAACCCTTAAGTCTCTGGTTTCTGATGGAAAAGGGTCCTGAGCCACAAGTATGAACTCACAGGGGTGCAAATATGTACAGATCATTCCCTTTCAAGTGGGAGTGATTCCTGAAAAAGCAAGGAGCAAAGCTCAGAAGGAGAAGTGTGTCTTTTGGGAGACATGGGAACTGCATAGACCTCCTCAGGGAAAAGAGGGTCTGCTCTTGAAGGACATTTGCATTTTCCTGCTAGGAGAAGCAGACCCAATCATGGCAAAGGGGCCGGTTTGGGTGAGGAACATCCTGGAAAAACCCTGAGCAGGGGAAAAATCTCACAGGAGGTTTGTACATGCTGTGTGGGCTGGGAAATCTGCTGGGACCTTCCTTGTCACCAGCTTACCTCGCTCCTGCCTTCCTGCACCACTCCCCTTTCCTCTCTCTCCCTGCAGATGGGTAATGCCACACGTGCTGTGCCCTCTCCCATGGCACCTGGCACACCGGGGCCTGGCACAGCAGCCAGGCTGGCCTCAGCCCCCCCATTCTCAGCTGTTGCCCTGCTTACGGCTGCCCACAACAACTCCCAGGATGGCCAGCAGCTTTTCCTGACCACGACAGCAGCACACGTCATCTCTGGCATCTTTGTGTGGTCAGCACTCATCATCACCTTCCACCAGGTATGGGCTACAGCAGAGATGGGGCTCAGCACAGGGGCTGACATGAGAGCAAAACTATTGATTGCCCCCAAGTCACTTGCAAATCACTCAGCTCCAGATTAGTATTTCTTCCTGTTGCTGCCCAAAGGTGATATCCCTGCTGTCAGGAGCCTGGTGCTGGCAGCTTGTAAGGATGGACTTTGCCCACACTCTCCTCAGGTGGTTGCCAGAGCCAGGAGAGGCTGCAGGACATTGGCACTGCCCAGAGGCAACACCCAGTGGGGCATTTGGGGTGTTTGGGGTGCACAACACCAGCTGCCTTGAGGCATACCCTGAGTGGGCATGGCTTAGGGGGCTGTGTAGGTCTGTGCTGCTGAAGGCAGTCCTGGGGCAAGCTGCTGTCTCCAAGCACTGGGATGGGGCTGCACAGAGGAGGGCACATTTCTCACACAGCCCAGAGAAGGAACCTGATTTCCACATGTTTTCATGCAAGGGATTGGCCCAGGGACCAGGATGGAGCATGTTGTGTGTGTTCACTGGGATGGGTCTGTGGAGGAAAGCTGGCAGAGCTCTCACCCCAAAGAGGAGGGTTAACACAGCGCTCCTGTGGGCTTGGGGGCACCTCTAGTCCCCATCCTGACCTGTGGCAGCCACAACTCTGCATGCTGGGCACTTTGCAGATCTACACACACCTGAGGAATTACACCATCCCCAAGGAGCAGCGCTACATCATCCGCATCCTCTTCATCGTGCCAGTCTATGCCTTCGACTCCTGGCTCAGCCTCCTCCTCCTCGGCAGCCACCAGTACTATGTGTATTTTGACTCGGTGCGTGACTGCTATGAAGGTGAGCACAGCATCTGCTCAGCAGGGAGGCTGAAGGCAAAACGGGCTCACATCCTGCTGACCTGTGTTTCTGGAGCATCTTGGATTGTGAAGTGGCAAATCTCCATCGCTTTCACTTCCCACTCTCCCTTCTTCCATGCAGAAGTTTTCCCCTTCCTTCTCTGTTGGCAGCAGGGAGGGCATGCCCCACAGGAACACATGAGCTGGTGCCTTTCAGACACAGGCTTGGAGGGACCCCAGCACTACAGTCCTGGGAAAGAGGTTTTCTGGCTGCCTGTGGGGTAGAAGTGCAGCTTCTCTAAAACATGAGGCAGATGTACCCAAGAAATTGGGGAGATGGGGTGTGTTGAAGTGCAAGGGAAACTTGTCAGGATTAAGGCTGTTTTTCTACCTTGTTCCTCTCTTCCTCAGGAACTAGGTTGTGTGGGCATTTGCATTACTTCAGGTTTGGAGTATGTAAAAGATAAGTGGTGGGGATGTCCAAGAAAACTGTTCAGGACCCACTTCTTGCTGGCCACCAGCCATTTGTGCTGCCCCTGAGCAATTTTGAGATACTTCCATGCAGGTGGTCCCTGGATAGACTGTGTGTCCCCAGAGGAGCTGCTGTGTCTGTAATGAACTTTGTGCACGTTGTGTCTGACTCCACTTGGAAGTCAGATGGATTTGACCTGCTGCTCCTTTCACTGGGGTCCCACCCACCAGCATCCCAAATCTTGATGCAGTGCAAGGTTGGATAGGGAAACACCTGAGCAGGAAGGAATGTGAGATGAAACAACCCCCCCCAGGACTTCTATCAATCCTGATGATCATATCTGCCCTTGCCGTGGCAGCTTTTGTGATTTACAGCTTCCTGAGCCTGTGCTTCGAGTACCTCGGAGGGGAGAGCACCATCATGACAGAGATCCGAGGGAAGCCCATTGCGTAAGTCCCAGCATCCTGTGAGTTCCTTCTCCACCCACTTTTCCCACCCAGCACCTCCAATGGCATCGCCTTGCTTTCCGCTTCCAGGTCCAGCTGCTTTTACGGGACCTGCTGCCTCCAGGGTATGTCCTACTCCATCGGGTTCCTGCGCTTCTGCAAGCAGGTGGGTACCCCATGGGGAGCATCGACTCCACTTCCCTCAGATGAGGGCTCTCTGGGTGGCAGATTCCTTCCCCACTGCCCTGCCAAGGGGACTTAGGTTCATTATTCTCTTAAGATGCTGGATTTGGAGGCTTTTTTCCTCTGAGGGAGGCAGGTCACCAGCTCTCTGGCAGCTGGCCAGCAGCAGGGCTGCTCGCTGTCCTTGCCTCTGACTCACTGCTGAGTCAGGGTCTCCTCCCACTGCAGAGCTCAGATTGCCATCTCTGTCCAGTCCCAGGTTAGCCTGGATGCTGTCTCACTCTCCAGGACTGCACTGTAGGCTGAATCCTGTCACCCCAAGCTCTCTGGTCCCCCACCTTGGACTGGCTATGCTGCCTTTCGAGAGCTGCCTTCTGGAAGCCCCACTCCGTCACGTCTGCAGACCTTGTGCTGGTTCAAATTTCACCCCACAGCACTGCTCTCTCCTCTGTGTGTGTGTCCCTGGAGCAGAGGGATGGGATGTGGGGAGTGGGATGTCCTGCTGCCTGTGGTACACCGTGTCTCTCCCCTGTGCAGGCCACACTGCAGTTCTGCATTGTGAAACCCCTCATGGCAATCGTCACCATCATCCTGCAGGCATTTGGGAAGTACCACGATGGAGACTTCAAGTGAGGATGCTGGGTGGGGCTGGGGGAGGTGAATGGGAGAGGATGGATCCCTGCTCCATCACCAGTGTGTCCTGCCAGTCTCCTCAGGAAGCTGCTTCATGCATAGTGAGAGCACTGTGAGCCCAAAGTGCTGGTGAATGGAGACTCACTGCCCCCAAGCAATAAAAGGACAAACTTCCTGTGAGCCATAATAAATAAAATAATAAGTAAAAAGAAGTCCCACCAACAGAGGAGAAGCTGCTACCTCTGCCCTCCTCCCCCTCTTGGGCTGTGTTCTCCCCCACAGCAAAACTGTGCACTCTTCCTTTCCCCATTTGATCTCTCTTTGCCCCCAGTTGCACTTGCTTTGCTCCCCACAGCCCAGGGTAGCAGCTCTCTCTCTCTGCCCACAGTGTCCACAGTGGATACCTCTACATCACCATCATCTACAACTTCTCTGTCAGCCTGGCCCTTTATGCCCTTTTCCTCTTCTACTTCGCCACTATGGACCTGCTGCGCCCGTTTGAGCCAGTCCTCAAGTTCATCACCATCAAGGCTGTCATCTTCCTCTCCTTCTGGCAAGGTGGGTCCCACCATGGACACCCAGCACTTCTCCTCCCATAGCCCCACCTGGATCAGGGGTGCAGGAGCAGAACTGATCCCTCTCCCTTCCCCCGCACAGGGACACTGCTGGCAATCCTGGAGAAATGTGGGGTGATCCCTGAAGTTCAGATCATCGATGGGAAGGAGGTGGGAGCTGGGACAGTGGCTGCTGGCTACCAGAACTTCATCATCTGCATTGAAATGTTCTTTGCTTCCATTGCCCTGCGCTACGCATTCACCTGCCACGTGTACAGAGAGAAGAAAGAAAACTCAATAGGTAAATCTTCCTCACTTCTTCCTTTCTTCAATGACTAAGGAAAGAGGAAACCTCCCTTATTTTATTAGTATCCCATTACCAATGGGATGCTAAAAGCTACAAGAGGAATTTCTTTATCCTGTGCTCCATGCATTTCTTCTCCCTCTTCCCTCATGACACCCACAAGCTAAAACAAGGGGGCAGGTAAGGAGACCTTGGTGTGGCTGGGCAGGACTAGGGGATGGTGGTATTACCCACATGCTGTTGGAGAGGATCTATCCTCTTTGGAGCATGGAGCTGGGATTGCTTCCTTCTCCTTGGAACTGCAAGCTGATGTGGCCCAAAATGAGCCCTTGATCTTAAATTTCTAAGGAAAAGTGTCGTGGATCACTTGGCCTCATTGATTGTCCACTGTCCCACCACCCTCCTGCTCTCCCTGTTTTGCAGCAAACCTCGCCCCGATGCAGAGCATCTCAAGTGGGCTGAAGGAGACCATCAGCCCCCAGGACATTGTGCAGGATGCCATCCACAACTTCTCTCCCGCGTACCAGCAGTACACCCAGCAGTCGATGCAGGAGGCAGAGCGCAAAGCGCCGGGGGAAAACGGGCATGTGGCTGCCAAGATAGATGGACAGAGCAGCAGGAAGAGCAAAAACATTGAAAAGAGGATGCTAATCCTGTCAGATGAGGAGCTGTAGGAAGTATCAGAAGAGACACTGACACTGAAGAGGTTTTAACCCATGCAACGGGGAAGTGTCTCGAGGCTGAGACAGCCTGGGCTAATCAGAGTACTGAGAAGTCAGGAACTCTATCCAAAAAGCCAATCTCTCAAAGGGAAGATGCAATAACCCAGAAAAGGTTAAGTCAAACAGTGCCAGCTTCTGCTGTCATGGATAGAGCTGTGTTGGTTCCTGTGTTGCAGCCTGGGCTTTGCTGCCCCACTGCTGCTGTCTCTCTGCCAGCCCTGTGCCAATGCTGGGGGATGCCAGGCAGAGAGGGAGACCAGCCACCCTCACCCTCCTCTTACCTCCAAGCAGTGCTGAGGCCTGAAAGAAATGCTTTTCTCAGCACAGTTCTGCTCTAGTTTCTCCCAATTTGAGTAAAAAATGATCTCCAAGGGCTCCGTGGAGAAAACCTGCCCAGGAAGGTGACTTCACTTCACCTCAAAACCCGGTAAAGGTTGAAAGACGTCATTCCTTATTTTTACCTCTTTCCCCCTCTCCTTCTCACAGCAAAGCTTATAGAGATGTGCAAAATACCTTTACGATGGAGAAAGAGTAAGTCATCCTCTTCCCCCTCCAGATGTAGATGCAGCTGTCCAAGTAACTCCCCCGGGAGTGTGGCAGGACCTCACTGGGACTAACCAGAGGTCTGCAGCTGCATTTCTGAGAGCTGCCAGTGACAGAAGTGCTTGTTTATGTCTAAACCAGTTTATCTCTGAATGGATCAGAAGTTAAAAGGGATTCCAGCTTCCTTATCAGAATCTTTATTAGGGAACCAGACTGTGATTGGTGGTGGTAGGAATTCACTTACTGAGAACTGTCTGTTCCTCCTAACCCTTCACTATTCCCCATCCTTGGGCTTTGCCTGACCTGTGGGAAGGCAAGCAGGAGCTGAGCCCAGCTGGTTGACCATGGTGAGGATAGAGAGGTGCTGAGGCATGTTGCCACGTCATGGCTGGGGCGAGACCACAGGCAAGGGAAGACTGTATGGAGGGATGCTCCTCATATCAGGGATGGCAAGCTCACATCCTTCTGTTAGGACTTCTTCTCCTTTCTTTCCCAAATTTTAGTCTAATTTCTATTCTCCTGTTAATGAGATGATCCCTGGGAACTAACTTAGGCAGTGGTTGGGCTGTTGTCTGGGATGGTAGCTGGCTAGTGGAAGGATGAAGGCAAATCTACAGCCTCAGATTTGCAATCATGTGGCAAACAAAATGATGGATAAGGCTTGGAGCCCTTTTGAACACAACTCATAGAATTTGGATCTTTTTATTCCCTGCTCTTAAGCTGCAAAATGTAAATCACAACACAAAATTATTTATTTCTTTTTCTAATAAACAGCAGTTTCTAGCACAGAGCAAGCGAGCGTTTTCACTGAGCTCAGCAAGCAAAGCCCACGATCTGCCTGTTCCTGCTATAATGCTGATGCTCTTAAGCTTAACGTCCTCCCTGCCCCTCAATGCTGGCCCAGCAGAAATACCTGCACACGCAGCATCCTGCACATTTTGGCATTCCTACAGGATTTGTGCTCATCTTTTTGACTCCACAAAGAACGTGCGTGTCTCCCGCTTCCTCTCCTTGCACAGCACCTCTTCCAATCCTCGCCTAAGCTGTGGATGCAGTGGTTCTGAGGTGCTGGATCTGGTTTAGGTAAGCTAAGCCCAGAGTCCAGCACCAACAAGACAAGCTCTCTTTATTATTATTGGAGAAATCTTACCATGCTATAACCCAGACTCCACAAGAGCAACTTATAGTTCAGCCAGTCCTCCAAGTCCCTCTGGTGCGAAGGAGCACTGCTTGTACCTGCCCAGCTGGTGAGACTGCGGCCACTTTTCCTGCAATAAGGTCCATAAACAAGAGCCAGATGCTCTGCACATCCAGGCATTCATCCAGGATCCTGCACATCCTGGGAGCAAGACTGTCCTGCATAGAAAGTGCAGCCTCAGTACTCAGAGGCAAGGCTGCTTGGCTTTGTAACGCAGCCAGCACTGAAGCAGGGACATCTCAGCTGAACATCTTGGTCCTCACCCTTCTGGGAGCAGGCAGCCACAGCTGCAGGAACAGAGGCTGCTCTGGCTCCTGGGGTGAGGACAGACTGCAAAGGTGATGATGGCACATCTGCTGGCGCACTCGCAGCCGCTGAGATAAAGACTTGCACAAGAACACAGCAAGAACTGTGGTTGTACTTCATTGCACAAATGATCGACTCCGGTGCATAATGGGCTGCCTCCATTGCTCTGCCAGCAGGTGCAATTCCCACTGCAGACAATAACATTTGCCTATTTATGTCAAGCCCTGATTACTGTATTATATGTAAAACAGATCTTTCTTGCAAGCCAAACAAGGAGGGGAGAAGGAAAAAAAAAAAAAAGTCAGCTGTGACTCATGCAAGTCAGCAGTGTGATACCAGCCTGAAGGAGCCGTGCTGGGCTGGACACCAGCTGGCTGCCGCTACGGCAACAGCAGGCACCCTCCCTGCTCCAGCCGGCGCGAGCTGGGCCTCCTGCTCGTCTTTTTTCTTGGAGAGGGGAGAGAGGCAAGAGCTGATGGCTCAGGCTGGGCGCTGTCACGGCCCTCAAACCCTTGAGCTGTCAAAAGGCATCCACGGGGAATAGAAATGCCAGCGGTGGTGTCGGCTGGCCGTGGTCTCCTCTGCTAACGCGTCTCCTCCACCTCCTCAACAAGGACACGGGGAAAGCTGGCGGCGAGCACACGGGTGACCTACACAGGAGCCTGCTGTGCCTGGAGCCATGCCAGCAGGCAGCCCGGGAGGAACAGGCGTCTCTCACTGCCAGCAGCAGGCTCGGGTGGTCGGCAGATTTGTTTTCCCGTTGTCGCTTGTCCTCGGGCTTTCCCCAAGGACAAGGCTGAGCTGCAGCTATCAGATCTCCTGGTGCTTTTTGGGCTTGGATCAGGCAAGTTTACACCCCACTCATGGCAAGGATGATTATCACAGGGCACACCCTGCCACTACACCTGCAGAAGCTCAGGATGACCTGCCTAAAAGCAGAGGGGAAGGAAGGCAACCGCTGGCACCACAGCAGAGGCAGCTCTCACACATGGCTGCTCACTGCACAGCACCCAGTCAGAGACAGACACTTCTTTTTTTGGGTGCTAGCACTCACCAAGTCCCTGGGCCCAGCTGCTGACAGGCACCAGACTGCCAGACCTGAGCCAGAGAGCAGGATTTGTGCTTTTACCACCCTCTTCACAGAGACCTTCTATGCTCCCTCCCCTATGCATGGTGAATATTCAGTTTCTTTTCACTTCTGAAACTTCACTTGGCCCATTCCTGATGCCCTTTTCCTCCTGAACTAATCCTCCTCCATCCTTCCAAGAGTCACAACTGGTGCACCTCCCTGTCCCCTCCATTGTGTCACCAGCTCCTCACTGCAGTGACTCCAGGCAGGAGCCAAAGGAGCTGATCATGCTTTTTTTGCTCAGCACAGAGACTGCCATCAGCCCCAGGCTTCATCCACCTGCCTGCTCAGCCAAGCCTGCCTGGCCCCACCTAATGACCATCCATTACCTGCTGACACACAAAGCCTTTCAGCCCTGCTCCTCTCCACTTTGCCCTACCTCTTAATTCCAGCTTTGGCCAACACACCCATCTGTCTCCAAACTACTGCCTCAACACAGGCCAAGTGTTTTACCCCCTTCAGCTGTTCCCTCAAGAAACTTGACCACTTGAAATAGGGAATTAAAGCAAACACAACCCCTGAAAGCTCACTGGCACAAGGTACCACCTTTTGAAAAGCCCCAACAGGGAAAAGCAAAAAGATGAAGTATTGATGTAAGGGGTTAAAGCAGTTTATTCACAAGCAGTCACACACAGAAACCACAAAGGGATATTTCACAACCCAAAGGAAGAGAGAGGAGTGTCTCTCCCCAGCATTTCAAGACAGGTCACAGTGTCTCCAAGCCACAAGTGGCTTTGCTCAGCATCACAACTGCAGGCAGGTGCCTGCTGAGCTGTCAGTCCTGCTTATGCTAACACAGACACCCACTGATTGTGCACAAAGACAGAGCCCCTGCCTTAGGAAGTGACACACACACTCTGAGCACGGGATGGACCTGACAAACAGCTTGGACAAGAGCTATCCCTGGAGCACATTTCAAGTGTCCCAAGAAAGCACCACAGCAAGGCTGAGATGGGCTCCAGGAGGCTGGGTCAGATGATTGCCAAAGCCCAAGCTGCCATCCCACTCGCCTTAGCCCAGCCTGCTTCCAAAAAACACATTGCTCACCGCAGCACCACTGCCAGCCGGGTGCTGCACTGGGGACGGGCAGCAAAAAAACCCGAGGAAAACACTCCACTGAAGATCAATTCAGGCTCCAAAACGCTGACCATAGACCAGGGCAAGTCTGAAACCAGAAAATGCTTTATTGGAAAGGTACAAAAAAACCAGTCACTGCAGCTAAATTTACAGCAATAAATTACGTTGTGGCTGTCAAGAGAAGTAATGGACACATACACAGGGCTATTCGCCTTACAAACAGGAATCCACATTGCTTGGTATATCAATAATTTATTTTATAATAAAAAAGCAGCACAAAAATAAATATTGAAATGAAATTACTGAGTAACCACAGAGGATAGAATGAGCTGGTGATAAAAAACAACTTAAAACAGAAGACTTCTATCATTAAAAAAATGAAAGCAAGTATCCACCATCTACAGAAACACCCCAGCAGACTGAAATACAGACGAAGGAAAACAAATCCACATTACAAAAGTTTTTCGGTTTTGTTTTGTTTCTTTTTTTTTTTTTTCCTTTTTCCCCCTCCCCCTTTTTTTTTTTTTTTTTTTTTTTTATTTCTTAGATCATCATTTCCNCCCCCTCCCCCTTTTTTCTTTTTTTTCTTTTTTTTTTTTAAATAAAAACAATCATGACAATGAAGTTTAAATGATTCGAGAGAGAAAAAAAAAACTGCCACCTTCTCCTCCTCCCCGGGTCTGAGCCATCCCATGGCACAGCTCGTCTCCGCCCTGGCCCAGTGCCTCTTCCCTCCCCATCCGGAGCTGCCCATGGCACCCAGGTCTCTGACTTTGTGGTCTCCTCCCGGCAGAGTTGGGCAGGAGCAGAGACGTTGCCTTGTTTCAAAGGGATCTGGAGCTGCCCTGGAGGGCAAGGTTCCCCACTCCCGACAGAGAGCACAGCAAACATGTCCATGAGAACAGAGGTGTCCCTTCCCGGTCCCTGCGCGACGCTTTCGTCTTCTCCTGCCTTCCCGCCCAGCCCTCGGTTCACACTGCGAATGGGGAGCAACCAAAGAAAGGCCAGGCCCAGGGGAGAGGATCCCAGCACCCAAAAATGAGAGCCCCCACTCCTCCTCAGCAGGGTCGGGGGGACAAACTAAGAGGGGCAGAGAAGGGAGCCCTGGCATACAAAGTACTGCAGCAGAGAGAGGCGCGGGAGGCGCTGCGGCGGGGACACGTCCCAGGCCACCAGCTCCCCACGCCACGCTCGCCCTGGGTGTCAGGCTGGCAAGTGCAGGACGGAGAGAAAAAAAAAAAAAAAAAAAAAAACAAAAAAAAAAAAAAAAAAAAAAAAAAAAAAAAAAAAAACAAACCCCCGGGGAAAG
>VXBB01006138.1:75614-156296 GCA_013399915.1 Illadopsis cleaveri
TCCGTAAGCGCCGGCACGGCCGGAGCGGGGCCCGCAGGTGGGCAGGGGCTCCCGGGGCGCGCCTCTCCCTGTGCCCGCCCGGGGACTCTCCGGCTGTGCGCGTCGCCCCCGCCCCACCCCGCAGTGCCGCCGCTGCGGGCCGGCCGGGCACAAACCCCGGTGGCGGGCAGAGGTCCCCGCGGTTCGGAGCCGCCCGCGCGTGGGGAAAGCGGTGGGAGGTTGCATAAGGCGGAGGCGCTGCCGCTCGGGGAGGTTCGCGGCCCGGCCCCGGCGGGGCGAGNAATCCTGCCCAGGGCTGGGTCCTCAACCCAATCTTTGCACTTTCCTTGTGCAGTTGTGTGAGCTGCTAAACACAGCACCCTGACCCCAATGATATGAGCAGCATTTCGGACCCTGGGGGCATCCAACCATGATGATAATGCATCAAAAAATGTAATAATGCAAGCAGTTGACTAAACCAAACTGCCTCCATCTCAGCTGGGCTTGTTTGATTTCTTTGTGTCCATAACAATGCTGGAAAGTCTGTGTAAGCCCCATACAATTTGTGCTTTCCAGTCCTGGGGCCAAATATTGACCCCTCCAGCCTTGGGACCAAATATTACAGCTCTAAGAGCCATAATTGAGGCTGTGAGTAAGACCCCATCTTTCCCTGCTCCCTTTGAACAACACGAGCTGCAAAACACAGGGAGCCTCATATCTGGCACAGCCCCACGGATCTGGGCAGCCAGAGCAAGGTTTAGGTGAATGCACCTCCCTGATGTTAAGAAATCCCTGTTTATTATTGGAACTGAGCTCTCAGGTGGTGGCATGAAGCTGCTGCCCAGTGTAGCTGCAACAGCTTTGGCCTTCACCTCTCCCAGATTTGGAGATACTGGTTGAAATCCTGCACTGGGTGCTGGGACAGGGTGAGCTAAGAGTGAAAGGACAGATTTCAGCCATCACTGTGGTCTCCACTGATGCCTCTGAGGTTTGTCTCCAGATCTCCTTTCCATCCTGGAAAGTTCTAGTGGCTCAGAGAGCCAAGACAAGCAAGGAGAGGGATGCTGGTTGTGGGAGCCTTTAGGGCCACTGATGTCCCCAACACAGCCACCTGCGCCTCTGCTGTCTCTGAGTGGTGATAACCAAGAGTGGCCAGAGCCATCCTAAATCATGCAGGGTTTATCCCACCATGAGATGGTGGTCCTCAAGGGCAGGAGGGATGGGCTGGCTGCATCCTGGATGTGGGTTTCACCCTCTGTGGTGATAGCCCCACACATGGGACTCACCAGAATTGAGGTATTTCCCCTTGTTTTTGCAACGACATGGGGTTTGACAGATCACATATGGCAGGAGGGGAGCATCTGTGTCACCTGAAATTCTGTTTCTGGGTGAATTGCCCTGCTCTCAACAGGTTACTTTTCATTTTCATTCCCTGGGGAAAGTACCTCCACTCCAAAGGTCTCTTTTCACTCACTGCTGAACTTTAGACTGCAGTGGCCTTCAGTAGTAAACAAGGAGCAGCTCTCCAGTCCCTTGAAAAGTGGGAAAGCCTGTGCAGTACACGCACTTGTTAAGCAAATGAGGAGGA
This sequence comes from Illadopsis cleaveri, assembly GCA_013399915.1. Taxonomy (NCBI): domain Eukaryota; kingdom Metazoa; phylum Chordata; class Aves; order Passeriformes; family Timaliidae; genus Illadopsis; species Illadopsis cleaveri. The sequence goes on from VXBB01006138.1 coordinate 77,182, forward strand.
GTGCATGGGAGACAGGACCTCTGGTGAAACTTGGATGGAAAATGGGCGGTGTTCTGGGATGTCTGGGGTTTTGTGAGTCTGGCCCACCTGCTGTGTGCTCAAAACACACTCAGCATCACGATTCCCTGAAGCCATGGTTCCCTGAAGCCACTATCCCCCTGAGCAGGGATGAAGTGCTCTCACCCTACAGAGGAGCACAGAAGCGTTCGTTCTTCTGGGTTTTGACACCCTGCCTGCATCGGCTGAGAAGAAACCTAAAAAGCCGCCCACTGATCTCCCCGTACTCTCCACTCTTGAACAGCACCGCGCGTAGACACAAATATTAAAAATAAAACTAAAAAAGCACGCAACGCGGAGGAGCGAGCGGAGCAGGGGCGTGTGGGGATGCGCTGCTACTAGAGAGGCGCGGTAGGAGCGGGTCGAGCGNGCGCTGCCGGGGAATAAACCTGTTTATGGGGGGTGGAGCTGTTTTCTGAGCCTTTGCAGGGAGCAGGGTGAGGGGAGCAGGGTCTGGGTGAGAATGAGGAGACGGAGACAAGAAAGTTGTGTCTCTTTTTTAAGATGCTGAAATTGCTCTCTGCAAAGTTAACGGGAGCGTGGGGGTCTCCTTCGCTTAGAGTCCGGGAGGTGTTTGCCTGAGAGGTTGTCAGAATCAGCTTTTATCAGTGGAAAGCAAGGACTAATGGCATATTCCCAGCCATCCCTTGACCAGCCCTCCTCGGGTCTAAAACCTCTGAGTCAGGGCTTTGGACGATGATGACAGAGGATGCTCGAAGAGGATGCTCAGAGCGGAAGAATGCTCGGAGCAGAGAATGCTCCACACCTCGGAGCTGCAGCTCTCAGCATCACAGCTCTATTCCCACAGGAAGAGCAGGCTCGGTTTTGCTTGCACCTTCCAGAAACACTGCAGCCCGTTAATTCAGACCAGGATAAAACTACTCGAGGGGCCCCTCTGTCACCTCCCAAAAGCAAATGGTGCTTTGTCCCTTGGGATTGGTGGACAGATGGGTGTCAGTATCTCCCCACACTTAGCAGGGTCAGGACCACCTGACCTGGGCAAAGCCTTCCTTTGCTGAGTTTGCCAGGTGCATCTTGGCTGAAGGTGCAGATATGATGCTGCAGGGTGCTGAGGTGAGCAGGCTCTGCCCAAACCACAAGCATCAGGAGAGGGGAAACTGTCCTTGAGGCCTGGGCAAGCTGTCCCTCTCTGTCTCCTTCACACCATCTCCCCTTCCATCCAGCACCAAGACAATGATGTCATACCAGAAGCTGACAACAACACAGCCAGCAGCATGCCAGGTGGAAGAGGAAGGGGCTGCCCCGATGCCCTCCGGCCATGGGAAGCTGGCCCCGTGGTGGGTGGGCAGCGGGCTGCTGCTGGCCGCTGTTCTGCTGAGCACCATCACTGTCTGGGTGCTGCGGCAAGTATCGGGGGGCTGGCTGGGACCCACGCCACCCCCAAAATGTCTCCTGGTACCCGAGAGCCATCGCTTTGACTGCTACCCGGAGCGGCGCGTGGTGGTGACCCAGGAGCTCTGTGAAAGCCGAGGGTGCTGCTTCATCCAGAGTCCCCCGCCGGCAGAGGGCAAGCAGGGAGTGCCCTGGTGCTTCTATCCCCCTGACTTCCCCAGCTACACCCTGGAGAGCCTCAACCAGACAGCGCTGGGCATGGTGGGGTTGCTGGTGCGAAGGGAGAAGGCCTATTACCCCCAGGATGTCGAGAGGCTGAGGCTGGATGTGGAGTTTGAGACGGACACACGGCTGCACATCAAGGTGAGCTCCCTCCTGGCTGCCCTCAAGAGCCTGTAACTGTGCTCTTGACCCTGGCACATCCCATAGGTGACCATCCCTTGCTTGGACCAAGTCTGGAATCTGCTGTGCTCCAGGCATGGCTGTGTGGGGCCAGTGAGCATCTCCAGCCCTTTGCCCTCTTGCTTTGTTGGTCTTTAAAGTGCTTTTTCTCCATTTTGCAGATAACAGATGCAGCCAACCCACGGTATGAGGTTCCCCTTGGTGTTCCCCGGGTGATGAAGAGAGCAGAAAATCCCATCTACAGTCTGAACTTCTCCTGGGACCCCTTTGGGGTGCTGCTGCAGCGCAAAGCAACAGGAACAGTGCTGTAAGAACCCACCTCATGCTACACTGTGGCAAGCTTATCCCACCCTGGGCAGGCCCCAGCATGCTTCCCAGAGGTTTTTGATTAGGAAAAATGCGCTTGTGAGATCTCCAGCCACTTATTACTCTTTGTCTTGCATCTTTTGAGCAGTGCTGACACGGAGATGTGACAGCAGGTGGCTTCCTGGCCCCAGGGACAGGCCACATGCTTGCTCTGGCCATGGCAGAGCTGTGTGAGATGAGCATCTCTCCAAAACCTTCCCAGTGCTCTGATTCCTCCCAGGGTCCTACAGAAGCCAAACATTGTGTAGATCTCAGCACATCACAAATAAATGATCTGGTGGCTTAGGAAAAATGCCAAAGAACAGTTGTGGCTTTGCCCTCTCCCTGCTTTTGGGTTTCCCTGGCTATTCAAGCTATAAGGGTACCCACAGCTCCAGACTTTTTGTGGAAAAGGAATGCAGGTGACTTTACTGTACAGCTTCTGTCACCTCCACAGCTTTGCCCACACTAAAATGGTGGTGAACACCAACAGCTGCACAATGTCTGGCCAGGGTGTTTTGGGATCCCATCCTTTCCTCCTCCTTCCCATTTGCTGGTGGCTGTGGTCCATCCTGTACTTGGGAGCTGCTTATCAGTGACAGCAGGCTGAGAAACTCCATGGCCATATCACCTCAGTGGTTAATAATAACCTGGGTGGAAACTTGTGGTGTCAAAGGGAAGGCTGTGCTGCTCTGGGTCAGACTGGCTTGGGCTCTGCCTTGTGTCCAGACCTGAATTTGCTCAGGGGGCCAAGGTGCTGGGGCTGGATGCAGGGTGGGATGTGCTGCTAGACTGCCCCTTGAGATGCTTTGAGAGGGAGGAGATCAGTTATTGATGGGCAAATGGATCCTAATGAGTCCCAGAACTCTCTCTTGACCCTCTCTCTTTCTTGGTGTCACCCTGGCAGGCTAAACACCACCGTGGCCCCCTTGATCTTTGCTGACCAGTTTCTCCAGATTTCCACATCACTCCCATCCAAGTTCCTCTATGGGCTGGGGGAGCACCGTGGCAGCCTCATGCACAGCCTGGACTGGAACACCCTCACACTGTGGGCCCGCGACGTCTCTCCCACGGTACATCTGCCGTCTCCCCGTAGGGGTGCAGGGGGTGGGGGCGGGTGTGCCACTCTCCTGTGCTTTGGACAAACCCTGGGAAAGCATGGCAGGGGTGGGCAGCAGCACTGGGAGAGGCTGGGGATGGTTGAGGCTGATGAGCAGGTATGTGCCAGGGAGGATTTCAGAGCAATTGCAAAATGCTCTTGGCACTCCAAGGGCACTGGGTGTTTCCGCTCCACCCTGCTCCTCGTGCAATGTGCTGTTGTGAGGCAGGAGGTTCCCCTTCACGCAGCCCAGCTCAGTAGCAGCCCCTGAGCTGGAGGAAGAAGGAGCGTCCCATGGCCTTAAGCTCCAAACCTATCCTCATTTCTTGCCTTATGCTCCAGAGGAGTGACAGATGCCTGGTTAGGTGGTGGCAGCATATGCAGGTCAGGGTCATTTATTTGCCTTCAGTGACATGAGGCTCTCCTGCTTTGCCCTTTTTGCTGTCTTACTGGGCACCTCTCCTTGCAGGAATCGTTCAACCTGTACGGCGCCCACCCCTTCTACCTGCTGATGGAGGAGGGGGGAAATGCTCATGGTGTTTTCCTACTCAACAGCAATGCCATGGGTAGGTGTCCAGGGGACCCCAGACCAGCTTGTCCATGGTGGAGGACCTGGCAGACCGGGACAGATGGGAGCTGCTGGAGTGGCCAGTTTGGGAACTTGGGGTGAGAGGAAGCCATAAAAGTGAAAGATGTGGTTTGATGGCTCCGTTATTGAGCACAGCCATCTGTTTCCTGGCTACGGAGAGGCTCTTTAGCAACTGCCGAGCAGTTTAACCACACGCCCAGCTGCCGAGTTGCCATCAGGAAAGCAAGTCCCTTGTGTGCAGGTCCATGCCCACTCCCCCTCCACTGAAATGCCCTTGCCCCCAGGCCCAGCAGCAGGGCATGGCTGGGGCACAGCCAGGGATGCCATCTGTCACCCGTGCTCTTCCCAGCTGTGCTGCGCCAGCTGTGGCCGTGGCATCTGCCCGTGTGTGCTGTGATAACACAGCAGCTCCTGCGGGCCCCTGCCATGTCAGGGGTGGCACCAGGACCACCTGTCCCTCCCAGCAGCTGCCTGTTGCAGCCAGCTGGGATGGTGCTGCTCACACCGGGGCTCTGGCAGCTCCAGCTGTGCTCAGCTCTGTTGCCGTGATGCTGCCGAGGAGGAGCTCCTGTGAGATGCAGGCACCTGAGCTGAGGTGCAAAAGCTCCTCCATGTGAAGAACCCTTCCCAGGAAAGGCCTGGCTCCCACGTGCTTGCTTGTACAAGTAGCTCTGGATTCACTTAGGAGGGGATTTCAGGGGACTACATGAAGGAAAGCACTGCACTTAAGTGCTTAGTCTTGGTCCAGCAGTGGAAGCTGGCACAGATTTGAGCTTAAAGAGCAGATTTTCAAGATAGCATAAACCCATGATCTCTCTGGGCTGTGATGATTTAAGCTTCCAGACACCCGTTTAGCATCTGCTGAGTGCAAGGCAGGGATTTCTCTATTCCCCTGAGCATTGCCTGTGGTACTGCCTGGGCCCCATCATAGGGGCTAAGGTCTAGGGATTGCTCCCCAGTTGTCACTACCTTCTTCTCTTCTCTTCTCTTCTCTTCTCTTCTCTTCTCTTCTCTTCTCTCTTCTGTTCTCTTTCCCTTTCTACCTTCCCTCTCAAAGAGGTGGCTCTGCAGCCTGCTCCAGGCCTGACCTGGAGGACCATTGGAGGGGTGCTGGATTTTTACATCTTCCTGGGACCCGATCCCAACATGGTCATCCAGCAGTACCAGCAGGTGATAGGTAAGTGCCCACACTCCAAAACAGCTATGTGCAGGCACCTTCTTCATGCCCACATCCCTGTCTCACCTCAGCTTCACCACCATCCCCAACCCTCTCAGCTGGGGAGGGATCAGCATTCCCCAGCTGTCCCATCCCCAACCCTTACAGCACATTGTGGTCAGTGATCACCTTTTATCTTCCCTCTCCCCTTACCTTTCTGTCCTTTTGAGATGCTGCTGTCATCTTGGGAAACCTCATCCATGCTCCCACTGTCCCGCTGCAGGTTTCCCAGCCATGCCACCCATCTGGGCTCTTGGCTTCCACTTGTGCCGCTGGGGCTACGGATCCAGCAATGAGACGTGGCAGACCGTGAGAGCCATGAGGAACTACCAGATCCCCCAGGTAACCCCCCAGGCCTGTGGGGCAGGGGCTGCAGTCTCCATCACCCATTCCTGAGCCTCTTCCCCGCAGGATGCACAGTGGAATGACATCGATTACATGGATGGGTACCGGGACTTCACCTTGGATTCCCAGAAGTTTGCCTCCCTCCCCTCCCTGGTGGAAGACCTCCACAAACACGGGCAGCACTACGTTATGATCTTGGTATTCCCCCTCTCCCACTGTGCTGTCTTTGCTGCAGGGATGTCAGACAAGGGCATAATGGATGCTTCTGGTCCCAGCTGGTCATTCCTGGCCTTGGGGATTTTTGTAAGAGGCCAGTTCCCAGTGCTGGTCAGGCAGCTGTAAACTGTGACTGGAAATCCCCCTAATGCATGGACCTTGGAGGCATGGCCAGGTTCTTGTGCTGTGTTCCTTCCTTTCTGCAGGCACAAGGATGGCCCTGACCCCTGTGAGAGAAGGAGTGGAGGAGCTGGGGTTCAGGCAGTTTAACTTGTGGTTGCACTGCTCAGGTGCCCTCACATCCCCATGAGTGCTGGGATCTTGTGACCTGGGTGTGATGTCCCTTCTTCCCTCTGCAAGGAGTGGGGGCATGGGTTCTGCTTGCTGGAGGCAGTGGGGACCAGCAGGTCCTTGCAGGGGAAAGTTGAATTTCCTCCTCATTGAACTCTCTGTAGTAACCCAAGCCTGTCTATGATGACCTGACATTTCTTGCATAAGAGCAAGATTTCTTGTATTTGTCCCCCACTCCCCAAAATGCCATAACGGGTCCTGGAGACTTGCAGAAGTGGCATTTTAGAAAACATGCCTGGAAGTGTTGAAGCAAGTTTCTCTTCCCCTTGGGGGGAAACAGCCACAGTGTGTGGGCTCTGGCTGACCTTGTCTGGGTTCTTTTCTGTGAATCACATGGGTCTGGCTGTGGGAAGGAACTGTGGTCTGCCTGGAATGGCACTAACCCTCTGCTCCATCCCCAGGATCCTGGCATCAGCAGCACTAGCCCTCGTGGCTCCTACTGGCCTTTTGATGAAGGCTTGAGACGGGGCGTGTTCCTCAACACCACCCAAGGGCAGCCACTCATTGGGCAGGTGAGGAGCTCCAGGGGGAAATCCCAGCCCAGTGGGCTGTGCAATACCAGGGCTGGGATTTCATCACAAGACGGGGAAAGCCAAGTGGCCAAGGGACTTCTTCAGGATAATTGCCAGAGCCTGGCTCAGCCCTTGTCTTCTTCATGTGTCACCTCCTGGTGTCTTCACCAGCCCCTGCTCAGCCCCTGCTCAGCAGAGGAGCCTGTGGGAGTCATATGAGCTTAACAGAGTCAGCAGTGCTGTCTGAGGCTGGTCATCTGATTTCTTTCCCTTCCTGTTTCTGGGGTGAGGTGAGGTTGTCTGTGATAGACAGTGTGCCTCCAGACCTGCTCTGCAGCTGTTCCCTCCCACTTTGACCCCTCTGGCTGTTTTCTCCCACCTGCCCTTTCTCACCATCTCCAAGGAGGGGGCTTTTGATGTAGCTTGAAAACATGGGAGAAAATGAATTGGGTAAAATTCCTGGAATGAGGCAAAGCACAGAGAAATCATGGCTTTTCCCTGACATGTTCTTGGTGAGGTGGTATCAGGCCTTGTGCAAGTGGGGACAGAGCAGCTGCTCCATCAGCTGCCACTGCCCATGGACTGGGGGGACTCCTCAGCACCTGGTACTCCCGGTACCACGGAGGTAGGAGAGATGCTCTGTGTGTGTGTGTGTAGCACCCAAGGCCTCAAAGCATTGGCTAGGTTTATCTTCTGTCTCATTGCCTGTTTCACCCCCCATTGAAATCCCTGGCATGCTGTGGTACCCTGTTCCCCATGGTGGCTCCTCACAAATCACCTGCTTGCTGAACCCGTGGATTTGTGGTGTCCCCACAGGTATGGCCTGGTTTTACTGCCTTTGCAGACTTCTCCAACCCAGACACACACCAGTGGTGGCTGGAGAACTTGCAGCACTTCTATGCCCACGTGCCCTTTGACGGCCTCTGGATCGTAAGTCCCTCCTTGCCCATGGGTTGCTCCCTGCCAGCATCTCAGCTCATGCCTGGTGTGTGTCCTGGCAGGACTCTCCCTCAAATGCAGCTTTTCCAGGTCTGCCACTAATCCCAAAAACACACACCTGAAATTGCTGCACAATTTTCTCTGCTTAGGACATGAATGAGCCATCCAACTTCATGGATGGGTCTGAAGATGGCTGCCCCCCAGGAGAGTTTGACAGCCCACCCTACACTCCAGGTAAGGAGGGAGATGAGATACCAGGCTGTGCTTTGAGATCACTGCCAACTGAGTGTAGTAGAGGAAAACCATTTCTAAGTGACATTGTGTCTCTTTTACACCCTGAATGCCTCCATCCCTACCTTCATGTGCCAGTATCCATGTCTAAGCCATGCACACTTGTTATGGCCGTGTCAGGGTGCAGGATGGGGCCATCTGTGCGAGCTTTTGGCCCTGGGCTGGCAGTGACAGCTGGCTGTGGGAGGGCTGACCCAGAGCCAGCAAGTGTGGGGAGTCCATATCCCCTGCACCCCACCACCACCGGGTCCAACTGGGCTCTCCCTCCTGGCAGCCGTGCTGGGTGATTCCCTCTCTGCAAAGACGGTGTGTGCCTCAGCAAAGCAGAAAGTCTCAGTGCACTACAACCTCCACAACCTCTATGGGCTGATGGAAGCCAAAGCCACAGCAAGGTACCTGAGCATCGCACTTCCTGACAGCCTGGGGATAGGTTGGGATGAAATCTTTCCCAGAGCTGAGTAGGAAAAGGATGGGGATTTGAGTGCGATCTGAAGGGTAGAAGCTCTGACTGCTCCCAGCCTCTGGGATGGGAATAACCCAGGAGAAGAGGGGAGCTGACACTGCTGTGGGAGGAATGGGTGAATGAGGCTGGTCCTGCTGGAAGCCTTTGCCATACTGCTTGGTCTGACTCTCCACCCCTCTCCCAGGGGGGTTGGAATTTTCCCTCAGCTGTTGTGGGATAAGGGAAACACCTGGCAGGCTGCTCTTACCTTCTGCCCCCAGCTCTCTTGTTGTTTTCCAGCGCCTTGATCAAGATCCGGGGGAAGCGCCCCTTCATCCTCTCCCGCTCCACCTTCCCCAGCCAGGGCCGGTACTCAGGGCACTGGCTGGGTGACAACCGGAGCCAGTGGAAGGACATGTGTTACTCAATTCCAGGTGGGTGGCACAGAGCCCCTCCTAGAGCCTCTCCTAGAGCTTTCAGCTTGTTTGGAGATGTCTCCGAAACTGTGCCCTGTTGACTGTCCCTGCCCTTAGGGCTGCTGAGCTTCAGCCTCTTTGGCATCCCCCTGGTCGGGGCAGACATCTGCGGCTTCTCAGGCAGCACCTCGGAGGAGCTGTGCACCCGCTGGATGCAGCTCGGGGCCTTCTACCCCTTCGCTCGCAACCACAACACCCAGAACGAGAAGGTCGAGGGCAGTGTGCCCAGTGGGAGGCATCCTAGGGGTGGGGTGCAGGATATGGGATGTGGAATGGGGATGCAGGAGGTGGGGTTGGGGGTGAGACGGCTGCTGACTGCCCACGTCTCCCCCAGGCCCAGGACCCAACAGCATTCAGCCCCGCGGCCAGGACAGCCATGAAGGACGTGCTGCTGACCCGCTATTCCCTCCTGCCCTTCCTCTACACCCTTTTCCACCGTGCCCACCTGCAAGGGGACACCGTTGCCCGGCCTTTGTTCTTTGAGTAAGGCCATCCCCAGTGGGAGCTGGGGAGATACTTGGGCTGAATCACGGAGAAGCGGCCGATCGAGCGGCCTCTCCGTCCCGCCGCAGGTTCCCTTGGGATAAGGCCACGTGGGAGTTGGACAGGCAGTTCCTGTGGGGCCGGAGCCTGCTGGTGACTCCAGTGCTGGAGCCCGGGGTGGACTCAGTCACAGGTTATGTGCCCCAAGGCACGTGGTACGACTTCTACACGGTGAGGAGCATCATGGCATTTGGCTGGGGGCCGGGTGATCCCTGCTTGACCCTCTCGGGGCTGTGGATGAGAAGCCCTGGCTGAGCCCAGTGGGCCCTAGTGGAGGGAGGGTTGGGGATGGCTGCTCTGCAGACCTGTGCCTGAGCCCTGATCCCTCACACCCATGTCTCTTGCCACCTGCCCAGGGCTCCTCAGTGAACAGCAGTGGGGAGATGTTGAAGATGTCAGCCCCTCTGGAGCACCTCAACCTGCACATCCGGGAAGGTTCCATCCTGCCCACCCAGGTGAGTGCCCATCCATTACCTCCCTGGGTGCTGTCCACAGCATGTGTCCCCCAGCACCTCAATTCCTGGACACCCATCCCTAGTGGTCATGGTGCTACAGAACCCATGACTTTGAACCCCAGAAACCAGGAACCACCACAGAGGTGACCCGGAGGAATCCCCTGCGTCTCATCGTGGCCTTGTCCTCACATGCCACTGCCTGGGGTGACCTTTTCTGGGATGATGGCGAGAGCCTGGACACCTTTGAGAAGGGCAACTACTCCTATGTGATGTTCAATGTCACACAGGTGGGATATGGTGGAGAGGGCAGAAGGAGGGGGTTCCCATGTTACCTGGTTACCTTGAGCTCATGCTGTCCCTTCCTACAGAACATCTTCACCTCCACCGTCCTCCATGCCAGCACCGAGGCCACCAAGGTCACCATTGGCACACTGAGCGTCTTTGGCGTGCAGAAGCCACCCAGCAAGGTCCTCTTGAATGGCCAGGAGAAGCCCTTTTCCTACCTGGACAACCAGGTATGGCGCTATTTCTGAGTGCCGTTTGCTGGGAGACCCCCATCCTGAGGGTCTCCACCCCTCCTCCTCCAGGGTCACAGTGTGACCAAAGACGAGGTTGAGGACTCTGTGTGGCTCTCCTGCCATGCCAGGGTTTAGGGGAAATCATTCTCCACTTCCCCCCTGTCAAAGCTGTATCCCAAAATGTCTCCTCTCTCCCCACAGGTTCTCACCGTGAGTGACCTTGGCATGACCCTCAGCCAGGGCTTCTCCCTGCAGTGGCTGTGAGCAGGGGGCCGTGGGGTCATCCTCACCTTGCCAGGACACCCACCTGGGAGATGCTCAATACTCCAGCCCCTGAAGCCAGGATGCTGCCATGGATGGGGCATCGGGGACTGTCACCTGCTGCTGCTCATCCCTCTCCAGCACAGCTGGGGACAGGGGGTGTGGGATGGGGGCTTGGCTGCTGGGTGCCCCCTGCATGGTCCTGGGTGGGTGGTGTGGGTACCCACGGTTCCTGCTGCAATAAAGGCATGTGGAGAGCTTGTCCTGGAAGTGTGATATGGGGACAGAAAGGGGTGGCATGGGGGAGAGGGGGTGGACAGCCAAGTGCTGTGGAGCCCCCAGTTTTAGTCCTTGACCTTGGTTCTCCTGACTCCATCACCCTGATTTCAGCTTCTCAATTTTAGTCCCAATCCAACACCCCTAGTTCCAGCCCCACATTCCAGCCATCCAATTTCAGCCACTACTTTCAGCTCCCCAATTTCAGCCCAACTTCAGCCTCCAGTCCCACCTCCTTGATCATCTTATTTGATCCCAGATCTCCCAATCGCAGAATCATTTAGGCTGGAAAAGATCAAGACCAGCCTTGGAGTAATCACATTTTCAAAGACCCCATGGCACTGAGCGCCACGTCCAGTCATTTCTTGAACACCTCCAGGGACGATGACTCCATCACCACCTTGGGCAGCCCATTCCGATATGTAATCCCCCTTTCCGTTGAGGAAATTCCTCTTGATGTCTGACTTAACACCTCCTGGTGCTGCTTGACGCTATGTCCTCTTGTCCTGTTGCCAGTTGCCTGGGAGAAGAGACCGATCAAACATCAAAAAATCATCCTTTCTTAAGAAAATATTTACATATCTTGCAGCAATTCCAGCCCGTCTCCGACCTGGGGCTCCCCCAGAGCCCCCGATGCCTCCGGGGGTGCAGTTCCCCCTCCCGCCCGCCAGACGGCGCTGCCCAGCGGGGCTGGACGGGGCGGGCGGTGTGCTGTGGCGGCGATTCCGGTTCCGTGTGGCCGCGACCGTCGGTCGGTGCCGGCTGTCGGTGCCCGGTGTCTGTTTGTCCGTCCCGGCTGTCGCTCGGTCCGTCCCTGGGCCGGTGCTCGGCGGCACCATGAACCGACCGAAGGCGGCCGCCGTGCGGCGGCCCAGCGCCGTGCCCAAGCCCTCCGGTGAGTCCCGCGGGGCCGGGCGGGCGGGGGGCTGCGGGCGCTGTCGCTCAGTGTCGCTCACTGTCGCTGTCGCTCACTGTCGCTGTGTCTCCCTTCGCAGCGCACCCGCCGCCCGGAGATTTCATCGCGCTGGGCTCCAAAGGACAGAGCGGCGAGGGCAAGGCCGCCGTCACGCTGCTGAAGCCGGCGCCGCCCGGGCTGCCCTCGGAGCGCAAGCGGGACGCGGCCGCTGCCTTGGCGGGCCCGGCGGGGCTCCCCGGGCTGACCAAGCGCCCCAAGCTCTCCTCCACGCCGCCCCTCAGCGCCCTGGGACGCCTGGCAGAGGCGGCCGTGGCGGAGAAAAGAGCCATCTCGCCCTCCATCAAGGAGCCGTCTGTCATTCCCATCGAAGGTGAGGCCTCGCTGCGCTCCTGCCGTCACACGGAAACCTCAGAGAAGGAAAACTTCTCCTTTCTCTGGAGTCCCGTCCCAGGAGTCTTTCTTGATGCTCACACAGTAGTTATGTGCTATCCTCGAGGGTTTCTTTCCCTGGATATAGGGCTGAAGTCAAGGTTTTCTCTTCTGTTGGCATTGGTTGTGTTCATTCTGTCTGACAGCTGTTCAGTAGCTGTATGTGAAATACTTCCTTGAGGAAATCTCAAAGTCTGGATTGTAGTATTTTAGTCACATACTTCTTTAGCAAACTCTGGGTCTGGATGTTGTGTTTTGAATTGTCATTCCTTTTCTGATGTTGGATACATTTGCAGAGGAGTGTGCTAGCATGGAAAAAAAATGGAGGGGCATTGTCAGTTGTGAAACAGAACTTTTAATGGCAATTGAGTAGGGAAAAGTTATTGCAGGGGCTAAAAGTGAGCTGGTGTGTGCTTTGCTGTCCCTTGTGACTGGTCCTGAAGCACTTCAGGGTGGTTATTTGGCATGAGGGTAGATGCTGATGCCTGTGTGTTGGTGGTTGCAGTGGTCCCCACGGTGCTGCTGGATGAGATTGAGGCAGCAGAGGCAGAAGGCAACGATGATCGTATTGAGGGGGTGCTGTGTGGAGCTGTGAAGCAGCTGAAGATGAACAGAGCCAAACCTGACACCACTCTGTACCTGAGCCTTATGTACCTGGCAAAAATCAAACCCAACATATTTGCCACCGAAGGGGTTATCGAGGTGAGGACTCGCAAAGTTACCAATGGATTCTTCCTGCCAAACTATGAGCAGAGCTGCACTTTCTCTCAGGCCAGAGTGTCATCTGCATGTCTTTGTAAATACCAGAGCTCTGTGGCAAGCTGCTGCAACTTGCATTTCTCTTTCTGAAGCTTCTCTGCATGCTATTTCTCCATAGATGACTTGTTTATGATTTTATTTTTTGTGGATGTTGTTCCAGGCACTTTGCAGCCTACTCCGAAGAGATGCCTCCATCAATTTCAAAGCCAAAGGGAATAGTCTGGTGTCTGTCTTGGCATGCAATCTTCTCATGGCAGCTTATGAAGAGGATGAGAACTGGCCAGAGATCTTTGTCAAGGTTGGTGAACTGAGAGGGCTTCTGCTGGACTGAGGCAGTGGTGGGCAGACTGGGTTGGGAAATGTGGATGTGCTGGAGTAGGAGATCAGCATAAGATTTATTACAGCTGTAGGGAAGGGTGTGGCTAGTGTCCTCTTGTCCCCTGTGGGAATGTAGCTGGAGGAGGCAGACATTGGAGTCTGGGCCCATGTTTTTAAAGAAAAATCTCCTTGGGTTTCTGAAATGCAGCCTCCATTGCCTTTTGTTGCCTTATCTCTGCTCTTTTCTGAGATGTCTTTGAGAGTCTGTATTGATATAAGTGTTGCAGAGACTCCTTGCTTTCTCTTTGGTGTGCAGGGATTAAAACAGCCCATTAATTAAAAAGGCTGAGCTGACCAGCTTCTATATTTTGATGGTAGAAGTTGTTATAAGGTCTTTTTTGAGAAGGTGCCCAGTAGAGCTTGGGATGTGATGTTGTGTATTTTTCGTAATTTGTGTATTTTTGCTCTTTTATGATCTGGTTAGGCTAGTTTCCTACTCTGTGTATTTTTTGTGGATATAAATCAATAAAAAACTCACAAATACTCCTGTAATTGACCCCATGACAATGGATTGTGCTCCCTTCTGCAGGTGTACATTGAGGACTCCCTTGGGGAGCGCATCTGGGTGGACAGCCCTCACTGCAAGACGTTTGTGGATAACATCCAGACAGCTTTTAACACTAAGATGCCTCCCAAGACCATGCTCTTGCATGGAGAAGTTGGACGTAGTGGAGGGGACCTCAGTGCTGGTAAGAAGATGTTTGGGAACCAGGAACAAAGGTCTGGGAGAGGATGGAGCCAGCCCTGCTTATTGACTTGTGAGAATAAGGCCAGACTTTGAGTTCCAGACATTGCTTTTCTTCTTTTTGGGACTCTTTCATGTCCAGGGGATGTTTGAGGGTAGTGAAGAATGGGCCTGTATGGGATGCAGTGTGAGAGGCTGTGGTCTTGCTGGAAGGGATCCCTGCAAGAAGTGGAACAAGACAGAGCACAAGTGATTGATTTCTAGAGAGTGGAGTTGTCTTATGAAGTGTGCTGTGTCCAGTGATTGATCTCTAGGGAGAGGAGTTGTCTCATGGAGTGTGCTGTGTCCTGGTCTCTCTTAGGGAGTAGCCCACACCCCTCCATGACAGAAGAGGAGGACAGCCAGAGTGAGCTGCTGATTGCAGAGGAGAAAATGAGCCCAGAGCAGGCGGGCCAGCTCATGCCCAGGTACAGTGCCTCTCCCTCTCCTAACACAGCTGTGTGGCAGATGTATCTGTAGATGTGTCTGTGCTCACCCACCCTGCAGAGCTGTGTCAGGTAGCTCCTTCTCTGTGCTCCCATAGCACCTGCTGGGGGATGTTGAGCATCAGATAAAACTGGTTGCAGGAGAAAAGAGCGGATTTTCTTGGTTTGCGAGTCATACCACAAACAAAAAAGAGTGCTGATCTCCAGACTGGCTTTTGTGGAAATGAGTAAAGTTCCATTTGTGTGGCCCAGGTATGAAGACCTTGCAGAGAGTGTGGAGGAATATGTCCTGGACATGCTCCGGGACCAGCTGAACCGGCGCCAGCCCATGGACAACGTCTCCAGGAACCTCCTCCGGCTGCTGACGGCGACCTGTGGCTACAAGGAGGTGCGTCAGATGGCCGTGCAGAGGCTGGAGATGTGGCTGCAGAATCCAAAGGTAAGGAGAGGAGCTGTTGAAGCACAACCCTGGTCTGGAATCCAGCTAGGAGGGCTGCATACTGTACACCAGTTACATTTCTGGTCTGTAGTGGTGAGTGGCTGGAGCCTTTCTGCTCTTTCTCTGCAGTTGACCAAGCCAGCTCAGGACTTGCTGATGTCGGTCTGTATGAACTGTAACACTCACAGCTCAGAGGACATGGAAGTTATCTCCAACCTGATAAAAATTCGACTCAAGCCAAAAGTCCTTCTCAACCACTACATGCTGTGTGTCAGGTGAGTGACTGGGTCTGTGACAGGAAGAGAAAGCACTGTGGGAGCCATGCTCAGGGACTTGACAGTCTCAGTGTCTCTGCACTGTGGTTTTAAGGTACCAGCTTGGGGCATGGAGTGCCTTGTGTTCATTTAAATGGATTTCATTGTCCCAGAAATCTTTCAGTAGTCCTTTGATATTGTCCTTTGATATGTACTGTTCCATCCTTTTCACTTTTGTATGCTAAATACTTCAAGGAGAAATGAAAAGAATGTGTCCAGCTGCAATGAAATTGGTCTTCCTTTGCAGAGAGCTGCTGAATGCACACAAGGATAACCTGGGCACCACCATTAAGTTTGTGATTTTCAATGAACTATCAAATGCAAGAAATCCCAACAACATGCAGATCCTGTATACTGTGCTTCAGCACAGCTCAGAGCAAGCTCCAAAGGTAGGTGCAGTGTCTTGGATGATTGATGGTAACCCCAGAACCCACAACCTGACAGATTTAGTTGTTTTGTGGCTCAGATGAATCTTCTCACAGACAGCTGTCTGATCTGTAGCATACTATTTTGAAATGATATAATTATTCTTGGTAAGAATAAACATAAATGGGCATTTTCTAACTCCCACATTCTGTGTGACAATGCAGTTTCATGAGAGAAATGTTATTACAGCTCCCCAGGGGTCTGAATGAAGGACAGGATACCTCCAGCATGGTTTCCTTGTGTCTCTTCATGTTGTGGATGCAGACCCATTACAGTGCACTGAAAGTTTTCTCTCTTTGTGGCCCCAGTACCTGGCAATGGTGTTCCAGGACCTGCTGACCACCAAGGACGATTACTTGCGAGCTTCACGGGCTTTGCTGAGAGAGATCATCAAGCAGACAAAACATGAGATCAACTTCCAGGCCTTCTGCCTGGGCCTCATGCAGGAACGGAAGGAGGCCCTGTATGCAGAGATGGAGTTCAAGGTACCATTTTTGATCCTTGTGCTGCTGGATGTGCCAGTGATGCACTGAGCTCTTCTGTGTCTGTTTTCCTGGCCATTCTTTCTTTTGCTCTTTGGTGTCTGAGTGAGTCACTATTTGTGTGTCTCATAGCAGCACTCCCATATCTCATTTCCAAACATCCATGCTCATCATTTTTGATGACAAAACACTTCCAGAAGGCAGATCTGGATGTTGCTATTCAACTCTTTTTTTTTTTTTTTTCTATTTTAAGGAGCGGTTTGTCATCCACATAACCGACCTGCTAGCTGTCTCCATGATGCTTGGTATCACAGCCCAGGTGAAGGAGGCTGGAATTGCTTGGGACAAAGGAGAGAAAAAGAGTAAGCAAAAGAACCTAGGTTCTCTCTGAGGATGGGCATCTTGGTAGATATCTGCCCCTGATGTTGGGAGAACATCAGCTGGGGTTGGGAGCCTGCTGTCATCGTGGGACTGACAGAGATGGGAGATGTGACATTTCCATGGCTGGGTGCTTCTTGTATCTATGGAAGCAGTGGCTGAGAGGCTGGGGAAAGGGAGCTGTGGGTGGAGAGGCCCTGTGGTTCCTCTTCTGTAGTGGAAGGTGTCCCTGCCTGTGGTGCAGGAGTTGGAACAAGATGATCTTTAAGGTTCCTTCCAACCCAAACCATTCTGTGATTCTGTGATTTGCTGTTGATGCCTCAAAGTCCTGGTTACTGTCTTGAAACCACCACACCCATGTGTGTAATTTGTGACCTGACTGTTTTTTCAGACCTGGAAGTGCTGCGCTCTTTCCAGAACCAAATTGCTGCTATCCAACGTGATGCTGTCTGGTGGCTGCATACAGTTGTTCCATCTATCAGCAAGCTGGCTCCAAAGGACTATGTGCACTGGTGAGAGTCAGCCTGGTCATGTCTGTACATAACCAGTCCCTTCCCCAACACTGTGATATGTTATGAAAAACACCAGGGTTTGGTTAGATTTCTCTCCCATTTTCAGACATGGAGCAGAAACAGTTTTAACAGGGTTCAGACTGGGACTGTCTCTGCCTCTGAAATTCCTTCAGATGCATCCTCGTACCAGAAACTTATGATAATGGAAAATATTTCTGATTTATATTATTTGGGTCCACTCAGTGGGGGATTTTTAGCTACCTGACCAAACAAATTCCCTGTGGACTCCTTGTTGTTTTTTTGTTTGACATCCTTTTTAAAGCTCTATGGCTGAGAGCTCCACAGATAGTTCTGTCTTCTGGAGGACAGATGGTATCCTGGGGTCTTGACACAAGGCATTACTGAGGCAGTTCAAGCCAGAATTAATAGTAAGCAAGATAAGTTACTGAAAGTGTAAAAGCCCTGAGCCCATATTGTATAGTCCTCTCTGTTCTGAATCATGTTGTTGCTGTTGCTACACTCAGTTATCTGAGGGGGCTCCTTCATGAGTAAGATGGGAAGCTTTAGTAGGATTTGGGGGAGACTGGACTGTTGTATGTGTTCTTAAGCCTCACAGATGGTGTTTAATGTCCTCTTCAGCCTCCACAAGGTGCTCTTCACAGAACAGCCAGAAACCTACTACAAATGGGACAACTGGCCCCCCGAGAGTGACCGCAAGTGAGTGTGTGCCCCTCCCGTGGTGGGTGCAGGTGGGGAGCTGCTCGAGCTGGAGGCAGAGGAATGGGTGTTTTCTGGTGATCCTTATATAGCTCTGTGTTGGAAAGGCTTGGAACTGTGCTCAGATTTTCTTCATCTGTTACACTGCCATAAAACCGGGGGGTGTTGTTCCACTCTCCATCTGTTCTTCTTCCTCCTTCATTCCTGCTCCCTGTGCCAAGCTGTTCTGTGTCTTGATGCTGTAGTTGTAAGGAGGGCAGCCCTGCAGTGCCTGGGTAACTGGGGTAACTTGGGGGAGCTCAGACTCAAAGAGGCTGAAACAGAGAGGTACAAGGCAATGCAAGTGATACTCAGATAATAATTTGTTTCAAATAGTTGCATTTGGAGCTGGAGATCAGGGAAGGTGGTGTAAACTAAGCTGTGATGTATCTTCAGCTCAGATGAGTTGCAGGGTCTCATGCTGCTGTCCAAAGAAGTGTGATTGTTGTCTGGTGTCTCCTGCAGCTTCTTCCTCCGCCTGTGCTCGGAGGTGCCCATCCTGGAGGACACCCTGATGCGCATCCTGGTGATCGGGCTGTCGCGGGACCTGCCCCTGGGCCCCGCCGACGCCATGGAGCTGGCCGACCACTTGGTGAAGAGGGCTGCAGCTGTGCAAGCAGATGGTGAGGCTGCACACAGCTCCCACCAGCAAGTGCTTGCTTCTGTCTCCATGTCCTCCTATTGCCACCCAGGGCTGAGACAGCTCCTACCACCTACCAAACAGCCTTTGCATCACTGAAAGCATATTTTAGTCGTGATGGCTAAGTATTTGGCTCGAAGCCAGACATGTACTGCTGTTGCTTTCTCACTAGAGAAGCTTCTTATTTTCTTTTACTGTTTCTCTCTGTTACTAATTTTGTCTCATGGAGTGTTTGGGAAATTATTGGTTGTGTGGAGAATGAAGGACTGTGAACAACCACCCAGAGTTTTGAGTCAGCGTTTCTAAATTCAATTTAGTCCTTTGCACATACTGTAAAATGAAATTTATAGGCTACGCAAAAATGGAAGGATTGGAAGTTAAATTAATTAACCAATTGTATGCTCTTCCCAAGTCCATTATTGGGACACTTAGAGAATAGCAGTTACAAAAGCAATCTTTACTCTTACCGCTTTTATGAATTCATTTAGCATTTGTCTAAATTCCTGCACTGCTGGGAAATACGTCCATTCAGCTGAGCTGGATGTGTTTGTGGCAGAATTGAGGGTGTTGTCAAGAGTTTGATTCTAAATCTTACATGCTCTTAGTGCTGACTGGTTAATGGCAAAGAGTGATCTTGAACTGTTCAGTGCTTGTGGAAGGATCTAGACTTGGCTGTTCAGTGTCTTCTCAAAATATGTCCAGCCTCTCATATAGGATTTTAAATCCTGCACCATTTCAGGTACTGGAAGATTCAGAGTGAGTCTGAAAACTTGCAACAGAGTTGAAATGCATTTTTAGTTCCTCTGCGCTCCAGAAGTTCTGATTAGATATGTTGCTTACCTGAAGGAGTGTATCCAAGTTCTGAAGAAGTTAAAAGTATCATATTGGATGCATTTGGGAAAAAAAAAAGTACCCTTAAGAGAAAAAAAGTACCCTTAAGAATTTAGACCAGATTGCTGCTGAAAAGCTCCATATCCTTATATATTGACTTATAGGATTTTTTAAGTGTTGTTGCTCTTTAAATGTTGATTTTTTTTTGTTTCTGTAATATCATGAGAGAAAGCCCACAATAACATACTTGCTTGAAGTAAGATTTGTTTCATACTGTGATGCTTGAAGGACTTTCAGGCAGGTAGACAGGTCAATAACTTGTTCAGTCTTTTCTTCTCCTCCAGATGTTGAGGTCCTGAGGGTAGAAAGAATCCAGCTGATCGATGCAGTCTTAAATCTGTGCACTTATCACCATCCAGAGAATATCCAGCTACCCCCAGGGTAAGACTTATCACATAGATAATCTTGCTGTGATCTGGCTCACCTTTACCTTGTGACTAACATTCCCAGCTCACAGATTTTAAGATGCTTTTCTGAATTAAAGTTTGTAATAACAAAAAAAATGACAAGGAAGGCTTTGTTCGTGTTCAGGTGGGTATTTTTCTAGAGCAATCAAGACCCGAATCATAGAATGTACTTTGGTCTGCAAGCACTGACCTTTCTGCCCTAGAAATTTTAAGCTGAATCCTGCTGTCCCTCCTGAAAGGATTTGTGTGTGTGTATGTGTGTCTGTTTCTTGGGAAAAGCACTGAACTGGCATGACTGAATCTAAACAGTGCATGATCAAGGAGAAAAGCAAACCTGAGATGAGCTTAAGGAACCAAACTTGACCACTAATTTCTGTTGATGGCTTTTGCAGGTACCAGCCTCCAAATCTAGCTATTTCTACTCTCTACTGGAAAGCCTGGCCTCTCCTGCTTGTAGTGGCTGCGTTCAATCCTGAAAACATTGGTGAGTGTGGACGTTTCTCAGGATACCAGGTCTGCTGCAATAAATTGGACAAGGTGCTTTCTGCAGAAGTCTGATTGCTTGTGTGCAAGGCCTGTTGGTGGGTTGGTGAGGTAACTGCAGTGAAGTAACTGTGTATCCCCTGTGGGTGAAAAATGTGTGGGGGTGGGATTTGGACCAGCATGTGGCTGGAATCAGCTTGTTTGTGCTCCAACTATTAGGAGCTGTTCTCAAGTGGGTTTGTGTCTCCCCACCTTGGAATGTGTTAGAGTATATATAAAGGCTCTATTTTTTCCTGTATTCCTTATTGTTCTTCTCTGCTGCAGGTCTGGCTGCATGGGAGGAGTATCCCTCTCTAAAGATGCTCATGGAAATGGTCATGACCAAGTTAGTATGGTTAAATCCCTATGTATATCGAACAGACCACTGAAAACACACATTTCTGAATTAAGTTTGTGCCATGTGACTCTTCTTTCCAGTTGGACTTGTGTAAAATAAACTGGCATCAGCACTGCAGTTGGAGTGGGAAAAGTGCCTTCCCTCGACAAAAATATTATAAGCAAGAGAATAAAGCTGAGAAAAAGGGGGAGGGAGATGACTGCTGTGCTTGCTGAGAAGGTCTCAGTCTCCTGGCTCCACTGAGAAACTACTTGTTTTTTTCTACATTGTCTATCAGAGCCGGGGTCCTGTGTTCTTTCTGACTGTGGTTTGTGAATTTTGAATTGAACAAGATAACAATTTCCTTTTTTAAAATTTATTTTCTCAGTAATTATTCCTACCCTCAATGTACCTTGACGGATGAGGAGACACGCACAGAGATGATTAATCGTGAGCTTCAGATCTCCCAGAGAGAAAAACAGGAGATTCTTGCATTTGAGGGTCATCTGGCAGCTGCATCCACAAAACAAACAATTACAGAAAGCAGCAGCCTCTTGCTGTCCCAGCTGACAAGTCTGGACCCTCAGTAAGTAGCCTTCTGCATTCTGGTACCATCATGAAATCCTAGTTAACAACACTTATCAGGAAACTCTGGTTGATGTGGGGAAGAGGAACCCTGTAGTGTGGTAGCCCATGGGATCACAGAATCCTAGAATGGTTTTGGTTGGAAGATCATCTGGTTCCAACCTGCCTGCCACCACCTTCCCATAAACCCCTCATGCACTACAGAACTGACTGATCTTCATCACATCAGAGTGAATCTGTCAGCCTGTGGGTAACGTGCTGTTTCTGTGACAGGGGCCCCCCTCGCAGACCTCCACCCCATGTCCTGGAGCAGGTGAAGAGCCTGAACCAGTCCCTTCGCTTGGGCCACCTTCTGTGTCGCAGTCGCCATCCTGACTTCCTTCTCAACATCATTCAGAGACAGGTGGGCTGTGGTGGGACTGGATCCTCTGCCTCTGAAACTTGAGCAGAGGGGCAAAAGGAAGCTAAGTGAGATTCAGGGGAAGGTGCATTGCTGCTCAGGAGTTAAGTGATCAGTGTGCTGCTTCTGTGTTCTGCTGATCTTGTTCCTCTCATCCTTCCCAGGCCTCATCACAGTCAATGCCATGGCTGGCAGATCTGGTTCAGTCCAGCGAGGGCTCCTTGGACGTCCTGCCCGTGCAGTGTCTTTGTGAGTTCCTGCTTCATGATGCTGCTGATGAATCAACCTCAGGTGAAGAAGAAGAGGAGGGTGAGAGTAAGGACCAGCGTGCCAAGAAACGCCAGGTGAGCAGTCTCTTGGGGATCCCTTCTGTTACCTACTTTCGGTGCATCCCAGATTTGATTTCACTGGACTGACCAACTTATCACTCCACAGAGACAACAGAAACAAAGGCAGTTGCTTGGACGTTTGCAAGACTTGCTGTTGGGACCCAAAGCAGATGAACAGACAACCTGTGAGGTGCTTGACTACTTCCTGAGGCGCCTGAGTTCCTCCCAGGTGGCTTCCCGGGTCCTGGCCATGAAGGTGAGCAGTGAGAATCATCTTGACTAGGGTCTGTCTGAAACCTAGGGCAGAGCCCTAGGTTATCTTGAGTCCAGAGCCAGCACAGTGAAATCGTTCCATGTCATCCTCTTTCAGTGACTTGTCTCAATATCCAAACCCCATCTAATACACTTCTGCTCCCTACTGCTCAGAAGTTATTGTTCAACAGTTAAGTTGTACATAAGATAAAGCTGGATTTTATTATGTTTCCTGTGAAGTTCAGGTGTAGAATCAAGAGATTGTGTGCCATGTGCAGTAATTGGCAGAGGCCGTTGTCTGTGAGGAGTGTGAGTGAGTGCCTTGTGCTCTGGAGCATAGACAAAGCAAAGAGAATTGCATGGAGGGAGCTCTAAAAGATCCAGACTGAAACTTCCAGCAGGGTATCTGTCCAGAAAACACATCATATGAGTTGAAACCTGTTGTGTGCTGCATTTGGATCGTTCTGTGGTGTTTGAAGCACGTTTTTGTTATATTCACTAGTATGAAACTAGCAGTCCAGCTGTGGCCTCATATGCTCCAGCTGTATCTGTGTGACTTGTGCAGGGCCTGTCCTTGGTGCTGTCGGAAGGAGGAATGCGTGATGGGGAGGAGAAGGATCACCCCATGGAGGAAGACTCTGGTGATTCTGAGCTGCTGCAGGGATATCAGTGGCTGCTGAGAGACCTCCCGAGGCTGCCACTGTTTGACAGTGTGAGAGCCACCACAGCTCTGGCCTTGCAGCAGGTGGGTGGAAGCAGCTGAAGGGAAGAGTGTCAAGCTTGTTCTTTTTCTACTAGTGCTGAAACAGATCTAAACGAACTGGATCTGGCTGTGATATTGACATGGTTATGTGCTTGCAGAAGAGTTTTGCTTATGCTGGTGCTTGCTTTCATTAAATCCTGATTTCTAATGAAAGGAATTCTCATTCTAGGCCATCCACATGGAGACAGATCCCCAGACCATCAGTGCTTACCTGGTGTACCTCTCCCAGCATGCCCCAGTGGAGGAGCAGGGACAGCACAACGACCTTGCTCTGGTGAGAGGAGGGATTGTGTGGGGGATACATGGCATGTCCCAGGAGAGTGGTAGGCATGGGACTTGCTGTGCCACCAGGATGAGTTTTGGGGAGTGTGTTACTCTGATAACTGCATGTTTGTGTCTCTGTGCATGGGTGGAAAGGCAAACCTGTGTCTTTGGTTTATATCTTGAAATGGTAATCAGAGCAATAACCTCCAGTGCAGCAGCCCATCAGCTCGAATGGGGAATGCAAGAGTGAGTAGTGGTTTGATGGAAATCCCACCACCTGACAGTGTTTCTTAAGTAAGCAGGTGCTAAACCTGCAGTCATATGTGTTTGGGGAGAGAATGGGAAGTCAAGAACTTGGGTGGTGAGATACGTACTTCCATGTAACCAAAACTAGATTTCTGGGTTTACTTGTTTGTGTGAGTTTTTTTCTTTTTAGAAAAGCTATTGGTGATTTTTTTAATAATGATTTTTTTTTCTGTTTTCTTCCTGGGTGCTTTTTTCGTTGCTTTGAAGACTTATGTGCTGATAGTGTCTCTGTTTAGATACATGGAGGAGGCTGAATGATAAGTGTCAGTAGATCTTTTTCTTCAGAGAAATGCTATGTAAATGCTTGCTTTGTAATGGGGTGCATCAGAACGCATCTGTGCTCCACTGGGGCACTGTAGGATGCATGCAGAGCAGTGGCCTTTTCCCTTCTGTGTCAGTTCTGCTCTTGACCTCACAAGCTGATCTCCAGAGTGGTGCGTACTGGGCTGATGATGGGGACTGGAGAACATGATGCAGTGGAACAGGGGGACCTGCAGTAAAGACCTCCTGGATGTTTGTGTCCCTGCAGGATGTCGCCCGGCTGATCGTGGAGCGCTCCACCATCATGTCCCACCTGTTCTCCAAGCTCTCCTACAGTGCTGAGTCAGATGCAGTGCTGGTGGCTCTGCTCTCCATCTTCTCCCGCTACATCAAGCGCATGCGGCAGAGCAAGGAGGGCGAGGAGGTGTACAGCTGGGTGAGTGCCTCCTGCCTTGCCCCTTCAGGGCACACACACTGGGCAGGTTAACGGAACAGAAGCCCTTTAGGGGTTACTCAATTTGAATAAACCAAGTCCAGCACAAGAATTCTCTGATCTGAAAATAATTAGATGGGGATGTGGTATCAGAGCCAAGCCTATGTGTTTGTAAAAAGCCTTTTCAGCTTTTCCCCAAGTATCTTCTGTGGCCACTGTTGGAGATATGGGGAACTATGATCTGACTAAATTTGTCCATTCCCATGTTCTCCTTTCTCTCCCCCACCTTTGCTCATCCTGTCTTTTCCTACCTTGTTCCAGTCAGAATCCCAGGATCAGGTGTTCCTTCGTTGGACTAGTGGGGAAACAGCCACCATGCACATCCTTGTGGTCCATGCCATGGTTATTCTTCTGACACTGGGGCCACCTCAAGGTTGGTGAAGTATGCTCAGATTTTTTTGGGGGGTAATGGTCAATACAGGGTGGATTTTCTCTGTCTACTGTCTCCTAACAGGTCAGGGGTGTCTTTATCCTTGTACTCACAAGCTTGACCCTTGCAGTACTTGTTTGTAGCTGTAAGATTTATCAGAATATTGCTGCAGAGAGTGAAGGATTTGCAGGCTGTTTTCCTGACAGCAGGAAATACTAAAACAATGCTGTGTTCTGGTGTATTGCTAGAGAAGGGCAGGGCGTTCTAGCTGCTTGTGAACATGGGAAATAACATTTTATCCACTCTTAAGCAGGGGATGGTGATTTTTACACCTTGCTGGATATATGGTTCCCAGAGAAAAAGCCCCTTCCTACAGCTTTTCTGGTTGACACCTCTGAGGAGGCTCTGCTGCTCCCTGACTGGCTGAAGCTGCGGATGATCCGCTCCGAGGTCCCGCGCCTCGTGGATGCAGGTGAGCCTGTGGCATGTTTCAAACCCTGCTGAAAGGAAAGGGAGAGGCTTCCCTGCTCAAGTGTGCCCAGCCATTCTACTTGGATGCCTTTGGATGGAGCCATCTGTCACTGTTAATTTGATAGTAGGGGAGTGAGTCCGAATGGATATTCCCCTTTCTGTGTATTTTAGAGCAATGGGAGGCTCTAAATCAAGGTCCCATCTCTTTTACCATAATTCAGATGGAACTAAGCTATGCAATCACCAGCACTGTGGAAAGCTGTGCCTACAGGATGTAAGCTAAATCTCTGGTTACTCTGGTCCTCATTCCACTTGTCAATGCTCTCTTTCTTCTTGGTATTCAGAGCTTTCATCCCATTTTACTAATTAAATGACAGCTGTCTATAGCCAGCGATTGAATTATTCAATAATTCCTGCCTGCAGCCATCAAGAGATAGGGTGGAAGTTATTTTTTAATACGAATGATTGCATTACTGAGGTTCTAATAAAATTAAACAGAAGATCAGATTAGCCAGTGAGTGAATTAACTGGAAGATGCAATAAGGCAGCAATGATTTGCAGAGGAAAGAAAATATAGTAGGCAGCTGTCAGACTTCTGGCTTTAGGCTCTCTGCAGCCCTGTCATTAATGTGTCACTGTTGGTCCAGACAAAAGCATAAAGATCAAGTAATATAGATGACCCTCCATGGGCAGTTCAGAGGTCTGAGGATTCAGTGTTTGTCTGTTTCAGCCCTGCAGGACCTGGAGCCACAGCAGCTGCTTCTCTTTGTTCAGTCCTTTGGAATCCCAGTTTCCAGCATGAGCAAACTTCTGCAGTACCTGGATCAGGCAGTGTCTCATGACCCACAGACACTGGAGCAGAACATCATGGACAAGAGTAAGAGCTACAGATGAGGCTGACTAGGCATTTAATTTTTGCTTGAAAAGTTTCCATGAGTATCTCCTGTGACTTCCTTGGAAAAATTCAAGCTAGTTCAGCAAACTTTGTGCCCAGGCTGCTTTGGCAGCTTGTTGTCACTGTAGACACCTGGGTGGCCCTTGGCTGTATTTCCCAGAATAGAGGAGGATTTTTGGATTGGAATGTACAGAGTCAAAAAGTACTTTGGAAGATACTTTGTAAAAGAAACAAAGTTTTCAAGGCATCTTGTTTACAAAGTCTATGGGAACAGCAGATTCTCTTGTCTGTGGGAGCTGTACAAACAGCCAATTCTGTCCTGCTTTACTGAAGAGGGTAAGATGATGATGTGTTCTTATTTCCTCCATTTTTAGACTACATGGCTCATCTGGTGGAGGTTCAACATGAGAGAGGAGCAACAGGAGGCCAGACTTTCCACTCTCTGCTTACTGCCTCCTTACCAGCCCGCCGAGGTACTGCCCGGGATAGCCTAAATATCAAAGTCATCTTCTGAACTTCCCTCCTTGGTTGCTGTTGAGAGGAACAGGCAGAAATGTCTTAAAAAGCAGTTGTGTTGCAATAAACCAGCAAGCTACAGTTAGACACCAGTTCTTGCTAGATTTTTTTGCTTCTGGCAACGAGAGAAATTCCAATATTTTTGGAGTTTATTACAGTGAGTTTTTCTGAGTCATACAGAAAAGTAGGTCTTGCTTGGAATTAAAAGAAAAGCTGCTGAATATCTCAGTAGTTAGAGACTGTGAAGCTGAAGGTGATCTGGTGTTGGGGCTCCAGATGCTATCTACCATAACAGCATTTTCCTTTCTTTCCTTTCATTCTTCTTGCAGACAACGCTGAGACTGCAAGGTCAAAATCTAGTCCTGAAAACTCTCAAAGTCAGAGTCGGATCCGGGCCTTGAGCCAGGTCCGTGTTCTGGGCCCAGAAGATGATCTGGCAGGCATCCTTCTGCAGGTACTATTATAACCTCCAGCTGAGTAGCTGCTTCCCTGCAGCAGCTTTACAAAATCCATTTCTCTCATACTTGCATCTTGTGACTCCTCACCCTGCAGTGTTTGCAGGCAATAAATATGAAAGCCTTGATGCAATGAGGCTGTGCCATTACAGCCTGGTGGAGTTGATACTGGCAGGAATTTTTTCTAGTAGTTGGAACGTGATGTGGCTTTTGATCATGCCTAGTACTGCCAGTACCTACTAGCATGTTGCTGTCTCTGCACCTTGTTTGTTCTGTGCATAGTGCCTTTCCTCTCAGCAGTGGATGTAGGATTTGTGAAATGCTCACAGGGCCCTGGCAGCAAAGCTGTGTGCAAACAGCATTTGTACTCTGGCTTCTCTGCTTACAGAGCTTCCCTCCCTCCACTGACTGCAGAAGGAGCCTACAGGGAATTAATTGGCCAAGTCGGTTGTTGGTGTTTGGGTAGTAGATTCCCCTGCAGTGTCAGTGTTGATAGTCATGTTGGGGTTGCAGAGATGCTGCTTATGTTCATGTGCCAGGCACTAGAATATAGAAGAAGCTGTATCGGAAGGTTCCTGTTAGCCTACAATCAGTAAAACTGTCCAAGGTAAATCCCTCCTCTGCCTCAGGGTGTTCACAGTACAGCAATCCTTTCACTGTCTGTCATAAACATATTCCCTGTTGTATCCCTGCAGCTTTTCCCACTGACCCCGGACCCGCGGTGGCAGAACTCCAGCCTGCGGCCGCTGGCCCTGGCACTGCAGCAGGCGCTGGGGCAGGAGCTGGCTCACATCCGCCAAGGGGCCGCCCCGGCCAGTGGGGTCACAGCCAGTGGGGTCACAACGAGTGGGGTCACAACCAGCGGGGTCACGGCCAGCGGGGTCACGGCCACTGGTGTCACGGGCAGCGGGATCACGGCGCGGCTGCTGCAGGCCTTGGCTGCGCTGCTCAACTCCGCTCACAGCGGCGCCCTGGTCATGGCCATGCACCGCCACCACTTCATCTCCTGCCCACTCATGCGCCAGCTCTACCAGTACCACGTGAGTGGCCTTGGGAGCATTTCATGTAGGGGGGTGAGGAAGAAATGGGAAATCTGTTTGGGAGCATTTCATCAAGAGGGGTGAGGGAGAAGCGGGAAATCTGTTTGGGAGCATTTCATCAAGAGGGATGAGGGAGAAGCGGGAAATCTGCAGTGCATCTGCTCTGTTGTGTGCACACTTTGTAATGCTCAGCTCAGTTTCCCTGGCCATGGGCATCTGGGTGCAGGCTGGCCACATCAGCCTAGCAACTGCTGAGATTACTTGCAGTGTTAGTATACCTTACCTGGCCTGGTAACCATTTTTTGGATTTGCAGCTGTAGATCTCTGCTGGTTTTGGGATCTCTAGTCTGTGCTGTTCTGTAGCGTTGGACATGTCTTGCAAGCCAAGGCATTTGCAGACAGTTTGAGAGCTGAAGTCTAATTCATAGAGTCATAAAATGGTTTGGGTTGGAAGGGACCTTAAAGATCACCTAGCTCCAATTCCCTTGCCATGGGCAGGGGCACCTTTCACTAGACCAGGTTGCTCCAAGCCCATCCAGCCTGGCCGTGAACACTTCCAGGGAGGGGGAGTCCAGAACCTCTGGGCAACCTGTGCCAGTGCCTCACCACCCTGACTGTAAAGCATTTCTTCCTAGCGCTCCATGCCACAGGACACTGCCTTCTCCTCGCTCTTCTTCAAAGTGCTCATGCAGATGCTGCAGTGGTTGGAGAACCCCGCGGTGG
The DNA here is from genome assembly GCA_013399915.1 of Illadopsis cleaveri. Classification (NCBI taxonomy): domain Eukaryota; kingdom Metazoa; phylum Chordata; class Aves; order Passeriformes; family Timaliidae; genus Illadopsis; species Illadopsis cleaveri. The sequence goes on from VXBB01006138.1 coordinate 105,747, forward strand.
AAGATGGTCCCCTGCGAGCTCAGCTGAAGGCCTTTGCTGTGCAATACTCCTCAAGGCACAGGATCAGCGATGGTACTGGCACTGGGCAGCTCATGAGACTCAGAGGGGACAAAGTGAGACAAGAAAGAGACAAACAAAACTGCACCTGCAGCAGGAAGTGTCACGGGCAGCCTTTTAGACACACGTCATAAGGAGTTATAAAAGTAGCACACTGTGCTGCAGAAACTCTGAGGCTGTGAACAAGTGCCTTAGCTCTGGGGGCTTGCAGTATACACCTGGTAGCATCTCAAGCACAGCAGATCTTTCAGGGAAAACTTATAATTTCTCAGGCCAGCAATTCTGTGTGAGCTGTAGTTTTGGTAGATGAGCATGCAGGAGTGCCTCTGAAACAAGGTCACATCATGACTTGTAGAGTTGTTTATCATCTGCCATCCCTTGGAGTCTAACCAAGAGCTTGGGCATGGAAATGGGTTTGTGGTTACAGAGCCTTTTCTTAGCTGCATGTCCCTGTAACATGCAGGACAGCTGTCAAGGGTTGTGGTGGCCATAAATGGCAGTAGAATGTATATTTGTATGTTTGAGTAGCTGTGCCCTGGAGCCACATGGGGAGTCTGTAGGAGGGAAATGTGATGATGTGGGGGTGGCTTGTCCCTGTGGTGCCAGTGCTGTGATCTCGTTGCAGTTCGAGGTGGCTTCTTGCACCTCACAGAAGCTCTTTCTTTCCGTCGTGACCCTGACTTGATCAGCTCCACGGTCTGTGCCATCATTGCAACCCTGAAATCAGGAGAGAAGTGTAATGTGGAGCCAGAGCTCATCAGCAAAGGTATGGATGTCCTTCTGCTCTCCTTTGCTGCAGCAGCTTGAACTTCCAGCCCAGCAAGGCAGTGCCTACTGTGCAGGCTGTGGGAATCTGCCTTCTCCCTGGATCAGAAAATGTGAACTGATCTAAGCTTGGCCCTATCCTGTATCACCTCCTATCCCCCACTGTATGTGGGTTTATAAACTGTGATCTAGGGCTGGGATTAAGTCTCTGAGCAAACTCTTGGTTTCCACTAACAAAAATAGAAATCGAAGCCTACTATCCCAGATAAAAATGGCTTCCCTCTTCCTCACTGAGCCTGGCTCTCAGGAATATTTTTTGAAAGGTTTCATACCTTTCACCACATCCTGAAGTTAATGAGTGGCATCTTTCTCCCTCTGCTAGTCCTTCAAGGTCTGATTGAAACCCACTCTCCATACCTGGAGGAGCTCCTGACTGTCCTCTTCTCAGCTACTGTGGAGACCACTGCCAGGTGTCCTGCCATGAAACCAATTGCTGTGGTGTGCTCCTTGTTGCTCCAGGACAAAGAAGAAACACCAGTAAAGAAGGAGGTGGAGAGTTGCAGGTGAGCCAAGGCAGTGATGGGAATTCAGGGGTAGGTCTGGGTGCATGGTATCACCAGTGACACTGGCTTTGCTTTGTCCACAGTGCTGAATCAGCTTGGCCAGGGCCTGCCTCTGGCCTTCTCAATGACTGGCTGGAGATGTTGGACCCAGAGGTCATCAGCAGCTGCCCTGATCTACAGCAGAAGCTACTGTTCTCCTGGAACAAAGTAAGAGTTGTTGGGCAGAGAAACTGCTGTGCTGAAACTTTCTGGGGTACTGGCCTGCACCTGGAAACAGGGCAAGGGGTAGTTTTGTGTTTTGCCACATGTTACTGTGTGAGTTCCAAAGCAATACAGGCTGTGCAAGGCTCACATTTCTCAGTGCAGGGCTTAATGTTTTGTCTTATCTTTGTATTTCCTCAGCTGTGGTCTTTTAAGGAATTCAAAGTGCTTTACAGGCACAACACAGTCCCATAACAACCCGGCCAGCTGTGTTTCCATTGGTATTTTTGCAGACAGATCAATAGCTTGCCCAAAGTGCCATGCCAAAGTTAAGGCTGAAACTGAATTTCACATCTGATGCCATGTTCTGTCAGAAAGTGCTGCCCTAAATCCTCTTGCTGTCTGTGCTGTCTGCCCTCCTGGATTGTCATCCTTCTGCAACACACATGGCATCTCCTACACCCACCTTGCTGCCAGGATCTGTTCATTACATCTCTTCCTCTTTTGGTGCTTCCAGGCAGGGTCCCAGGTGCCCTCCTTCCGCCCCTACCTCTTGGCTCTTCTGACTCACCAGTCCAGCTGGACCACACTGCACCAGTGCATCAGGCTTCTGCTTGGCAGGAACAGGGAGCAAAGGTGAGTCTTGTTTGTCAGGCCTAGCCAAGGAATTGAGTTGGGCAACTCTGTCTGTCTTGAGAGAACAAGACCTGCCATGTTCATGGTGCCAGGAGATGTAAGCCGGCCAAAAACAGACTTTGTGAGAAGGATGCAGATTTCAGTCCTTCTGATTTGTGTACCTTGATATAAATATTGCCTACTCTTTGGTGGAAGCAGGACATAAAAATTTGGCTGTGTTCTAGACAGGAAGTGCTGACTGTGGGTAATCCATCTTGCATTGCCCTTGTTGATAATCTTTATGAACACAGGGTTTGCAGGATGGCTTGGATTTAAGCAAACTGAGGGCTGTCTCTGTACCTGGGCAGGCTCTGATGGATCTTTTGGTTGTACTAAACTGCATTTCCAGTCTTTCTCTAACCTTTTCATGGCATCAGCCTCGCAGTTTTGATCTCTGCAGCAGCCTTAGCTCTCAGCTTCTTTACACAGCTTTCAAATACTGATGTTCCAGTGTAGTAGTATTGTTACAGTTATGGACCAGGAAATGCTAATACCTAACAACAACAATACTTCTAAAACTGGTAGCATTTCAGTTTATTATTTTATTCTTAATTTCTTGCTCAAAGTTACATTAATTTCTCAGTTCAAGGTAACTGCTGTGATAGGGACAGTAAGGTCATTGGTCTGATTGTACCAACTGTTTGTGTTGATGACCAGCTCCTGGCCTTGGTGCAAGGCTCCACGTAGCCCCCACACTTGCTGAATGCCATTTGTTCTGCTCTGTACCCTGTGCTGTGCTTATTGCAACAACTGTTTAGTCATAATCTGGGAACAGAACCAACCCCCTTCTCAGGACTTAATAGATCCTATTTTTACATTTGCAGATGTTTCTTTCTTCACAGCACTCATCATGTTTAGTGATGCTTCCATGTGTTTGTGTGCTGCCCGAGGGTTATGTTGACTCTAATTGCAAATCTGTCTTCTTTTGTCTTCTGGCAGGTTTGACCCAACTGCATCCTTGGACTTCTTGTGGGCCTGTATTCACATTCCTCGGATCTGGCAGGGAAGGGACCAGAGAACTCCTCAGGTATTGGTTCAGTTCTTCCAAGATTCCTCTCTGGATGGAGTGAGAGGCAATGTTTTCACAGTGCCTGATTGTTCTATGGCCAAGAGGTGGCTGGAGTGATTCAGGTGCAGTGTGCCAAGTTTGCTGCCTGTACCTCAGCTGGTTACTTAGCTGCTCTGCTGTTACATATTACAGTGGCAGTTTAGAGTCCAAAAAGCTGATAGGAACACATCAAGTTTGCCCACTTGGCATTTCCCCTAAAGCAATTGCCACAGTATCTGGTAAAGGTGTAACTAGAGTGGCAAGCAAGCTAAAACCCAGCATGGGATAATTGCCATTTTACAAAGAAAAGGAAGCTGTGTCTCTTCTCCACAGAATTTCTTTGGTTTGGTGACTGAATTATGCTTTTTGACCCATCACACATGCTGAGATGGAAGAAATTGAAGAAGTAGAGGAGGGATAAAGAGGTTTTATTTGGGGCTGTGATGCTTTCAGAGCTCTAGATCTGGGGCCATTCTTAAGTCTGGTTCTAAGATGTTCCATTCCAGTCGGGGAAGGTGTGACTAGAAGGAGCTGAGGATCTTGGGATTTGGTGTGGAATCATTTGGGGTGTTCTTTTGCATTACAGAAGCGCCGTGAGGAATTTGTGCTCCACCTGAAGGCATCAGAATTGATCAGCATGGTGGAGCTGATCCTGGCTGAAGCAGAGACCAGATACCAGAACACTGACGAGGCCTCCTGCACTCTCATCCAGTCTCGACTGCCCTTGTTGCTCAGTTGTTCTCATGGAGACCTTGAGAACATAAAAAAAGTAACAGAATATTTGACCAGCTGCATCCAGCAGTGGGGAAGCAGGTGAGGCTGCAAATGAGGAGCATTGTCTGCTGGAATTGTAGTTCTGGGTGACAGGCAGGAAGGTAATGATGAGACTTGCCAGTATGTCTTTAGTAAGAATATCATGTTCCAGAGCCTGTATGAAAAGTGCACACTATCCTCCCTGAGGTTTGGGGGAATAGCAAGTGGTTTTAAGTGGTACTCAGACCAGGAAGCTGACTTCAAAAGGGAAATTTAAGGGCTCTTTTGCTTTTAGGACTTCAGAATGAAATTCCTGACATGCTTGGGTTTTTTTCTTCCGCTCTTTAAGGCAAGAGTTATTTTAATTACTAGTTCCTAACGTGGGATTTCTTGTCTACTCATCCCTTGAGTCACTGCTTGTAATACATCCTGCTTCTGACTTGCTTTCAAAGCTGAATGGAGACCAGATTGTTTCCTAACAGCTATTTTAGGACTGTGGAAAGAACAGGAAGATTATGTTTTTGTGGCAGTGAAAGGAACTGACCTAATTCTAACCTTGCTTATGGTGATATTAGGAAAGAATCTGAGTAACTGTTGCTTTCTACTGCCTCCTAGTACAGACTATGTCAGGACCCACAGGGGTTTCAGGTGTGCAGAGAACATGGTTAGTCTGAGTAGTTGTGGTTCTGGCTTCTTTTCCAATTGGGATGGGGCTGACTGTGAGTACCACATGCAGGAACTCTGCACTGGGATGTAAGCAGAGCTTTCTTTTCCTATGCCCTTTGGAACTGCAGTTTTTTAAATCCAAATGGCCCCATGATGGATCCCCATAGACTGTGGATGGATCTCTGTAGAAGGTGAATGATTTGGGTTGTTCAAAAGAAGCAAAGACATAAAAAACACTGGTTGAGATTAGTGATGTCTGTGTTTTCACATGCTCTGTTTGCCACATGCAGGAAGGCTGTGACTAATCTGATGGGTCTGGGATGTTTGCTGGTTGAACTAATGTAGTAGCCAGTGGCTGACTCTCCCTTTTACCTTTAGCTCTGTGGGGAAATGCTGCCAGGACCTTCTGCTGCAGATATACCTGCAACTACCAGAGCTCCTTGTGCCTATGCCTGAGATGCTTCTTACCAGTGAAGGAGCCAGAGACAGCAGCACTTGCAAGGTAAGTTAGAGGCATAGGATATCCCCTTTCCAGTTGTGTATGCAGAATGGATGCTACCTTGATGCCCAGTTTAGAAGGTGAGGACTGGCAAAAGCTTCCTGGGTGACTTTGGCTTCTTTATTTTGCTTTTCTGTTACTCCATCCCTGCCTACACTATGCAGAGCAGAGAGTTCTGGTGTGGTTTATTTTGCAGTGTCCTTCTAAAAATTAATATAAGCTCCACAAGCTTCTGTGTGCCAAAGGCTTCTCTAAGGCACAAGTGTGCAGGCATCTGATCCTGCTTTGATGTCTGTAGGGACTGTGGACTTCAGATCCCATGCCAGCTGGAACACTGCATCTACTCACAGATTCTACCTGAAAATAATTTCTGTTAACCCCCTTCTGTAGCTGGAAAGGAATTGGGAAACCCTGCTGGAGAGCCAGGGGCTGGTTTGTACATTAAACTTCTTAACAGTTTGCTCATTATTTTTCTTGCAGCTTGATGCCCTGGTTCACAGATTCATTAACCTCCTCGCAGACACCAGTGACTCCAAGTCATCCGAGAGCCGCGTGTGGGATGCCAATATGGCCTGCAGGAAGTTGGCTGTGGCTCATCCCATCCTCCTCCTCAGGTACCTCTCTCTCCCTGTGTGTGGCTGGGGTTTATTGAAAAGCATCCACCCTTGTCCAAGAAAGGGAACAAAATTGCAGCAACCACAGTGGTGGTGAGAATTCACCTTCTTGTACAGAAGTCAAGAAAAAAGGCAGCAAAGTTACATCTTTTACAATGAGGCAACACCTTGTGTCTGTCAGGAAATAATCTTGGAATGGGAGACTAGGGAACACAGTATGGGTGGGAAATGGGGCTTGCTGAGTCTGTCTATATAGGAATCAAGAACCCTGAGAGAGGATAAGGGATTTTGCCTTCCAGGAGCTGAGGTAACATGTAACTTTCTTGAAAGATCTAGGCCTAGATTTTCTTGTTTGGTGTTTCAGGCACTTGCCAATGATTGCAGCACTGCTGCATGGCCGCGTTCACCTCAATTTCCAGGAGTTCAGGCAGCAGAACCACTTGACCTTCTTCATCCATGTCCTGGGGATCCTGGAGCTGCTCCAGCCGCAGGTCTTCCAGAACGAGCACCAGGCGGCACTCTGGGACTGTCTGCTGTCCTTCATCCGTCTGCTGCTGGTAGGAAAATCTCTGCTTCCCTCCGTGTACCTGCTGCTGGCCACTAGATGGGGAAGCTCGTGTAACACAGGGCCGACCTTGGTGCTTCTCGTTTGAAGGGAAAGCCTTCCTAAATGCCTAAGAACAAAAAAGTGCATTAAGCACATTGGAGAGCGTGAAGAGGAGGCAGGAGATCACGAAACTGCTCCCTGGTACCCAGAGGTGCAGGATGGGGCAGTGCATTGCTGCTTTTTTTGGTTAACTCTCACCTTTTTGATCCTTTCCCAGAACTACAGAAAATCCTCACGACACCTGGCTGCCTTCATCAGCAAGTTTGTCCAGTTCATCCACAAGTACATCACGTGCAATGCCCAGGCAGCTGTCTCCTTCTTGCAGAAGCACTCGGATCCACTCCAGTAAGCTTCCTTATGCCTGTTAGCCCATGCACAGTCAGACTGCCAGGAGCTAATCAGACAGAAGACAGCAAGAGGATGTGACAGAGTGGCTGCTAATATGGCACTTTTTCACCCTTGGCTCCCTTTTTCACTCTTGGCTCCCTTAAGTCTCCATTGAAATGAGCAGCATATCTCTTCTTTATAGGTGAAAACTGAGCCCAAGGAAGTCACGTAATGACTTTAACTCACATAATGGCCTAAATGTTATATTGAGGTATTGCAGTGCCCTGCAGCCTTTCCAGAGAGGCAGCTGGAGAGTCTTTCCCCAGAGCAGTGGCTGCAAGGTCCCACCTACACATATGTGGGGAAAATGCATTTAAGTTCCAGTTATGAAGGAAGGAAAAATCTTGTTTCTGCTTCTGAGATGCTCTTTGTTTTAGTGTACATATCTATGCTCATGCCCTTATTGCTATTGAAAGCCAAACATGCCACCTCTTTTTCTCAGTGACCTGTCATCAGACAACAGTGACCTAGCAATGCTGAAGTCCCTCCTGGCTGGGCTGAGTCTGCCTAGTAAGAGTGGCATCTTGGACAGAGGCTCTGATGAAGAGAAGGATGGTGAGTCTGAGTGGGAGAAAAGTTATTCCACCTGGTGAACCTGCAATCTGTTTTGGAGAATAGATGTTTTGTGGGGTGTAGACTGTGCTTGTTCTTGTAACAGCTCAGTGTGATTAGAGTGGAGAATGGCACTTGTATGCTCAGCAGTTGGGAAGCAGTATCTGGGATGGGTTAATTTGTTTTCCTGACAGTGGTATCACTACTGGAGCAGAAGAACAGCCCTTAACAAGGGTGAGTTTCCTGGTCATGGATTTTGCCCTTTTAATCCACACTTAAGGATTGACCTGTTGGGGGGATTCTAAGGGTACATCCATTCTTCCACTGTTTACAGCTTGCATGGGAAAATTGTTTAGTATTAAAAGAGCTTGTGAAGCTTCCTCCTCAGTGTCAGCTGAGGGGGTTACAGGAGGTGCAGTGAGATTAGAGACAGTGTGAGAGCCAGGAATTGTATCACAGCGTTGCTGGTGGCTCATGATACAGCACTGCACTGGTGGGGAATACTGGCTAGTCCACAGGCTGTAAGGAGTGCCCTGCTCTCTTTCTCCCCCCAGATGAAGCAGCTGCTGGCTCTCTGCCCCTGGTCAGCGTGTCCCTCTTCACCCCCCTCACGCCAGCTGAAATGGCCCCATATATGAAGAGGCTCTCCAGAGGCCAAACAGTGGAGGGTGAGTGAGGACCTGCAGAGCTGTGCAAAGACACAGGGCAAATGCAGACATTTGTCAACCTTGTTTCTTATCTGTCAGGAGCAGCCTGGTTTCCTGTTTCAATCTTGTGTTTGGAAGTCACCAGCAGTTAGGATGTTGTTCCATTTTTGGATTAACTTGTCCATAACCTCCTGTGATTCTGTGACAGGGGCTTCCTATGATTCTGTTATCACTTAGCTCAGCAGTGCTTCAATGGCCTCTACTTTGAGGCTATTCAAGGATCTTTAAGCATTTTGGGAGATAGTATGAGTAAATCAAGGAGTGCTGCAGTTCAAGCCAGGTCTGAAGCACTGATAGGAATGAAATACCAAACTGATGAGAAGCAGGGATTGTTAGAAATCCCTAAATGGCCTTCATGGAAGAAAACCATGTTAACCTGTCATATGGGAACAATAATCTTCTCCAAAGGTCTTCTGAAATTACAGGTGTCCTACGTTCAAACCTAAGTTGTGACAGTTTTCCTTTCCAAGGTAGAATAGGACAAAAAAGTCCTGCCTGTACCCTGTTTCTTAAAGAGACACTCTGTGAAGGTCTTTAGTTAGAGAAGAAGGTGATGTGGAACTGAAACCTCTCACCCCATTGCATTCCTTCCTCTGTGTGGGCAGGTTGGGATGTGTTGATCCCACACAACCCTGGTCTCCTCCTTTCTGAAGAACTGCCTTTAGTGCACTACCTCTGCATGCAAGTGGGAAAACTTGATGGCTTGGGAGATTGGTTCTGTGGGGAAAAAGAAAAGATTCTTTGCTGGATCAGTGAATTTCAGTCACCTTTTCAATCTGTGTCTTCTCCCAGACATCCTGGAGGTGCTGACAGACATAGATGAGATGTCCAGACGGAGGCCAGAAATTCTTGCCTTTTTTGCTGTGAGTATTGGTGTCTCAAACTGCCACTGGAAGGAAGAAATTCTTTTCACCAGAGTCTGTTGCACAGCCAGCTTAAGCACTACCCTTACTCTGCTTTTTGGGTGGTTGTTGCAGCACCTTTGGAGAAAAGTGTCCTCAGTTAGCCCTGCTGAGGGCAGACAGTATTTCCCTCCATTGCATACTGGCTCAACCACCATCTACTTTATGTCAGAGGAAGAATTAAACCTCTGTCCTCTTCCCAGGGCAAGGAGAGAACAGAACAACTCTGTTGAATAAGCTGGAAACTAGGGAAAACTCAGCTGTCCCACACGAAATAAGATTACAGAAGGGTACTTTAAAGTATTCAAAACCAGGATAATCTGTCTTACAAAGAGGGATTTCTGGGGTCAGCCAGTACCTGCTGGATTTGTGTTGGGCTGGATTGGTGTGGAGGGGGAGTAAGGCCAGTCTGAGGAGTTTGTGCTCCCTGAATGATGCTGTGATCCACATTTGTTCATCTTTCAGACAAACCTACAGAAGCTGATGAGTTCATCAGAGGATTCCTGCCGAAACCTGGCCTTCAGCCTGGCTCTGCGCTCCATCCAGAACAACCCCAGGTGAGCACCACTGGAACTGAGGCTGTGCTGGCTGATCTGGGCTGTACTGACACTGTCCTGTTTCACTCCCAGCATTGCTGCAGATTTCCTGCCCACATACATGTACTGCCTGGGCAGCCGAGACTTCGAGGTGGTGCAGACAGCACTGAGGAACCTGCCTGAATACACCCTCCTTTGCCAAGGTAGGTGGAGATTAGCCACCCTTGGGACATGGTTGGGCTCACAGGGCTCAAAGCTGGGGTCCTGTGCTGGGAACAGCTCCCCTGGGAAGTTGCCGTGGATTGCTGTTGCTTAGACGAGGCCATCAATACCAATAGTAGCTTTGGGCTGAGCTTCACAAGGGGGATGTGTCAGAGACCAGGGGAGCTTCCTTGAGGTAGATTTGCTCCCTTACGGTTTTCCCTGACTTGTGACCTTTCACATGATCACAAACCCACAGAGCTGTTAGAGGGGGGATTGTGCCAAGTTCTTATGGGAGGAGAGATTTCTCATGCAGCTGCAGATGCTCACCCAGTGGTTGTTGGTGGATTGCTCTTGCACACGGAGCCCTCGGGCCAGTCCTCACTGTGCCTTTCCCTTCCCAGAGCACGCAGCAGTGCTGCTGCACAGGGCCTTCCTGGTGGGCATGTACGGCCAGATCGACACCAGCTCCCAGATCTCAGAGGCCTTGAAGATTCTGCACATGGAGGCCATGATATGAACATGTGGTTCTGGGAGTTCCACTTCCAGAGGAATTAATTTAATGGATTCATCAGCTGCATTGCTGTAAGAAGAACAGTGTATTGCAACCCATGTGCTGGAGGATCAAAGAGGTGATGTGGCAGGCCAGACTGTGCTGGAAAAGAAGAAGGTGCTGACTGAAGATCAGAAAGGGGCAAGGATCAATCTGGCTGGCTAAGATGCCATCATTGTGGGAGAAAAATCTCCAGAACATGGTGCCAAACAGGGACCACTTCCTTCATGGGGTCTTGGGGCAGTGGCTGTCTGTTGTTTAGGGTTTTTTGTCTCTCCAAGAAGGCAGAGCTGCTGGGAGAGCAGAAGGGAGTGAGTGATGGCCCTTGCACTTGAAGTGTCTGCACTCTCTTTGTTGGAGAGAACATGCAGATTTGTGCAGGGGGAGAGACCACTTTGGTTTCTGGGGGTGGGTGGTTTTTTTTTATTTTATAATTAAAATTCTCTTTGTTTCCATTGTGCCTTTCTCTGCTCCCTTGGGCGTAGCTTGACATCCCTCTTAAGGCTCTTGTTATTCTAGACAAAGCATCTCTGGAAGACCTGCCTCCATGGCCAAGTGCTCACAGAGCTGTCTTGGCCTTTTACAGATATTCAAGAAATGGAGCAGATTTGGAAGGGTCATTGGGGTACCATGGATGAGTTGGTTCAGCACCAACTGCTGACAGGACAACTTTTAAGGGGTTCCTTGGAAAACTTTTGTTTAAAAACAAATAAAACAAACTTCTTGGTCCATCTGCAAACATCCCAGCAGCTGGCCACTGTCACAGTGGAGGCTTTGAACAAACAGCTGGGTTTCCTCTTTGGGATCTGCCAGTTCCTCCCTGTGACTCCTCTGACCACTGTTCTTTGGTCCTTGCCTGCTGATAGGGGTGATGGTTTATTTGCCAGCTCTCATTTGGGGACAGGAAATCTTTCCCTTGCTCCAGAGAAATTACTACTCCATGTGCCTGTTCTCCAGCCTCCCTTAATTCTAATCACCAGTTTGTTCTCATGTCATTTGTCTATTCCTCTGGTGCTCCACTTGTTAGTACAGAAACACTGTAGTATAGTAAAGACAAACATCCTGGAGGAATTTTATCTCTGTCTCCTTGCTGGTGGCAGGGACAGTTGTGACCTCAGGTGGCTGGGTGGGGAAATATTGCCTGATCTTGCACATGAGGAATACCACAGCTGAACTCTTTAGCTGGTGTGTCAAAATATGAATGAATGTCCAGCTGGCTTTGCAGAGAAATGGAGAAGAAAAGGGGGAGAACTGAACCTCCCATCAACTCTAAGTAGCCTTGTCTTTAAACAGAGATTAGAGCCATCAGTTATGGATGCAACATGCTCTTTTCCTCAGCAGCATCTGCCTCGCATCCGGAGCCACTACTGTGGCAATTAGCTCCATATAAATTATGTGGAGGAACAGCTGAAGGAGATCAAGTCAGTGGAATGGGTTTCCTGAGGGGCTCAGTGACAGCAGGATTAACGCCAGTCCAAGGGGAGCCAGTCATCTCACTGGGAACCCTTACCTTAGTCCCTTATCACACATCATTAAGGCACTGCTCAGTTTGTCAGAGCAGGGACGTAGTTCTGTTAGTGCTGCTGTGGGCCAAGAGCAGCTGGGAACTTGGGAGACTTCCTGGAAAAGGGCTTTTAAGGACTTTGAGTCAAGGAGTAAGGAAGATGTCTCAAGACTGTTATTGTGCAAAGACAGTGAGTCAAACACAATAGCCATGCTTTGGTGAAGATTCTCTCTGCAGCTGGGGCTTTCCAGAAATTCCACTCCAGGGCTGCAACTAGAAACATTTACAGGCAAAACCAAACAATGTGGTTGGTCCCAAATAATCCTGTGTCTGTTTTGCAATGCCTGTGATGAGCAGACCTGCTCCAGGATGCCTGGGTCACAGGAGCAGGGCATGCTTGGATGTTGGCAGAACTACTTCATGACGCCTGAGTCCAGAACAGACAGGCTTTGCAGAACTGTGTGGAAAGAGATGTGTCTGGGAAGGTGGAAGGAGCATCTCTTTAGTAGCAGCAGCAGCAATCACCTTTTGGGAGATCAGGAAAGGAAGTCAAATGGAGATGATGTGGGTGGAAGTTACTCTGCAGAACTGAGACTTGCCATAGATCTCCCAGTACAAAACTCATCATCTGTGATTTGTTGGTATCTCCTTTTTGCTGTGTTGAAGGTTCCCACAATGCATTTTCTCTGCTGCTTGGACCCAGTGGAGCTAAGCAGGTTGCCTTGGTTTGAAGCACATCATCAAAACCAGATCAGTGCTGAAAACAGGGCTGTCAGAGGGTGCCTGGCTGTGTGGAGACAGCTCAGGGCAGGAGCCCATCCCTGCTGTCAGGGAAGGCAGCTGTGACAGCTCTCAAATGGTTGGTGACAGTGGTACTGATGCCCTGACACTTGCTGCCTGTAATCTGTGCTCTGTAACTCCCATCTCTGCCTGGCTGAGCACCTCCTCTCCTCCCATCCTGGCTGAACTGACAGTATCACCCTTCACAGCTCTCCCAGGCTCCTCCTGGGGCTGGGGCCATCTTCTGTGTCTTCAAGAGCTTATGCCTTGATCAGAAGAGGAGTGGTGAGGAGGTTTGCAGGGTCTTTCCTGGCCAAGCCCATGGGGCTCCATGGCTTCACCCAGTGCAAGTCACTGCTCCCATCTGCCTCACAGGCAGCACATCCCAAACTGGTGCAAAATGCTTGTTTAGACACTTTTCTACCATCATCTTCTGCAGTCAAGAGCTTTCTAAAGAGAACTGGGCTGCCAGAGCTGCTGTCTGGGGCTGGGCAATGTGCTTAACACTGGCTCCTAGGGAGGCTTTTTGTCTTCTTAGATACACTGAATCCCTTGCCAGCTGTAGGGGGAGGCATGACGGGGAAGAGAAAACTGACCAGAGGTTTGTTTCTCATCCTGTGGCTGCACCCAGCTCAGGGCAGGGCTGGCTCTTGTCCAGCAGTCACATGATGGACCTTCACTGCTTGGCTGGGCACAAGTGAGCACCTCTAACCTGGCCACAACCACGCACCTGCCAGGCTCTGTGTGGCTGGAATTGTGGCCCCTCACATGTGCCAATGTCCTGGAGGTTTGTGGCTTTTTGACACAGCTCTGGGCAAGATTGTGCACCCCAGGAACTGTGAGGGGTATCCTGGAGCAACATGTAAATTTGGTCACGAGCAGGGCATGACTAACCAGGCAATGCCTGCCTGTTCCTGACTCAGTGGCTCCAGCCTCTGGGACGTGTCTGGCATTGGGGAGCTGGATGAGCCCCAGCACTGAGCTCAGAGGAAAATCTGCTCAACCTGCCATGCCAACAGTGGAAGTGCAGGGAGAGGTGTGCAGGTAACAGCCACCAACTGGGATTTCATGCCTAAAGGCTGATGTGCCAGCCATGAGAGATGGGAAAGGCTAAAGAGAAGCCTCACCTTGCAAGCAGCAGCAGGCAAGAAATCTTGTGCAAAACAAAAAAAAAAGGAGAGGAAAACTCTGTCTCCATTAGCTGGTGTCTGTGAGTGGAGTGTATTCCCAGGACTGCTCCCTGGGGCCCTGCCTTCCCTTCCTCCAGCCAACCTCATCTGTGACCTCCATCAGTGGCAAATGCAATCCTGGCCCTGCCTGCCCTCAATTAACTTCCTTCTGGCCATACCACAGTTCAGGACAGTACAGTTCACACTTTACTTGAGGACTTGTTTGCTAAAAGCTAAAAATGGTAAGACTTTTGTTAACTTTAGGAGTGTCAAAGCCAGCCCCATGCCAGCTAAGTAGCCTGGTTGCTCATTTGCCTGAGGTGGACTGTTCCCTGTGTTGCCTGTCCTTATATTTAGATAATTTGCCCCTAGAGTAGCAGAATACAGAGCTTGAAATTGTCCATCATTTTAAAATCAGAAGACCTCTATAATAACACATCTGTCTGTCCTGTGCTGCTGGTGGTGTTTTGGGATCAGCCTGTTTGCAGGAACACATCTCCAACACAAGAAGATACTGGGAAAAAATGTCAAGACCCCCAGCAACAATTAAAAAATTAATTAAGCAACAGTAGCCCAATCATTGCTGGGTAATTATTAAGCTGTAAGAATCGCTAATTGTCTTATTAGCATTAAGCAATTATGCAAATAATGGAAAACATACCATAAGAGTAATAAAATTACCTCCCTGTCTCTCTCTCTTTTTATTTTTTTTAACCAATAATGATATTCGAAATCCAAAGTGATGTATACAGTTTTATTGTGAGTATCTTTGGAGAGGAGGGAGACCTCTAAGGGTGCTCTGCCCTTTTGGGGCATCCCAAAACACATCTACCATGTTCTCTTGCAGAGCTTGTAGTGCCCCACATCAGGCCATCCCCTGGTTCTGCATCCACCAAGGCACCAACACAGGGACACACGGTGCCAGTGGCTGTGGAGGACACAGGGTGACTACACTGCTCTGCCAGGACTGGAGAGTCCCAATTTTACACTGTCATAGATGTTCCAGGGGAGTCCCTGTTCTCCCTCGTATAAAGCACACAGTGCTTCAGGTTTGGTCTGGGTGCAAACAAGGCAATTTGTAGTCTTCCCATCAATTCAGTGCAAAAGTGGAAAGTTCTGGCCTTTAGAGTTACTCTGTCTCAAGGATTTTATTGCTATTAAGTTTGTAATGTGAGGTGAGAGCTGGCTTCCTTTCCAGGTGAGGTTCCAGCTGGATTTCAGGGTTCAGAAAGAAGCTGAGTGATGAGCAAGTGTTTTTGTGTTCTTTGAAACAAGAACAAGACCTCACTTACCCTCACTACCAGGGAAAGGAAACTTCACTTACTCATGTCTACAATGAGCCTGGAAATCACCAAGTGCTTTTTTGCTTCAGCACGTTCACACTGTTAATCACTAACAAATTTTATTGGTTTTACAGGCTTTAAACTCTGCTCTACTGATAAGACACAGCATTTTGAAGTGCCCAAGCCAGTTCCTGCTCCAGGGTGTGTCCTGCTGCCATGGTGGTGCCTTGATAAACCTGGGGTCACTTCACCCAGTTGCATCATCCAAACAGATTTTGGTCTGCAAAATACACTTTTGCTTTTGCTTTCTGATAAGAATGGGGATGTTTGCAGCTCCTGGAGGACCAGAGAGAGTGTTCTGCCATGGCAGTGCAAAGACCAGGGATTGCCATCATCTGTTTCCCCTCTTTGGAAGACAAGGGGAGATCACCTTGTGAAATAAATACCACCCCCAACCCTCTTGGAGAGCTCCTTTCAGCTCCCTGGGACTGGTGACCCACCAAGCTGCTGTTTATGCCCTTTTCATTTTTCCTATCACCTGGCGTGTAGGATGCAGGATGTGAGCAACCTCTTATCTTTGCTGCCTGGAAATAACTTTCTGAAATCACCCTCTAGCCTGTCCCTCATTTCACTGCACTGAGGGACAGAAAAGCCAGCAGGACATCTGGCTGGTGGGTAGGAGGGGCAAGGGAGAGAGAATTCCTTCTGATTTGATGTGATATTGTATGATACCTAGGTGATAGGCCACTCTTTGTTCTGACACTCACTGATTTTGGTCCTTTGAGATTTTAGGATAATGGGTTTACCATTTATGAGCTTCTCAAGGGGATGTGTTGGAGAGAGATTTATCAAAGTGCCTTCTCCTGTAACTTCACATTTCTCTTTCATCTTCTTGGTAGAATGGAAGAAGTGGAAATTCTTGTTCAGACTTGAATTTTATAATAACTTTTTTCCTGCTACTTTTGCAGGTCAAACTAGTCAGACTCTGAGGGGAGGCAGGTATCATGTGGAAGCATTTCTGCGTGAGTAGCTGTGAAATTGTTGGGGCTTTCTTTTCCCTGTTTGGGGCCTTTCCATCTCTGTGGAGTCAGCCTGGCTGCCTTCTGGGAAGAGAGCTGATGAGGCATGTTACTGTTGAGACAAATGCTTTTTCCTTCTTGTTTTAAATCCCTCAATTTAATTCAAGCCATTGGCACGGGGATGTATGAGAGCTCTTGGCTACGACACACACTTCCTATTGTTGGGAGTGAACAGCCTGCAGCAAAATTATGAAGTAGCTCAATTTGATCAGCTGATTTCTCACAATAGTTAAAAGATGTGATTTTTTTTTCTATGATATTATGCTCTCTTACGAGAGAAAAAAAAAAGCATCATTTGATTCTAAGCTTCATGAGGCCCCACATTTCCTGATACAAGGAACTGGCCCTTCCTTCCCTTGAATCTTCAAGCTGACAAATGTTGGTTGGGTTTTTTTGGGCTTTAGGGTGGCCTAGCCAGATATTGAAGTTTTTTCTCTACTAATAGTAAAATCCATTGGTTGCTGTATGTGGGAACCAGGATAAATTTAAGAGGTGATGGCAGAGTAATCCCCACTAGTCATAGTCATAGCAACTGTCAGGAAGCACTCAGCATTTCTCCAGTGCAGTCTGGTATGTAAGAAGAGAACTGAAAAGGAATGAGGAAGAGAAAGAAGAGTGTCTATAAGCAGAGAAGAATAAAACAGTCCATGTCTGTGGATTGCTGCTCCAACAAGCTTCCAAACACACCTTGGGAAGGGAGCTAGGGGAGCAGGCAGTGTGCTGCAGGACACACTTTGCTCCATGAGCCAGCTGTGCATCACGGGTGGGAAATCTCACCCAGCAGCTCTGGGAAAAGCTCAGTGAGCAGGGGCAAGGTCTGCAAAACAGGATAAGGACCTATAAGACTTCCTCGAAGGAAAAGATGTAGAAAGGAGAGGTACAACCCAGAGTGAGGATTTGTAAACATCATCCCCTGAGGAACATGCTGGGAGAACAGCAGCTGTGGGTTAGAGGCAGCTGCACAGGCAGCTCTGCTCCCTTCCTGCCCCATTCCTCTCTCAGTGTGTGTTAGTTTACCTGTTGGTGCATTAAAGGCTCATCATAGCTGCAAACTCCCACAGAGCTCTCCTTAATTCACCAGCTAACACTGCACAAGTCTCTGCTGCCTGTACTTTGGAAAGCCATTATTGGGCCAGCAATAATACTCTTACTGTATTAGCAAACTCCTTCAGAAATGTCATTTTAATCACCTTAGTGGATAACGTGGACCTGATTCCTCTGGTGTAGCAAGGGCTGTACCTCCAGACTAACCCTCTCTTGGGATGCACAGCTTGGAGCCAGCAACTAATAGTTTCTTCTTCTGGTGTCTGCAAGCCTGGATTTGTGGTATGACCATCCTGGTGAAAAACAGCACAGTGCAGGGAGGGATGAGGTGAAATGTGGTGGCCTGTGATACACAGGAAATCACAGCTGCTCTGAGCCCAGCCTGGGTTTCCACTCCATGTCCCCTGCCACCCAGCCACAGCTGCCCCTTCCCAGAGCACAAGGTAATGAGAAGGGACTAACTGCACTGAGTCATTAAGCTGGGTTTGTTAGAAGACAGATTGTCATGTTAAACAAATATATTTTAAAAAAACCCCTAAGTCTCATTCCCTAGGCCGTGCCCCATCTGGGCCATTAAATCTGAAAGGGGTAAGTACAGCTGTGCACTCAGGAGCTGATTTTCACTGTTTGTATGACTGGCAACCGGCAACCACTCCATTTCCAAACCTCATTTCCTTCTCCTCATTTCCCAGTGCTGCACTATGTCGATTGGGAGCGCAGCAGGGGATGCACACTGCTAAACAGAAACTCCACAGACACGCTTCCTAAACCCAGCGCTTCCTCTTTATTTCTCACCAAGGCCTAAGATACCTGAGGATGGGAAGGCCTGCTCGTTGTTAGCCAGGCTTTTTGAAAATTATACAATTTTATCAAAGGTGTTGTGGAAATGTGGGACAGCTCATCTTTCAGGGCTCCAGCAAGCGTCTTTTTTGAGGGAAGTGAGGGGTAAAAACCTAACTTTGAGTTAATCCAGCATTTCTTTTGATCAGTCCCTTGGTAGTCTGATTAATTTTGAGTGCAGATGTTTCTGCTTTCCATCACAGAATACACCGAGGACCTCACAGTGCCGTATTTCCTCCTCACCACACCACTCTTGTTACGGTTGTGCAGCAACATATGCTAAGGCCTTATTACAAGGGATTCCTATAAATGGCATAAAGGATTAATAATGTATTTATAACACAACTTTGTTTTAGTATAAAGTGATCTATAAATTTGTAATAAATGTTTTATAATGTTTTTGTAGCCTGTTATAAATGATAAATGGGAGACTATAGATGCCACATCAAATATTCATGCTGCATTGTGTGCATTATTATGCCATTACTGTTCAGGAAACCATTAATAATAAAGTGAATGGAGATGTAAAAGTTGCTGACATGCCCAGCAAGCCATTTATAATGAAATGTATAATCCTTACCATAAAGTAAATACATTGGCCAGTGATTGTTGATGAAATGGAAACACTCTGAATTATTTGTGAGGTATTTATATATTAATGTATATTATCCATATCATGTCACAGAAATGCCGTTAATATATTATATGTATTATTGATTATTTTTACCTAATTTATAGGCAGCTGTTTAAGTGTTACCTTGTCTCTTCTCATGTTTTGCCAGCTGCATGAGGTCTGGTGAGTTATTTTATGGGATGCGTGTGCTGCGGGGCAGCTGTTGCGAGCTGGCNGCGGGCCATGGCGGCCATCCAGAACCTGCAGCTGTGGTGCCGGCAGCAGTGCGAGGGCTACCGCGATGTCAGCATCACCAACATGACCACCTCGTTCCGCGACGGCCTCGCCTTCTGCGCCATCCTGCACCGACACCGCCCCGACCTCATGTGAGTACCGTGCCCGGGCATCCAGGGCCGCGCCAAGGCTGCGGGCTCGGCGGGGCCGGGANGGACGGCAGCGGGGGCCGCCTTCCTGCCCCCCTCACCCGGCCACCCCACACTCATCTGTGGGGACGGGGCGGGGAGGAACCCGCGGGTCTTTTCCAGCCTTGAAACCATTCCATGATTTCATGACGCTGCCGATGCCTGATGCGCTGCCCCAGCAGGGACAGACCCGCTGCCCCCGGCTGGCCTCCCTCCCTCGCCACAATGAGACCTCTGGGCAGGTTCTGGGCAGGTTCTGGGCAGGTTCTGGGCAGGTTCTGGGCAGGTTCTGGGCAGGTTCTGGGCAGCCGAGCTTCGTCCTTCCTCCTCCTCCTCCCCGTTCCTGTCCCGGCGGTCTCTCGCTGGGGCGGGACAGGGGCTCTGGCGGCTCCGGCCCCGCTCACATTTGCTGTTACCTGGTGATGCTGGGGATGTATCCGCCCGCCCAGCTCAGGATTATCCAGCGGAGAGTTACATTTAAGTGATCTATGGTGCTTTTTAACTTTTTCTCCTCCAAATGGGGAGAAAACTCCCCCTCCCAGTGACTAAATCCACGCCTCCCCCGGTGGCCGCCCCTTGGGGNCCCCCGCTCGCGGCCCGGGACCCTCGCTGGGTTGTGGCCATCACTCTGCCCATCGAGCTGTGGACCCCGTGTCCTCCATCCTCACAGAAGCCTCTCTGGGCTGTGACCATCCCGCTGCCCATTGGGCTGTGGATGGGCTGTGACCATCCCGCCGTCCATCGAGCTGCAATCCCTGGGTTCTCCATCCACCCAAGAGCCCTGTCCAGGCTGTGGCCATCCCGCCATCCATCGAGTTGTGGATGTGCTGCAGCCATCCTGCCATCCATAGAGCTGTGGACCCTGGTCTTCCACCTTTTCTGGGCTGTTGCCCTCCCTGTGGGCACATCACCAGCAGCATTCTGCTCACACCCACGCTGAGAATCTCCAAGAGAAAAGCTCCGCTCGCCCAGCCTACGTGCTGGTTTTTTCCATACATTTTTCCTTTTTCCCTTTTCTTCCCTCAGTAGCTGGATTGTAAATGTTCTAAATGCGTCCTTTCCGTTGCAAAACAAGTTCAGGCACCGATCTTTGGGGCAGCATTTCCTTCTTTGCTGCTGTGTTTGCTCTGGCTGGGCTCTCCTCGCTCAGCCCAACAGCAGCTCAGCGCTCACAAGTCGCGAGGCAAGGGCTATTTAAACAAAATGCAGTAAGAGGACAGGGCCCCACAGCCACTGGATTCCTGCACATCCTTGTTTTTCCCATCTGGAGCTCCATCTGTGGGAGGTTAAGTGCTTTCCACACCTTGCTGGTGCCTCTGCTGGTGCCCTGTGGGTTTTGAACTGTCCCTGCCCACATGTTAATATCTGGGAAGGTGAATGGCCAAAGGGAGTCATAGATCCTGCTTCATAGTTGGGGTTTTTTGAGTTTGGTTTTTTTTTTCTTCTGAGCTCTTTGAGATGGGAGGATTGAGGGGGAAAGATGAAGGCAAGGGAGCACTGGAAAGAGTGCCCAGGAGTATTGATGTAAGCATTAGGTCTGTCCTAGTCAGTTGTGCCCAGCTGGGTGAGGAGCAGATTGGGTGGTCTGTACTGCAGTTTTCCTCCTGTCCTATGCATTCTCCCTTTTTCTTCATGCTCCCAGGACAGCCTGTCACATGGGTTTGTGTGCAGACATCCCTCTTGCAGGTGTCTTGCTTCTGGTTGGCCCCAAGAGAAGATCTCTTGTTTTCTCTCCTCTGTTGTCTTGAAAGTTGACAGAAACTGCAGCAGGCTTGGGCAGTGGGAGGTTAGTTCAGGAGCTCCAGGCACACTTTGTTGTCCCAGTGCTCGGGCAGTCAGCGTGATTTTGCCGTGTATAACTTCCTGACATGTTGTCATGTCCATGTGACTCCAAATATTTCCTTTCCTTCCTTTGATTCACAGTCCCAAAAATACAAAACTCCAGGGCAGAAAGGTTAAGGTGTTCTCGTGGAGGGGCTGTGACTGCTTCCTGCAGCTGGCCCATCCAGAGCACGGCTGTACACAGGGGCTCAGCCATGTGAGAGCTGGAATAGTCCTGTTGCCCAGTTTAGTGAGTTGTTTATAATCCTTGAACTGTGCAAAAAGGGTTGTGGATAGACATCTCTTAAATAAATTTTCTTGTGCTGAAGAGGGAAGATGTTCCTTGATGCATCTCTCTGTTCCCATTTGTTTTCTTTTATGGTGAACATTCTGCCTGACTTTATTTGGGACAACACAGAAGCTTTTTCTGATTCAGACCAGCTCAGCACGGGCTACCTGAAGTTAAAGTAAGAGAAGCCTTTATTTGTGGCTCCCTCCATCAGTGTCATTGCGGTAATACAGGAAAGCACCACGTGTTCCATGGGCTGGGCAAAGTCCTGCTGGAAGGAAATGGTGCTTTCAGGTGGTTGGTGGCCAGGATTGCCAGGCGCCATGTGTCAGATCCTGGGGCAGATTCTCCATATATCCCTGAAATCTTCTCGGAGAGTTCTTGGTGCAGGGTACAATGCTGGAGGAGTGCAGCTGGGTGCACCTGTGACTGTGACTTCTGCTTCCCAGGGGTCCATCCTGGGCTCCTGTCCTTGCTTCTGCCACAGGTCCTAGTTAAAGATCAAAGACATCAGACTGAAAGTAAAACTAGAAAGGGCTGTTTGGAGCACTTGGTGTGTTTGCAGCAGCTCTGCTGCACAGATCCCTTGCAGAGCATGGTTCAGTCACAGCATCAGTTTTGCAACAGTGTTTTCTGTCTTGGTTTACTCAAATGACATTCTTGGCCTGAGTTCAGGGGATTTCTCCTGCAGAAGCCTGAAGAATTACCAGGAAAATTTCAAGCTCAAAATATGAACATAAACATGGGTTTCTTTTATGAAGTGTATGGCTCAGAGGACAGGCTGGTGTGGGTCTCTCCTTCCTTCCTGTTTTCTTGCTGGAAAACATATGGAAAATATGATAACCTCTCAAACTTAGCTGATGTTGGCTTGTGTGTTACCAGTGAACAGGGCAAGCTGTGTAAAATTAGAAATGCATTTCCCACTCACTTCCCGCTCGTGCAAGGATGCTCAAGGGGAGTGGAGATCCATGCTGAATTACCATGGAAATCAACTTCTTTTTTGTCCCAGATGAAGAGTGCTTCAGAGTCAGTCTCAGCTGGGCACACATGCTGTGTCAGGCAGGCTCCAGCCCATTTTCTGGGATGGTTGTAGAGCCTGGGGACATCTCTTGTCAGAGGAGCATGAAGCCTCATGGCAGCGTGGTAGCAGGCTGAGGTCAGCGGCTGCCACATGTGATGGTGAAGGTTGTGCAAGCTTCAGCCACGATTTTAGTGGCCTTGTCCTGAGAAATGAGTTAGAAGAGGCAGGGGAGCTGTGCACGCTCACTCAGATATTAATGCCAGATGTCAAGGAAAGGTTTTGATTAAGATCCTTCTCTTCATCCAGGATCTTGCTCTTTCCCAGACTGCAAGCTGGTGTTCTGGGAACGGGCTGGTGGTGAAATCCCCCTTGGCAGCTGAGCAGCAGCAGTGCTCTTTCCTCCAGCAGCATTTCCAGGTCATTGTCAGCTCAGCAGGGCAGGATGAAGTCACGCTGGCCCTGCTGAGGATGGGTTGTCTGCAGGCTTTCTCCTCAGCAGAAGGCTGGGGTGAAGCAGAGCTGCCTGCTTGGCTTGGTGGGTCTGTGATTTGTGTGTAGGCAGGGGGAGGATGGCTCGGGGTTCATTTCTGTCACTTGCCAGCCAGAGCATGGCAGTGTGGAGTAGACATTCCTGAGGAGCATGAGCACATGGGGGACACCTCCTGCCTGGAATTCCCAGCCTTGTCCTACCTCCCTGGCTTTGCATCTCCAGAAAGAGCACAGCTGAAAGGTTCTGTTCCCAGCAGAGCATGCTGGACTTGAGCCCCCTGTTCAAGGAGTTTCTCACTCTTTTACAGCTATCCTTTTGACTGCAAATCTTATTGTCTGCAGAGAAAACTGCACAAAAGTGCCAAAAAGCAGAAACTTTTTTGGTGCCATCAAGGCTCTGGGATTTTTTTTTGCTCAATCTGCTCCAAGGTCAAGTTTCCAATCAAGTTAGTGCTTGCAGTGGCAGAGATTCCTCCCATGGAAGCACATGTGCCTGCAGAGGACTGTGGCATGTTTGTGAGTGCTGGGTCTGTGCAGCTGGAGCAGGGGGTGGTCACAGAGATTTGTGGGCATGAGAAATGCTCAGCCACTTACTTGCTAAGGAAAGGGGGTTTTTTTCAGAGCTAAAAACTTCTCTGCTATTCCTGTGCTAGTGAACTCCACTCTGATTTGTTTCCAGCACTGGAGGCCTCTCTTGGGTCACATTTATATTTCTCACATTTTCCAATTAATTCAGTTGCCTGTGTTTTCTCAGTGGAGAACTCCTACTTCCCTGTTTGTATTACCTTTGCTGTCTTAGGATTACATTGGTCCAGAGAGCTTTGATATTCCAAGATAGGAGATGCACCAGCAAGATCAATTTCCAAAAGAAATATTAGATGTAAGCACTTCACCTGACTAGCCAGGGAAAGAATGATGCTGAGAGGTCAGGAAGACTTTTGAAATGACCAAATAACCTGGTTGTTTGCTCTTTCTTTTGAGGAATAGAAGGGGATTTGAGACATTCACCATCAAAAGACTGGGCTTTTTAGGTCTCTGCTGCATGTCAGGGAGTGTACACACCACTACAGCAAACAGCACTGAGTGTGGCTGAAGGCCACTGACTGACAATAAATAGTAATTCCAGTGTCTCACATGTCAGATTGACCAAGGAAGCTGGAGCTCCTCTCTGTTCTTGCTTCATTTCCATGCTGCAGAGACTACTTGGGAGCAGAACCGGGAGTGAGGCAAAGAGCTGAAATCACCTCCTTCAGCTGGGTCTTAAAAAAAGCCAATTTTCTGGCCTGACTTAACCCAAGGATGGTTGTGTCTATTATTTCACTGAGACTTTTTTTGGTGCTTGATTTTTTTTGTTGCTCTTTTTAATCCATTGTCTCAGGGGAGGGAAATCTTTGGGCAGGAGCAGTGCTTGAAGAAAAACCTCGGCAATTCCCTTTGATTTTGCACAGGAAAGAGTCTGTGGTTTAGAGGTGAGATGTGCCTTGTCTTTCCGTGCTCTTTGGGGGAGTTTAACCTCAGGGTCTTATCTGTCATTCCTTCCCTCCTTATCCCACATAGCAACAGCAGATGTGGGAAGCAGGGAGGAGGCATAGGCTGTGGCATGATGAGCAAGGCTGTTTAAGATGCCTCTTGTTTATGATGTAATGCTCCACTTTCTGTGCTGAGTAGATAAAGGACCTGGCTTCCTCCTTGCTGTTACAAGCAGTGGAAAAAATTCCCCTGCTGCGATACAGATCATGTGTTTCTCTCATGAATAGGTCGCTGGGAGCCAGCTTTGCCCTGGCTCTCAGAGTTACCCTGGCTCATCCCAGAGGAGAGGGATGGGCTGAGAAGGTGAGTCCACACCGGCTGTAAAGGTGCTACATACAAAAAATGCAAAGTTGGTGCTGTTTTCTGTTTGTCAGTGAGAATTCCCTCTCAGGTATCAGCCTCTCGCTCAGCTCTGTGCCAGCAGGCACAAGGATTGTAAGGTGAAACAGGGTTATCAGAAAGGAATTGACCCTGCCAACTTGCCTGGGCAGAAGGAAGCAGTGTTGAAAAGCAAGGCTGCCAGCCAGCAGCCAGTTTTGTATTCCCTGTTTAGCAAGTGCCAGTCAGTGTAAAACAAAGCTGATGATGGCTGTTTCCTAAGCAAGGCACATGCTCTGCTGTGGGTGAGGGAACATGCTGTGTTGTGGCTCTACTTCCAGTAGCACAAACTCTCCCCTGTGCTTTCAGCCCTGCCCCAGCACATCCCAGGTTCTGAGTTCCCAGCACAGTGCAGAGAGAGTGGCATCTGGGTTGGACCAGGGAAGAGGGAAAGCAAATCTGGGGAGAGCTGAAGAGGGAAGTGATGTCTGGGGTCAGCAGAAAGGAGTTGTTGACTTTGGCTTGGATTTGTGAACAGTAATTGTCACTTCCTTTTCAGCTACTGGTTATGATCACAAATCCAAAGTTACAGCCCTAGGGAAAGCAGAGTAAGATTTCTACTGGCAACTTTGGTGTTATCAGATGCAGTATGGTGTGGGCAGAGGTTTTCCCAGGCAGATCCCTGGTGCTGGTTTTGTGGAGTTCTGCCAGAGATAAAAAGAGGATTTGAAGGCAGAACTCATGTGCTGCTGGACCCAGGAGCTTCTGAGATCAGAGGATATGGGTGTGTTGGAGAAGCATGTGATACGTGCAGTGTGTGAGGGATCCATGAGAGAGCTCCTTGGAGCTGAGCTCTTTCTGTGGGGAGACAGCTTTCAAGACAGGAGAAGAACATGGATGTGATTGGAAAGTACTTTTGGGGAGAGAGCATTAATACCTGGCCAGCAGGTATTTTTTAGGTGGGAGAGAAGCAATGCTTTTCTGAGAGCCAGGAAACCACCCCATGAATTTGGGGTTGCTCCTGGCCGTCTCAGCAGAACCCCTCAATCTGCCTGGGATGTTTTTTCAGCAACATGTTCTGTCCACAGGCAGCTGTGAGAATCAGCCCTGCAAAGGTAGATGTGCCAAAATTGTCAGTGCTGCCTGTGGGCAGATGCTGTGCCTGCTGCACATCTCTGTCCTGGGTACAGCAGGTCTGTGACTCTCAGGTGGGATCTGCCACGTTGCCCTCTCTGGAGCTGTCCAAGGGTGAGATGGGTTCTGTCCCCTGAGCCAGTGAGGCTCTGAGAGGTTGGAGAGCTGGAAGTGGAGCAGCTCACTCTACATCACCAACCTGAGATTTTTCTCTTTCTGTATTTCAGAAACTTCGACTCCCTTAGAAAAGAAAATGTGTACGAGAACAACAAGTTGGTAAGTGACTTTTAATGTTTACTTTTGGTCTGGTCCATGACCTGGCACTTTGCTCATGTGGTTTAGCAACAGAAACCCTGCAGACACAGTGTGCCCATTGTGCTGTGTTCCAATCCTTATTCTGCACCTTCCAGCCTTCTTTGAACAGCAATGTCCAGCCTGGCTGGCTGCTTGAAAGCACCTTCAGACTGTTCATGCTTCTTAACTGGCCACACAGTGATGCCTGTCCCAGTGTGTCCTGTGGCAGCAGGAGCTCAGACAGAGGTGCTAGAACTCAAAACATGGACATGTTGAGTGTGTGATGCTCCTGAGGGATAGAGCAGGAGCTGGGAAGAAGCTGGCATGAGAGAGGAAGCACAGGGAGTATTCTCTCACTTCTGTTCCTTCCTGGTGCAGGGGATCAAGGTGGATACAGCCTAAAACCTGATGCTGCTTGGACCCTTCACTCCAGCCTAGTATTGAAGTTTCTCATGTTCTTTCCACAAAGAAAATAGAAGCTAGGCAGGCCAACCACATCCTGCACTGGAGTCTAGCATGGTCTTAGTGATCCAAGGAAGGATTTTCCTCTCCCTGTCTCTATCACAAAAGGAGAGGCAGTGAATTATAACGTTTCTCTTCCCTTGGCATTGCTCCACACAGTTTCATGGCTGCTTGATAGGAGCTTGGGAAATGAACAAACCATGGCAGCTAACCCTTGTCTGGGCTGGAGGAGTGACACACTCAGGCAGGGAGCTGGCTGAAGTGCTTCTTGCCTCTGGAAAGCTAAACCTGTCCCCCCATGGCTCCTTAGCTTCTGCTCCCTTTCATCCCTGGCTGTGTCCACAGCTCCCATGACAGACCCTCTGTCCCCAGGCTGGGGCTGCAGCCTGTGAGCAGTCAGTGACACTCTGGGGTTCAGCCTGGGTGTTCCTCTCTGCCAGGGGAGATTCAGACCATGAGTTTTGCCCTGGAGGTTTGGTATTTGGCAGGAGTTGGGTCTCTTTGCCATGGGAGCGTATCTTGGCTGAAGTGCTGAGGATCCCTGAGTGTTGCTCCTTGTCCAGCTGGGCTGATGGTGTCTGATTGTGTCTGGGAAATGAGCTCTTCGAGCTGCCTCTGCTGATTTTATTAATGAAAAGCTTCTTTGTGCTTCTCACAAAGAGTTGCTCCCCTCCTTTGTTGCAGTCTGTGTGTCCCCTCCTCCCCCTTTCTTAGTTTCTTTTATGTCCTTTGTTTTGCTCTCTCTCCCTTACTCCACCTGCTGTGGGATGACTTGTCTGTGTTGTCCTTTCCCTGCTGGTGTCCTGCAGGCTTGGCTGTGCTGTCCGTGGGATTGACCCTCCACCTCTCCGTGCTCCTGGGCTGACCTCCCCCTTGGGCTGCTCTCCATCCCACCTCCTACACTTCCTTGCTCTGGCTGTCCTTGGGATACAAGTGGGCCTGATTTCTCCCAGCACTATTCTTCTGCTATTGTCCAGACCCATCTTGAAACTTTACTCATCAGAGGCTTCTTTTCCCCCTTCACAGAGGTCTGTATTGTGCATGCAAAACAGCCTTGTTTGAACTGCAATTGTCATATAAGGTCAAGGAAGAATGTGTCACTTCTCAAGGGCCACAAGGCCAACCCCAGACCCTAGAAAAATTTTAGTTGGTGGCATTTTTTTGCTAGAGATTTCAAAATTATATAAAGTGGAGGACAGTTTCTAGAGGGCTTGGAGTCAGTGCTGGTGGATGGTGGTGTGGTGTAGCAGGTAGAGCCTGTGCCAGAGGGAACCTGTGCCAGGCCAGCTCAGGTGGCCTCAAGCATATCACTTTCCCATTTTGCATGGACATGGCAGCAGTGGCACTTCCTTCCCCTGGAAAGCACTTGGAGCTGCACTGATGAAAAACATGGTGCAAAAACAACATGTTGGTCCTTTAAAGGCCAGCCTGGGCAGGCAGGTAGAGGAGAAGGGTGACTGGGTCCTGTTAGGTGGTGATCCTGTTGTGTCTTCAGGCAAGAGCAGTTCCCAGGAACACGAGGATGCTGCAGGCACAGGGGACACCATGTCCTAATGCTGTTCTCTGCATTGCTCACCTGGCTCTGGCCAAACCAGGTGAGTGCACAGAGCATCCTCCTCTTTGTGGTGCAGGCAGCCCCTTGCACATGTTCTGTGCCCCTTGCCCTGGTGTCACCCGTGGCACAGTGTGGCAGGAGGTGGCATGACCTGTGTTCCCACTAAACCTCCCACCAGGAATGTCCAGCAAGAAAACTCGACTGGTCAGACCAGTTGTGCAGCCAGTGCAGTGGGGAACACTCCAAAGAATGTATTAAGTACCAGTTTACAAGACAGGAAAGTGCCAGGCTGGGCTGGCAGCTGGGATGACACAGCCAGTGGTAACTGGCTGAAAGCATTTTTAATGTCAGCTCTGTTACATTTTTACTGGGATACCCAATGGAAAAAAATGGTAATTATCTCGCTGGAAAATAGTGGCTGTTTGTTTCTTCTAAGCAGGAATGGTTGGCTTGTACACCAACACTGTGTGTGTCCGTGCCAGAGGTCAGATGCAGAGGGGTTTAATATGTTCAAGGGGTTTTTTTTAACCCTTTCACTGTGGACTTCAGAAGTAGCCTTCCTTGTGCCTCTGGTCCTGCAAGTGATGTTTTCCTTTGCTGTATTGGCATTTCAACAGGGATGCTCCAAAGGGGGAGAAAAAGGATTTCTTCCTATAAGTTGAGAAGGAACAAGGCTGGAAAAAGTCCTTAGTAAAAGCCCTAAACTGAGCTAAGCAAGGGTGAAGTTTGGATGTTGCAATTTTTTTTTGTATTCCATTAAAGGCTTTTGTTCAGAGGCAAGAGAAAATAACTTTTGCCTCCTTTACCTGCAGTTTCAAAGCAGAGGACACTACGAAGAGGAATATTTACTCCAAGTACATGTTAAGCAGCATGAAAACAGTTAAACTGGAAGGGAGCTATCAAGAATTCTTCTGCATTACACCTCTTTTCCCCCTTTCTGGTCTGGGAGAGCAGGGTCCCTCCTGCAGCCCAAGATTTCCCATTTTTTAGCTGGAGCAGAGCAGGCAGTAGGAGGCAGGCAGCTTTAACATTTGCAGAGCACTCAGAGATGAAAGCTGCCTGCGAGCACCTCGCAGCCCCCCGTTAATTGGGGGGCCTGGAAACGAGTCTGCCAGCCTGGACTGACACAGCCCCTTCTGCCAGGCCTGGCTCTCTGCAGCTGTGCACTCACACACACAGGCAGGCTGGAGCAAGAGCAAGGGAAGCCCAGGTGAGTTACTGTGCACTGAGCTATGGCCAGCTTGCCAGGCCAGATTTTTGGCTCCTTGCCTGGATTTCTCAAGGCAGTGGCTGGAAGCCATGACTCTGTTGGTTCCTATGATGTAGGAGTTAAACTGGTGCAGCTGTTCCCCAGCAGAGTTGTTATTTGAGTGGGGCTGTTTGCAGTGCACTTTCTTACTTGTGATGAGGAGCAACTCTGCTGCCTGGCATGGATAAGACCTCTCTGTTTTATTTTTTCTTTCCCCTTTCTCCAGGCATTTCGAGTGGCAGAGGAGGAGCTGGGGATCCCAGCCTTGCTGGATGCAGAGGACATGGTTGCTCTGAAGGTACCAGACAGGCTGAGCATCCTCACCTATGTTTCCCAGTATTATAACTACTTCCATGGACGGTCTCCTAGTAAGTACCACATTCCCTGGAGGGATGGGAAGGATCAGGGCTTCATTTCATGCTTTCCCTTGCCTCCTAACAAGCTTGGAAAAGCAAAATAGAGAGCAGAGAGGCCTTTTAGGTAACAGAACTATTTCACTGGGGGGATCTGAACTCTTTGGACACCAGCCTACAGGTGCATCACTGCCTTTGGAAGGGTACATGGCCATGTCTTGTCTTTGAAATTGCCTAAAAATTTAAAATACAGTCTAAAATTTCTTATGGTCCAGCCAGAGAGGAGCACTGAAGGTTCCTCTCCATGGTCCCCCCTCCTCAGCTTTCCATTCTTGAGCACCTCCACCCCTGTTCCAGTCCTTGCCATGCCTGAGGGCTGGTGAGAACATGGAATAGAACAAGGCTGAGCTTGTCTGTGAGGCTCTGCCAATGTGACAGCATCAGTGGTAGGGCTTGTACAGCACAGCAGCACTTATAGAAGGAGGGAGAAGAAAATTATCACCCTAACTGACATAATTGTGATGGAAATTCTGTCAAACATGAAACAGGCCACAGAGCTGCCAAGGCATTATATTCACGTACTGGAGAGTTTAGCTGGGCTCACAGGAGCATTATTGTAGTCTTGGTTTATATTTTGCTTTAAGCTCACACAAAATGAAGTAATATGATAAACCAATTTTACAGGTTCCTCCAGAGGAAACTTTAGAAAGTGGGACATGAATGACTTAACTGGTTAAGGTGAATCTAAATGAAGAGATATGTATTGAAAATGTCCTATATGTTGGAAAGAAAGCACAATTCACTCAGAGCTGCCTTTAATGTTTAAACTCTTCCTACTTCTCCACCTCTTTACACATTTAAGCATGCTTTTGCTCTCCCTTCACAACTTCTTCCCTCCCCTTCTTCATTTTTTATTTCTTGTTTTAAAACTGTTCTGATTGAAATCCAACAAATTCCATCATGTTTGTGCCAAGTGGTGAGAAACTGGGTCAGGTTGGGGTCTTTGCCCCCTCCCCCCTGCATCTCGTCTACCACGTCATCAAGCACAGCACATTTTTATATTCTCTGGTGTCCCACAAAACACTTGGGTTGCATTTCTGTTGCTGGGGTGAATGTGAATGTCTGAAAATGAGCCCAGCTTGGAATGTGCCCTCTGACACCAAGCAGGGTCATGGAATCACAGTCGTGCCCTTCAGATGGGTTCCAACAGGACCATGAAATAAGCAGGACACAGGAGGACAGGGAGGGTGAGCAGACAGTGTTTTACTGAGATCATGCTTTTGTGGACGAGTAGAGTTGAAGCCACCCATCTTTGTGCTGGGCTTTAGGAATTCAGAAAATGGCACACGTGGGAGGTGAGGGGGCAGTCTGAGCCTGAACTGTTTACTGGGCCAGCTGTCCCCTGCTCCCTGCACTGGGAGCCCTGGGTGTTTATTTGGAGAATTGGCTTTCTTGAGGGCAGATTGCTGGGAACTGGGCTCTCTCTCTGCTCCCTGCCCTTTCTGTGTTTACTGAGCAGGGTATAATCTCTTTTCAGACGAGTGGCTGTTTAAGTGTCACTTGGAAAGTGAAGCTGTGACTCAAATATCCCACAAGGAACACAGAGACATCTCATTCAGAATGGGAAGTGGTGCAAGAATAACATCCCTGTGAGACATTTGGGGTTTGTGTCTGTAAAAACTTTGCACAAAGCCTTATTTCCCAGGGAAGTTTCCCTGCACTTCTCAGGGCACAGGGCACCAATCCCTGCTTGACTGAAGTGTGTTGGAGAGTCTCTTTTCTCCACTTGAAGTGAATTTTGAGGGGTTCTGTTTCATCTGCAAAGAAAAGAGAATTGGGCATTTTCAGGCTGCTTGTGGCAAGTCTTGGTTTCCCCATCAGCACCTCTATGGCACCTCCAAGTCTTTGCAGAATTACCCACTTGTAGTGGTCATTTCCACATTCAACAAGGCTCTGTTGAGCATTCACATTTGCTGTGTGGGAGTCCCAGCTGGGATGTGGGGTGGACACTTGCAGCAGTGGATGTTCAGGCTGTGTAGGAAGCCTGGAACATAGCAACTTGAATGAAGCAAACCCTCTGTGCTTCAGCTCCTTAGCCGTAACACCTCTGACTGTTCCAGCAGGGGCTGTTTCAGTCAGGGTCAGTTCCAGCCAAATCCTGGGCTGGAATTGAAAATCCAAGGTCTTGTTCTCACTGTCGATGGATGGTGATTTGCATTTCTTCACTTCTGCATTTCTTTTCATGAAATTCCCTGAGAAGAGAAAAATCAGCAGTTTCAGAATGTTGTTACAATTCACTTGTTGCCTCTTGCCCCTCAGTCCACTACAGAACTGCTCATGAAGGAAATCTGTGTCTCCTTGTGTGCTTTCCATGTTACTCATCAGGCACCTCTGGATATTCTTACTTTGCAAATTATTCCTAAACCTGTGAGTTTTCCTTATGTTTCCTTAAAAAATTTTCCCTTCTTCCATTCTCCCAGTTGGAGGCATGGCTGGAATCAAGCGTCCTTCCTCTGAATCTCCAGAGCAGCATCCTGGGAAGAAAACTGCTCCAGAGCCTCCTAAACCAGTGCCAGCAAAACTGCCTCCTGCCCACCCAGCAGCCAGAGCTAAGCCAAAGGAAACCTCCCCAGTTACCATGGTAAGAAATGTGGGTTTGGGTGTTCTTTATTCCTTAAATCTGTTCAGTGAGATAGAGAGTACTGGGCTAGTTCAAGGCTCCTGGTGGTGAGGACTTAGTCTTTAAATTTTCTGTTCACTGTGAGTGATTTAATCTGATTTAATCTAATCTGAGGTCTGATTCTGGCATAGATTGAGGTGGGAGTCACTGGAAAACTATCAGTCAGCCTGGATACATCGTGAACAGAACGTGGGTGTCTTAGGACATGGATATGCTGTTCCTAGATATTGGGGGCGGAGATTTTTACAGGCTGTAGTATTATTTTTGCTAGAAAACATTGATCCAATTATTGGATACGGTTTCAAAGCAGAGTAGGGATGAAAACAGGGTAGAAGCCCTTTCCCAGCTAATTTAAATCAGAGACCTTTGCCCAGAGGCAGACAGGGCACCCTGGTCCTCAGGCTTTGTGGGAACATATTCCCCATACTCTGTCCTTCCAAGGGCTGTTCCACTTCTATGACTTCTGTGACAAAGGGATTAGAGGGAGAGGGGATTTCCTGGATGTCACTTCTCTGTCCTGGCTGTGCATGCCAAACATTCACCTTCTTGGGAGACTCGTAGCTGTGTCCAGGGCCATGGTCTTGTCTGCTCACCCACTGCTTCTCCCTACAGAAAAGGGTCCTGGCAGAGAGTGGGAATGTCCCCAGCAGCTGCTGTGGGGTCTGTGGGAAACATGTGCACCTGGTGCAGCGCTACTTGGTCGATGGGAAGCTCTATCACAGGAACTGCTTCAGGTACAGCAGCTCTTCCCAGCAGGGGCACAGTCCTGGGGGTCACAGAGGTTCCTTTGGGACTGGAGAGAGTGGTGTGGCACGTTTTTTTCAGAGTGGAGGCAACCTGGGCTTGCTCTTGACCTGTGTGTAAGGGAAACTGTCTCCACAGGTCTGTTTTCATCGACACCTTTCCTGCTTCAGGCTGTGCTATCAACAGCTCTTTTTCTGGTGCCTGAAAAATGTGCACACAGGGTCTGCTCACTGCCAGTTGTGGTGCCTTCACCCTCCTGTGGATAGTGGAGTCGTGCCTGCACTCCCAGCTGTGTGTCTCCCAGCACTCTGGAGGATGTTTCCTGAGACTTTTGTATCCACAGGTGCAGGCAGTGTTGGAATTTGCTTCTTCCTGGAAGCTACAAAGCTGGGCCTGAGCCCAGTACATTCATCTGTACCAGCCACCAGCAGCCAGACAATGTCCAGATCTCTGGTCTCCACAGTACTGGGAAAAAACCTGACAGTACCCCAGCCCCTGCTGCTGCCAGGGTGTTCCAGAAAGCAGCAGAACCCAAGAAACCAGAGCAGGTGTTGAAGAAACCCAGCCAGGAAGGCCTCACTAATTCAACCAAGCCATCTGTTTCATCTTCTGGAAGCTCTGGCTTCAAAAGTGTAAATACTCCATGGTCCTCCTCAGCTGTAAATAAATCAGATGACTGCAAAGGTGCCTTGCTGGGGAATAAAACAGATCCCCATGAAGGCCCCCCAGTGAAGCCTCCTTGGACATCCTCCACAACAAAAACACAGCAAGCCCGAGAAAATTTTTTTCGGTCGTTGGAGTCCTCCAGCAATAAAGCTTCTGACACTCAGAAACAAGTGCACTCTCCTCATGGCCCTGATAAAACTGCCCCTGCCAGAAGCACTGCTGAGGTCAGTCAGGTGAATGCAGGGAAGGAGCAGGCACGGAACCATATTATACAGGCTCTGTCTGCATCAAGCACTTCTCCAAACAGGCCAGCAGGACTCAGTTCCACCAGCTCCTCAGCACCTGGCAGGTAAGCACTATTTCTCTTTCCCTTTTTACTGCCAAGGTGTTCCTTGGGATAATTTGGAGAGGCAAATAAAAAGGTCCATCCTTTCAAAGAGACCCACTAAGTTGTTCTTTTTTGCAGTGGCAAGTTTTCTCCCACCACTTCTCAGAGTCCAGCTCCAAAAACACAGTCCAGCAAAACAGGATACACAGCACCAAAGCAGGAAAAGGTTACAGACCCTGTGCCCAAGAGCCAGGCTGCCAGCAAACCTATTGACTCTTTGCACAAGCCAGAGTCAAAAGGCACCAAAGGTGAGGATGAATGATTCACACAGCTCTGTCTGGACACGGCAGTCCAACTTTATGCTTTCCTCTTGGACCAGTACAGCACAAATGTCCATGCCTCCTGTCCTTTGTGTCTGTACCACCATGTAAGGGTGTTCTGGGCTGTGGGGCTCAACACACTTCCATTAATCCTTGCAATTGCTCCCTCTAGCATGGTGAGTTCTGCTACTCTGAGGATCTCCAGGTGTTTGAAGTTGTACTTGCTGTCATCAAACACTGGGGTCAGGGTGGCTTTCAAAGGCTTAGGTTTTCCCAGATGGGAGACCTTGCCAGAACTTTGGGATGATTTTTTGATTGCAGTTGCAGGTTTCCCAGCCTCCTTGTCTGTTTTGAACCAAGCTTCCATCATGGTGACTTAGCAGTGGGCCAGGGGTTGATATTCTGGGGGTTTCCAGTGTCTCAGGCACTTTCAGGTGGCCGGTATTTTTTGGGGCCAGAAGAAGTGTCTGTTTGCAGTTTGCTGTGACTTTATGGGGCTTTTTGTCTCTCCCTCTTCCTGCCCCAGCCTTTGATCTCTGAGATCTGTGCTGGTTTTTGTTGTATTGCTGTTGAAAGTGCCTGTTCACGTACTCTGTGGCTGAATTTCTGTAACTGTGTAGGTTTTAAAGCATTTCATCTGCAAGGGACAAAATGCCACTGAGATTACTTACTACCTATTGTGTCTGAATCTGTTCATGTTAAACTTGTTGAGCTGGTGCTGGTTTGCTGCAATAACATCACAGTACCTGCCCCAGTGCATGGCTTATCTCCTAGGATTCTCCTGAGACTCAAATCCGGCTTGTTTCTTTTTATTGGATGTTTTTGTTCTTGTTTATTTGTATTGGCCTTGCTATGTTCTTCTCTTCAGGAAGCACAAATGTTGCTGACAACAAGTCTGAGAGCCCAGAAGGCTGGAGATCTCGGTTGAAGCCTGTAGCCAACAAGTGAGTGTCATTGGAGCTGGTGGGTTTCCATGACAGGTGTGACCATCCCAGGTGGAGATGGGACATCTCAGGATGTCCAGAACTTTTCCTGTGGACCATTCTGCAAGAGGGATTCTTTGTCTTTTTTCTTTGCAGGGACCAAGATGGCTCTAAGAAACCTGTTGATAACTCCCAGGTGGGAACAGGGAGCCCAGCACACAAGGAGCCAAAGCCAAGCCCATTAGTTGTCCCACCAGCAAAGCAGGATTCTGGTATGAAGGATAAAAGCTTTGCCTTCATTTTGCCTATCAGGAAGGGGACAGGCATTGGTACTGCAAAGCCCATGTGAGGAATGTGTTGGTGGAGGCTGTGCCTTGCTTTCAGGGGTCTTTGCTCTCTGCACCTGCTTTAGCCTTGTGGTGCCTTTATTTTGTGGCTCCCATCTCTCCCCAAGGAGAGGGATTCAGTCTCCACAGGGTTCCCTTCTTCTGCAAGACACCCAGAAAAATTTCACTTACCCTCTCTGGCATGATTGTGTAATGTTGAGAAATCTTAGTGATGGTTCCCAACTGTTTATTCTCCTCCCAAATATTTATTCTCCTCTTACTCTGGCCTTGTAATGAGTGTTTTTTCCCTGTTTACTTTGGGCTTATGCCCTTCATTATCATCAAGAGAGGAGGACTAGGACTAGAAGTGGAGTTTGGTAGTGGTGAGTGTCAGAGACACAGGGCAATAAATGGATTTTTATGAGATGAGGGTTGAAATTTCTTACCCCAAACCTGTCTGTGCTTCTTAATCTAGCTTCATCTGGTGGATTCACAAAGAAGTTGTTGATTCCCAGCTCAGATCTTATCAGGAGCTGTCAGAATTCAAAGCAAGACTGGAAAGATCCTGGAGGGTCTGCCAAGAAGGAGGAAGATGGCAACCAGTTGAAAACAAACACTGCTACATGTAAGATCTTTTCTGCCTACTAAAGTCACTGTCAGGGAACAGCCTCAGTGGTCAGTATGGGATATGTGTCCCAGAGTTTTCTGTGGCTAACCCTGTGGCTGCTGTCATGGGGGCAGAATCTGTGTAATTAATTTTTATTAGCCAGCTTGGCTTAAGCAGGAAGCAGCAAGGCCAGAGAATTCAGTGGGAAAGGAAGAAATTGAAATAGGAATTTTTCAAGGTCACTGCCCTGTCATTCTTTAGACTTAGTGCTATGAAGAGGACCATCTCCTAATTTGGGGAGCTGGCATCTAGTTGATGTCTCTGTTCCTCTTCAGTTGAGTGGCTTCAGGAAATAAAAGGAATGCAGAGATCTGTCACCCAGACACTCACAGAAGCAGGAGCCAAGGCTGCTGTTTCTTTGATTTTCAGATGTCCTGACCAGTTTGTCCCTACTCTTAAACCAGTTTCTTACTCCTGTTTGTTCAGCCACAGCTTTACTGTGCACCTCTCCTCCCATGCCCAGTTATCCTTGCTCTGACATATCCCACAGCAATGCTAAGGAAATTTTCTGGAACTAACCTGATGTTTGCTGCTGTACTGTTTGCTCAGCTTCTTTGTCTCCCCTTTCCTTACCCCATCTTGCTGTGTCTTACCTGTCTGGAGTAGAAGATTCTCACAGCAGGGCTCAGTCCTGCCTCTGTTGTTGGTTTTGGAGCAAGCAGGATGGTCCCGATGGCTCAATGACCTCGTGCTTTATTTTTTGTCAGCTGGTTCCAGCATTGCCCTTAGCCAGCACCTTTGACAGCTACCAAACATTCAATCTCCAGTTGTTCAGTCATTTTTAAAAGTTTGGTGTGCCTCGTTTGTGAGCATTTTCCCAAAACATTGCACCTCCTCTTTCCTCAGACTCAGCCCCAGGGTGCAGCATTAGTCTCTCCCAGGCAGTGAGCTGTTAAGGGAGGCTGGGTTTATATCTGTCTTTCTAAAGGTTAATGATTGCCATGGGGGAGGACCACGGGAAATTTTCCTGGCAGTCTCCCCCACTTTTCCCCACCTGAAAGGCTGGTTCCTGCTGCTGTCACTGCCCAGGCTGTGGGTTAGGGACAGAGCTGTTGCTCCTCTGTGTAGATGGAAAATTTTAACCACAGCACTCAGAGAGAGCTGTGAACAGTCAGCTGCTGTCCCTGCCCTCAGTCCTGGGGCTGTGTTGAGCAGTGGATGGTGAGCATTTCTATAGATCATTCCTTTTCTGTG
This sequence comes from Illadopsis cleaveri, assembly GCA_013399915.1. Lineage (NCBI taxonomy): Eukaryota > Metazoa > Chordata > Aves > Passeriformes > Timaliidae > Illadopsis > Illadopsis cleaveri. The sequence continues at coordinate 143,130 of VXBB01006138.1, forward strand.
GTGGTAGGTGGTGTTTTCTGTTGAGAAAGGAGGCTACAGGGTTTTCCTGCCAACTGTCCTACTTCCAGCTTGCTGGCAAGCAGCCAACCCATCCTGTGTCTGTCAAGCCAGAACCTGAGGGTATCAGGGATATCAGATCCTGAGCTGGTCACAGGGTGTCGTTTTACAGGCTCTTCCCCTCCAGTGACCGTGGTCTTCCCCCCAGCAGTGGTGCAGCTTTCTGCCTTGGTTGGAGGTGCTGCAGAGGCACCACTTGGAAGGAGCCTGGAGAAGCAGGACTGAGCTGGGAGAGGGAAGTGTTGTTTAGGCAGATGGCTGCAGGCAGGACAAGTCCCTCTTTAAGAGGAACTTTAAGAATCTTTGAGAGAAGTGTGAGTTGCAGGCAGTGCACGGGCAGGTAACCAGCAGCATCCAGAGGGAAGAGATCCCTGATGGAGGCCAGCAGTGCAGGACCAACACAGCCACATGCAGCATCTCCTCCTTTTGCACTCTTCCTAGAAAGCACAACAGGGCAAGGGCTGGACAGCTGGAGAGCTGTCCTTGAGCTCTTCCTCAGTCTCCAGAGACTCTCAGGAGGCTCCCCCAGTCAGTCTGTCCTGTCTTTCTCCGTGTGTGTGCTGAGCCTGCATCGCTGCTGCCTTTGTTACAGCCCTGCTCTTTTGATAGTTGAGTTTTCCTTCCTTATCACATCATCCACTCACGCCTCTGTTCTCTCTCTGTGGTAATTATCCAGCCCAGCCCCTCGGGTATCCAAATACCTCACACTCTTCTGTAGTTATCCTTGCAGCACAGTTGGGCAGAGGAAGCTGAGGCACAGTGGAACAAATACACGTTGCTTAAGGATTGATTTTAATAGGTGTCCAGGGCCTAAATAATGCTGTGTAGTGGGGCCTAAGGGACTTCTCACCTAGGAAGTGTTTTGTGGGAGGAATTGAACCTTAGTTTCCTGAGATCTACACTGAGGTCCCCTAGACCATCTTTGTTTCATCAGTATTTACTGATTCTCCTTTGTAAAAGAGCACTAGAGGGACATTTTTAGTATGTCTTGGCATTTCCTGTGACAGTAACCCAGTCTTTCTGTGCTATCCTTTGGAAGCTTAAAGCTGGAGTGGTTTTGCCACAACAAGTATCTTTGGGTTTTAAAAAGATAGTGAATGAACATAGAAGTCAGTATTCTTGGGTGGAAGTTCCAAAGTCACACCTGAATTAGGTGACTGTCTATACTCTGGGGTTGAAAGCAGCAACCTGTGACCTTAGTGACAAGCCACAAGGAGTAAATCAGACTGTGAGGATATGTCTCTAACTTTGGTCAGGCATGTGGATGCACGTGTACCATCTGTGACCTCTGTTGGGTATCTGGGACCTGTTGTGCTCAGCTGGTGTAGGCACTGTCCCACACCATAAAATTATTTAAAGGTTGTTATGACATTCTTTCTTTGATTTTTTTTCCCCTCCCTTCTAGTTAAACAGCCTGTTCCAAAAAGCAAAGACAAGCTTCAAGTGGTGTCCCCAACCAAGGTATGGCTGGAAACCAGGTGTAAGGGGAGCAGGCTGGGGTTGTTGAATATCCTTCTGGAGTGCTTGTCCAGATATATCTGAGTTTGTCTTATTGGGAGGGTTTATTTGGATACCCAGGGAAAGGGTGAAAGGCTCTGGGGCAGGGACAAGGTGGAGAAGCTGCTGGTTATCTTCCATGCAGGGAGACAATCAGAGCTGGAGTGAGACAGAGCCAAACAAAACTATGGTAGACATTGCATTCCCCACAGAAGAGGGAGAATGTCTGCAGGGTGACAGGTGTGGGTGGATTTATCACAGACAGCAGATGTGTCACAGCCTTGCAGTGGCCATCACTCTGCTGTGAGCAGCCAGCTCTGCTCACCTGCCCTCCCAGGCTGTGGCACTGTACTTGGGCTCCTTATGCCCTTGCCCATCTCTGCTGTGACCTCAGCAGGCAGTCTGAGGGTTGCTGAGCTGTATGTGGTCCTACATTTTTTTCCTAGCTGCACCCAGACTACCTCCCTGAGGAGAAAATCCAGGAGAAGGTTCGTGGCATCGAGAAGCAGCTGGACGAGCTGGAATTGAAAGGAGTGGATCTGGAGAAGCAGCTGCGTGCCTGCGAAGGAGGTAAAGGGGACCTGGTGCCAGCTCTGCTCTGGTGGGGAGGTGTGGGGCTCATGTCCTACCCCTGGGCACTCCTGGCTCCATTTTTAGGAGCTCAGGCTGCAAGTGAGACACCAGGTTGCCAGAGGTACCTGGTATACAAAGATAAAGCCCAGGGAATTTGGAACCTTCTCTGGCTGTTTTGTAACATAGTTTTTGAGCAAGGTCTGTGTTAATTTGGCTGAGGATCAGAAAGTTTTGGGAGTCCTGTAGCAGAGTATCCATAAGCAGCTTCCTTGAATCCACAGGGAGTGACCTGCATCCCTCATACCCAGGAGCTCCAAAGATCACCTATTTTCACTGGAGGTTGCCTGGGGCTCACATAAGTCATCCTAGGCTGTCCCCCAAGAGATTGTGTGTTTGAGCCAGGGGAGCTGAACTGATGCAGCTTCTTGCCCTTTGTGTCCTCTGTAGATGAGTCTGAGGATGCCCTTATGGTGGATTGGTTCAAACTGGTCCATGAGAAACAGCTGCTGCTCAGACAGGAATCAGAGCTGATGTACAAGTGAGTACAACCAGAAATTCGCCTGTCTGCTTGTGCACTTCCTGGGAGCAGTGAAGGAGAGGGAGTGTGGCAACCCAAAAAATGATGTGCCAGTTGATGGGATGAGAAGGGTTGAGGGTGTCTCTGGGAGAGCTGCCAGCATCATGATGTATTATCTGGTGGGCCTTTGAGCACCCAGGGTCTGTGAAGAGCTTATGAGGAGGGAAACTTCAGAAATGTGATGGAGGAAGATTTCCCCTGACCTACCAGCCCCTGCCCAGGTGGTGGGCAACACAGAGATGAGGCTTTAGCATGACAGGAGAAGGATCCAACCCTGGGGCATGGCAGGGCAGCAACTCATCACTTCTGTCATTCCTTCCAGGATGAAGCAGCAGCACCTGGAGGAGCAGCAGTGGAATATTGAGATGGAGCTGCGAAGCCTCATGAACAAACCAGGTAAGGACTGGCCCCACTGGGAGTGCTGCTGGGCCCAGGAGCCTCCACTCTGTGTGCCAGCCCTGGGATGTCCTTCAGATCTGAGGGCACTGCCAGGGACTGCAGGTGTCCCCTGACTGTGGCTGTCCCCTGTCAGGAGCAGACTCCCTGTGACATCCATCCCACCTCTGCTCTGTCAGGGGATGCAGGATGTGCCCCTGAGTGTGTGGATAGTGAATTTAGCCTTGCTGGGGCAGGGTGGAGGCAGGAGGCACAGTGGGGAGGCACTGCCTGTAGCTGTGAGATGGGCTTCCCTTGTCTTGTGCAGAGGAGCTGAAGACTCCCAGGGAGAAGGAGAAAGAGAAGGAGCTGCTGGAGTCCTACCTCAACACCGTCAATGATCGCAATGTTATTGTGGATTGCCTGGATGAGGACAGACTCAGGTGAGGGTGCTCAGATGGTGGGAAATGAGCCAACATTTCTGTATTTCCACTGCTGCTCAGGCTGTAGGGGTGAGTGAGTGGCTGTAGTCCAGACTTCTGCTCCATGAGAGGTGGGTGGTCACCTATCATCAGCCATCTTGTCCTAAATGCTGCTGTCTCTGTGTTTTTGGCAGCTGATGGAAAGAGATCAGGACCACAGCCCTGTTTCCTCTCAAGCTAAAGCTGCTGTGAGAACAGGGCTGTGAAAATGTGGAATGCGGGGGAAGAGAGGGAGAGGCTGGAGGTGGGGAGGCTGGAGGCTGGATGGGAGATGCAGGAGAATCTGGGAACATGAAGTCAGGAATGTGCTCATCGCTGCAGCAAGTGAACGAACAACTGTAGCCAAGAACTGGATCCTTCCCAAAGGAAGACTGCTGTGTCATGTAGCTGGATTTGTGCCTCCTGATGCTGAGAACAGCCTCCATTTCTTGACCTCAGAGCACCAGCTCCTGCTTGTGGATTCTGGTACTACCCAGGACAAGGTGGTGATAGCAGTGTGCTTGTCCCTGATGAGCACCTCTGCGGCACCCCGGGCTACTGTGTCTCAAATTCATTCATCTCCTCGGGTGTGGAGGTGTCTCACCACTCCATGAACTCAGATGATTCATCAGCCAGCTGGAAAAATGTCTGGAAATCCCCACACAGGCCCTTGCTTTCAAGGGAACCAGATGGAATTTGCTAATGTCTAAGACTCTAGCTGTTGGGTTTTTTTCCTGCAGCCTTCTCAGGGTATGCTGTGGAGGTTGGTAATTTCTTACTGAGGAATAAGAGCAGCATTTGCATGAGCTTTGGTATCTACCAGCTTGTCATGAACACAGTTTTCTAACACCATGCTCTTCCCTTACAGAGAGAAAGAGGAAGACCAGATGTTGGCAGACATGATACAGAAGCTGGGTAAGGGCCCTTTCTCCTCTTTCAGGGCAGCACTGGGGCCCACTCGGGCTGTGGCTCTCAACCTGCTCTGTGTCTGCCCCTTCTCCTGCAGATGGATCTCTTGAGAGCCAGGAGCCAGAGAGGAAGAGAAACAAATTCCGCTTGTCCAACATATGGAAGCAGAAAAAACAAGAGTAAAGATCAGGAGCATGATGTTCCTTTTCCCACTGGCCCAGAGAGACCCATCAAAGGTGTGGTCTTTCCTCAGTGCTGCGTTCTTGGAGTTGTGCAGGACTGTGAGAGGCCCCAAGAGGCTCATCAAAGGTGTGGTCCTTCCTGAGGGCTGCTTTCCTGGAGCTCCTGGACTGTGAGAGGCTCCTCTGCTCCCTGATGTGGAGACTACAGCTTTGCTGACCAGAGGAACAGTGGGAACCCCTCTGGCCCTTGCATGGGGCCCAAGGATACCTTTCCCAGCACATGGAAGACTGTTTTCCTTCTTTGACTCTGGGTCAGAGCTGGTTCAGCCTTGTTGGCAGCCCAGGAGGGCAGAGCTCAGTTTGCCCACCCAGTGCTGGGGTCAGGACAGTCCTGAATGCAGGAGCACAGCCCTGCATGGCAGCCCACAGTGTCCCATACCTGTCACCAGGACTGCACCCAGGACACTGCACTGGGCTGTGGAAGGGCCATTGTCCCTCCCTTCCTCCCTCTCTGCTTGTGCTGTGGCTCTTTGGCCAGGATCAGAGATGCAGAGGGGGAGATGCTACAGGGCAAGAGGGATTGATGGTTTCCCTCTTATCACACCAGTGCAAAGTGGAGGCTCCATGTCTGGGGGAGCAGAGAGCAGAACCACCTCTGTGTCTGTGGCGTGGGATGTTCTCGACCCACAGTAGTTTCAGCAATAGTGATTTGTTTCCAGACCTTTTTTGGAAGTTGCTGTAGGCTGATTTCTCAAAGCCATGAGAGGCTGCTCACTGCTTCATTCCCTCTGTGGGGGAGATTTGTAGCCTACTTATTTCTCTGACTGCTCAGTGGAGCAGCGTTCTCGTTGTCTGTGGCCCATCCTGATGAAAATGTACAGAACTATTAGTTTAATAACCTGGTGCTGACTGGGAGCACAAGGGAATTCATGGGTTTGTCTCACCCCTGAGTCTTCTGCATGGGACCAATATTTAAATTCCTGAGCTCCATCCCTGGACAGCCAGTGCCCTCAAGGGGTGTTGTGGCTCACCTTGGTGAGACCAGAAGTGTAGGAGCAGGTTCTGGGCTGTTGCAGGGAGCCTTTCCACTCTTCCCCCAGTGCAGTGTCTGCCCTGAGTGCACCCTCTCTTCCTTTCTAGTCTGGGGAGCAGGGATGGAGACAGCCACGGAAAAATCAGATTAGTTCATGATGCCTCTGGTGTGTGCAGACCTCCTCCCTCCACGCCAGGTACTCGAGGTTTCTGCGGGTCCCGTTGCCCGGCAGGAGCGGGGGTTTTGCCGGAGGAGGTTTGCTCCCGCAGTGCCGGCGGCAGAGCAGAGGCGATGCGTCCCTTTCCCACGAGGTGGCAGTGGGACTCTCCGGCCCGGGCAGGGATGTGCTCGGGGTGGGACCCGGTGCCCGAGGGGCTTCCTGGAGCCCAGAGGGGGGACCGTGTGTGTGCAAGTGATGGGATGCCCCGCACCTGCATATGCTTTTGCCCAATAAAAAGCATTACTGGAGCAAATCTCAGCATCCCAGTGTGATTTGGGGTTACTGGGGGTATGTGAGCACTGATAGTCCCTCTCTGGAGCTTGGTGTACCTGTGATGGAGCAATCCTGGCCCAGAGCCTGCAGGGCAGCTGCACGTGCTGCGGGAGCAGTGGCACCAAGGGGTTTTTCACTGACTTTGTTTAGGTGTCAAACTCACCCCTGCTCTCAGGTAAATGCAATNGGGGTTACTGGGGGTATGGCTGTCCCGGTCACTGTGAGCACTGACAGTCCCTCTCTGGAGCTTGGTGTACCTGTGATGGAGCAATCCTGGCCCAGAGCCTGCAGGGCAGCTGCACGTGCTGCGGGAGCAGTGGCACCAAGGGGTTTTTCACTGACTTTGTTTAGGTGTCAAACTCACCCCTGCTCTCAGGTAAATGCAATTCCCCCCCTTGCTGCTTTAGCATCACACACATCCCAAAGCCTGTGGGGTCCCAGCCTGGCCAGCAGATGTGGGAGAGACAAGAGGCAGAGCTTGTTCTGCCAGAGCTGACCCGTGGCATTGGTGACCTGAGTGGCAGAACTGTGGTGTCACCAGGGAAAAGGCTGAGGGAGGTTCTGCCACCACTCTGCTCCTGTTGGCCTGTGCTCACCCAGAGGGGAAGACAAACTGGTTTGTGGGGACATGCTGACCACTGGGGCTGGCATGCTGTGCCTTGCCATCCTGGTCTGCTTGTCAAGAAGCTCTTTCTTTCCTGGGGCTCTGTGTAAACACGGGGGAGGGAGGAGGGCTCCTCTTCCAGACCTGGGCAGTAGCAGCAAATCCCCAGAACTAAACCTGCCTTTGTGGGCTGCCAGCTGAGGGGAAGGGAGCTGAAACCATCTCTGGTGAAGGAGAGAAATACCTTTCCTGATGAGCTATCCCAGACTGTCATTATTGCTGGGCTTTCATCTCTTCAGGCTCTGAGTCTCCAGCCTCAAGTTTAGTCTGCATGGATTTGGAGGGTGGTGGCAGCATCATCCAAACTCATCCAATCCTTCCCTCTCCAGCCTTCACCCACCTTGAAAACAGGCAGGAAATGGACCTCGGTAGAAATGTGATAACAAAGTGCTTAAACAACAACCCCAGGGCCCTGTGGTGGCAATGGTTGGACCTGCTGTAAATTTTGCTTTTGTGAGAAGGCCAGGCTGCTGCCAGACAGCAGGCAGGGGTACACACCTGCTATCTACATGCTCCAAGAACAGGTTTTGAAGGGAAAACTGCTCTTTCTCCCATCTGGAGTCTGTTTGAGATGGTAGCCATGGTCTAGGGAATATGAGGTTCACCTGGAGATGCTGTGTGAGTTTAGGTTTAAGTGGTCTCTAGGTAGAAAAGTACTGAGAGTGGGAGGGGAGACAGAACCCAGCCTGCCTCACCATGCTGCTGGTGTGAGGGTGACTGCAACACTAACCTCAGTTATTTCTACACCAAAGATGGAGGGTAAATAGTGGAGTAGTGATCCAAACACATCCTGCTCAGAGTCCCAAACTCTTGTCTGTATCGATGGAATGCCGTCTGGCTGTGGCCAGGAAATACCAAAACCAAGCTCAGTACAGCCTGTCCCACAGCTCCTGCACACCTGACAAATGCTGATGGTGACCATGAGAATGACCTGGCTTGTTCCTCCTTCCTCTGCCTTGAATTTGGGACTCATAGGATTTGCAATTCCACCATTCTCCTAATCCAATGCTTGAAACGAGCCCTAGAAGAACTAAGCCGTTGGCTAAGGTGGAGAAAGGGAATGGCTTTTCTCCAGCTGGCTGCTTTTAGCTGAGCTGATTCCCCTGCCTGACCCCTGTTTGCTCTCCTGGCACAAGCAGCTTTGCTCACCCTGTGGAAGTGCTCCAGAAGGCAAAGCAAGAGGATTTGGCCTTCAGACTGAGCAGGAAGGGAGGTGTTGGGAAACCAGTTCTCGACTGCCTCTCCACAGTGGTCACTCCTGAGTAATTAGGCAATCCAGGCACCCTCCTATAACCGAATGGGAATCAAATTCCTCTTCTTTCTCCATGAGAAAGGGCTGTTTGTGCTCTGCTCCAGCCCCACCAGACGCCGAGCCCCGAGGTCAGGCTGGCAGGGGGTTGACAGATACATTGCTGTGTGCGTGTGGGTGTCTGCATTTCGGTGATGACTGAGAGCTTAATTACTCTTCTAGGTCAGCTGCTCCACTTCCAAAATGGTTTTAAGGGGGCTGAGCTTCCTGCTCATTTCCTGGATGGCCTCCAGTCGGGTTCGTGGCCTCACCAGCTCCTGGATACCTGGAGTGCCACCACTGCTTTCTTTGTAGCTGGAGAGGAGCGTGGGGGTTGCACCCCTGAGCCTCTGCCATTTAGGAGGCTCTTGGGGATCCTTCTGCAGGTTTGGAGTGATAGGGAAGCTGCTGCTAGCTCTGTCACTTCCACACTTGCAGATGAAGCTGTGATTAGGCTGTGTATGTGTGTGTGTGTGTCTCTCTCTCTTCTGCTGTTTTCTTTAATTACCATCTCCGAGGTAATTTCTGACGCATCATTAACAGTTCTGAGTAAACAAGGGGAATTCTCCAAATTATTTGCCATGAGCACAAAGGGAAATCGACTTTCATCGTCTCCCTCTTCATCCAAGTAAGAAGCTGATGTGCAGTGAGCATGGGGAAGAAGAGAGTGCTGTGGCTGCCCTCTGATGCTTTGAGTCTATTTGAGACAGAGCAGCAACACATCCAGCTTTTCCAGCTGACTGAGGCCAGTTCTGCCCACAGCTTTTTGTCCCCACTGCTGAGCAAAGTGGCTGGAACTTGTCACCATTGCAACTATACATGCAAAGTGCTTCCTGCCCATGAGAGCTTTGGGTGCTGCCTTGGAGTGTTCGTTCACCTCTTGTTTCCAGCTGGATGAATTGGGACACGAGCTGCTCAGGAGATGGGACAGTCCAAAAGCATTCCAAGGCTTTGTCTCAGCTTGGAAGGTAACACCCTGGTCATGGCTGTTGGGTTGCAGGGTAATACCTGAGACCAGCGTGGATTTAATGAGGGAGAGAAGGAGCACTGATATGGAGAGAGTGCAGGGTTGGGAAGGGAAGGGAAGGAAGGAGCGACGACACAGAAGAACTTGGAGCCAGGGAAACTAGGTCTGGTCCAAAGCAAGAACTCACAGGGATGCTGGTGTGCCCTTTGAGAGCCACAAATACACCTGGCAGCAGGAGGAGGTGGCTGGAGAGTTCTGCTTAGCTGGGAGTCCGTGGGAGAGCATCCCAACCTAGTGCAGGGCTCAAGGGAAAGGGACCTCCTTCGAGGGGTGTCTCATGGAGCTCAGAGGAGGCAGTGCCTCTGTTGGAGCATCCCCGCCCCTGCCCTGCTCTGACAGCCCCTTCACCCACGCTCCAGCACGGTGGCAAAGCATCTGCGGCAGCAGCCGAGGGAGCGAAGATTATTTATATTCATGCTGCAGCTCTGCCAGCCGTGACTCTGTTATCTGCCATGCATGAATATTATTTGAATACGGAGTTTGTCGTGACTATTCTTCCGCGTGAAACGAGGGATTTGCTGTGGGATGCGAGCCCTCCCTCTGGCTGTCAGTCAGGAGGGGTTTCCTTTTCCTGTCTCGTTGGAAGCCGCGTCCCCAGCAAGGTGAGACAGTGGACACTTTTTCTCTTGTTAATATCCATGTCTAATCTCCTCTCAGAGGGGCCCTTTGTCCTAGACTGTAGCCAAGATGAGTAATTCAGGGATAGATGAGACGCTATAATTGGTTTGTGACAAATTAAAACATTTTTCCTTCGGAGCTGAGAGCAGGACTGTGGTCTGGAGCTGTCAAGCGTCACAGGGGAGGGCGATTTTCGGAGTAAGCGCATTGCAAATTGGCTCCAGATATGCCTTGGAGTCTGAAATTAAACTCCAGCTGGTGACTCTTCTCAGTTGGGGTTTTCTTTTAGGGGGGACAAAGGGAACATGTGTGTGGAGGGACAGCCTGATCGATACAGAGAACGTGACTGCTTTTCACATCACGCCCTGGGCTGGGAACCAGAATGAGCCATGGTGGGGATGCTGGGGAGGACCCAGAGGCCTGGTGGCACTGAGCAGGCCAAGCACCAGGGCTCACCACTGCCTGTGTTTCCTTCACACTTCTCTCAGTGTTCCTCCATCACGTCCCAGAAAGGAAGAACCATGATGGAAAGCTGCAGATCACACCATCTCCTCTCTTGGTCACAAGTGGGTGGCAGCTGCAGAACCTCTTTAGGAGATGCAGGCTGGTCCTTGCCCTGTAATAATTGTTTTACTGAGCCACTGTCCCTCACCTCCACCCAGAGAGCAGTGGACTGGCTAAAATTTGGGAACACAGAGATGATCAGGACAGACAGCTTGATGAAATATTTGGTTTGACCTTAAGATGTTTATGAGCTAGTCTAGGGCAAAGGGATGGAGGTGGGAGGAAAAGGACTTCCTGATGCAACTGCTGAGCACAGCTGTATGGAGAGAGCTACAGCAGCAACCTCTCCACCTCGCAGTGAAGATGGATGGAGAATGAAGGAATGCTTGGAAAAGATGTGGGTCTGTAAAGGAGGTTCAAAAGACACAAGAGGAATCACCATGTGGGCTGGTTTGTGTGTAAATGGTGGTGGGGAAGAAAGCCTCGAGGTCTTGTATCTGATATGGAAGAAAAGGGAGGCCCAAGGAAGGGGTGCTGTGAGTATTCCAGGAAGGCTGTGTCTCAAAGTGAAGAAAACAGTCTGGAACAGATAGTGATAGTTGTGAAAACAGGCTAAGTGCAAAGGCTGTCAGTGAGCTGGGAGAGTTCAAACCCTGGAGGTGCTGGGTGAAGAAAGGAGATCTGGGCATCTCTTAGATATCAGGAGTGAAACAAGCAGGCTACAGTGGCAGGGTAATGGTGATGGGGAGTTGGGGGGCTTGGAAGGAAAGATCAGAGGATCTGGTTTAGCAATGGAAAGTGCATAGATGCAGCAAATCCTGAAAGGCAGGATCAGATGGTGAGCTGTGACTGGTGTCACTGGCATTAAGACGTTCGCTAATCCGGTTTAAGGGGATAAGCCCAAGAAAAACTGTGGAGACCTAAATTGGAGCTTGTCACTCTCCTGTGGAAAGCAGAAGTGTGGAAGAGGAGGATTTGCTGAAAGAGCCCCTGGATGGTTGGTCAGAAACAGAGAGAGGATGGCTGTGAAGATGAAGGGTCAGGAGGTATCAGGTGGGAAGGAACAGGAAGGGCAGGAGTCACCAAAAGCAGAGAAACTCAGAAGCCTCCTGGTGTGCACAGTGTCTCTATTAATAACTGACCTGTAGCCCATCCTAATGGTGAAGCTGGCAAGGTAGCAGGGAATCTACAGAAACCCAGTGATTCTGGTCTGGGAAGCTTAAACGATGCATATCAAAGCCAGGATGTAAATTGTGTAAGTGTGATGTAGGTCTGGCACTAAAGTGATAAGAGCCATATCAAGGGAATAACTTAATTAACTGGTCTTGATCAAAGAACTATATGAATTCAATAGCCCAGTTTTCAGCACTAAATGATGAAGTTTAGAAAAACTGTACTTGACACAATTATCAATTTTCCTGTCCAAGGAGCTTTGAAGTGCCATTAAGAAGGGACAGTCTGTTGTTCTGTTTAGGACAACTTTCTCCTTCCCTCCAGTGATCAGGAGGCAAAGGGGCTCTCTCTCTTTTTCAAGTGCTCATTTGAAATGGTCTGAAGCATAACAAACACTGGGTGTCAAGGGGAATGGTACTGTGGATTTCACAAATTAATTGTTTCAGATGATGTAAATCAGGAACAAAGAGCTGTCCTTTCCCTGCCATCCAGGAAAAAAAAAAAAAAGACGAAAAAAACCCCAAACCAACCACAAAACCTGTTTATTTCCCTACAGCTTTCATTTTGCTCAGATTTTTGGATGGGAAGTGGTCCCATTTAACTTCCATCAGTTCTGGACCATCCAGTCCTTCTGACAGATCATAGTGGGTATGAGCAAGGAATGATTCATCCTGTAGAAAGGCTCCTGGAAGTCTTTGAAATACTGAATGCCATGTCTGTCAGACTCACCCTTCTGCTTAGGTGTAGTGCAGGAGTTGGGTCTTTTCTCTGCTGTTCCCTTGGCAGACCTCAGCCCGGGATTCCAGAGAGCCATCTGCACATTTGGATGTGCCTGCTGGAAAAGGATGTCTAAACCTTGGCAGTGACAGTGATGGGAGTAAAGCCCTATGGCTTCCAGCTACTTCTACCTGTGAACAGACTTCCCTGCCCTTCTCCATTCTCTGGGCACTGTGTCCTTTCCACTGGTGAGTATCTTATTCCCAAGGCAGGGAAAACTGGGAATGTGTCTTGCCTGTCCAGTGCAGTGTGAGGCTGCTGTGAAAAGCTGAGAAGCCTCAGAAAGTCCCTTGGGAAATCGAGGATTAATTCAATTTCTTTCCTACTCCAGGACTTCCCTCTGCAGAACACAGATGGACTCTGAAATGAGGTGGTTCCTCCTCCTGGGCAGAGAGAGGGAATGATTTCCAAAGCCAGCCCAAGTTCCTCTTGCTTGGGTCTTCCCCAGAATAAGGCGAGCAATGGCAGTAGGATGATTCCCTCTCCGAGCCACACCGCTGGTTTTTCTCCAGGAGATGGAAGGAAGCTGGGTGCTGGTAGCCAGGAGGCAAAGCTGCAGCTGGCCACGCCGACTCCGAACAGCGAGGGCAATTAGAGATCAGAAGAGCTGGGGTGGCTTCGTCACATTTCCCTGCTGCTGTTCTGGAGGTGATAATATAATTCATATCAGAAGAGTTAGTGGGCTGAAAATGAATTGGAGAAATCAATCCAGAGGGTATAAATGAATTAGCATGTAAATGAGGACACTTGCTCTACATAGTTTAATATTGCCTGCAGCTGTAAATAATTCCAGGGATGGAATCAAAAGCCGCAAACAACTTCATTTTTGTGCTCCTCCCCCGTCCGGGAGCACCTGCAGCTACGACCGACCCACCCTTGCAGAATCATCACATTGCAAGGGAGTTAAAGGAGATTAGATGTATAAACTCTTTTTTTTTTTTTTTTTTATTTCCTCCCCT
>VXBB01006138.1:156334-243940 GCA_013399915.1 Illadopsis cleaveri
TTTTTTTTTTTTCCCTCCCCTGATTGGCCGTTATTTACAAGACTGCTGCTCCTGGTTCTGTGCATCAAGTCCCTGTTTGTGCATGCACATGGCAGCCTCAGTGCTGGGGAGGGGGAGGTGGGGAAGCAGAGAGGTGAGAGCTTGTGCAGCGCATCACGAGCCATCCCGGTCACCCTGTGGTGGGCTGGTGTGTGTGTGTGAAATAGCAATTTCTCACCAAACAGCTGCAGGATGAAAGCTTTCAACTGGGGGGGAGGACTTAACCCTCCTGGGGTGCCTGAGGGTGGAGAGGTGGGTGCTTGGAGAGCAGGAGCTGGCTAGGGTAGCACCTTGGTTCCTGGAGCTGTCTGGAGAGAAGGCATTTCCAAGGGATGGGGAAACATTTGCACAGGGGGACTGCACACTTATGTGCAGTGTGGAGAACTGGAAGAGGTGCAGAGCCAGGTCCTCAGAGTAGGGAAGGTGTGGGGAAGCCCCTTTATGAGAGACAACTGAACAAGCAGAGCTTATTTGGCCTAATGAAAGGAAGGCTGAGAGATGTGATTGCACAGGCAGATAAACACGAGAGAGGGAGAGGAGCTAGTTAAGCTAAAGGCCAATGTTGATACCAGAACATGCAGATACAAACTAGTCATGAATAAATTTCATAGGGAAATGAGATGGAAGTGTCTAAGCACCAGAGCAGAGACTATGGACGAGCACTGGAGAGTCCACACAACCAGGCTGCTCTTGCACTGGCGTTTGACTGTAAAATAGGATTATAGAAGCAGGTCTCTCGAGATCAGGAAACTACGTTTTGTGATCTGGGAAGTTCTGCCTGTTGCCAAAAGCCCCTTTATTATTCTGGCAGGAGAAGGATGCAGATCTGAGGAAGGGCATATGTCTTGTTGAGTGACTCCAAGAGCGGTTGTTGAGAGCTTTTGGAGTGGTGCTGATGACAGGAGGTTAAAGATGATCCTCAGCAGTCTTTTATCAGTACTTTCCTCTTGTTTTTTGACACTGACAGATCACTGAGTTCCCTCTTTCATCAGGTTGGAGTTTCAGGTTCTGTACTAACTAGATCTCCCAGGTGGACTGGAAACACTGATTAAGATGGATAGAGTGAAAGCAAGTCCATTAAATTGTTAATAAAGAATATTACACACATACCTTAATCTGCAGCTAGCCTGACACTTTATAAAAGTACATTAGGATATAATCCAATTGAAGCCACAATATCGAGAACATCTTATCTCATCACAAATTGAAATTATATCATATTCCTCATTTCTTAAATTAAAAAGCTAAAACCTTTTAGTTTGCTCTCATATGCTTGTGTAAAACTTAATCAGTGGTTTTAACAACATTATTTTTCAATATGGGCCATTTCTGCTCTCATTTATTTACAAGAGAGAACTTCCTGGTAGAAGAAGTGATTCAATTTGCGGGAGGATACATCAAGCACTTAAGGATTTTGTAGGGATTGATTGATTATTTATCGTGTTATCTTGCCTGGAGACGTCTGATACGCCTGTGCTTTTGCTATCTCTCATTCCACCTAATGCTCTCCCTCTGCTCCTCGCTCCCCTCCGGTGCTGAGGGCGCTCAGAGCTGGCGCACGAGCACGTCACAGGGAAAGGGGGTCAGGGCAGGCAAGGCTGAGGTTGTCTCTGCTGGGAAGAAGACTCTGGACTGGGCAGATGGGAGAGATTCTTTTCACTGGGAGATAGCACAGAGGTGGGAGAGGTGGAAGGGTGAAGTTCTGCTGGGTTTGAACCGCAGGCTGCGGCGCTGCTCAGCTGTGCTTCTCTGGGTGCCCCAAACGTGTCCTTCCTTGCAGGGGACAGAGCTGGGACACAGAGGGGCTGGGTGGTTTGCTGGAAGTGCCCCCAGGAGCAGAAAACAGCCCTGAAGGGCCATCAGCTCTGGTTGGCAGCTGGTCACCTGGGACCACACTTGCCAGGGTAGGCATAATAACCTTCCAGTTTACAATAACCTTCTTAACCTTCAAGTTGCCCAGTGAAGCACTGGAGGCTGTCCTGGCATGTTCGTGGGACAATACTTCCCACTCAGCTGGGCTGTCCAGTGATGCAGTGGCTTCTCCAGGGATCTTTGCAAAAACATCCTTGCACTTATGAGGAATCTGGTGACCTGATAAGGCCAGGATTGGGGTGCAGAGAGGAAGGGGCCATCTCTTCATGCTTAAAGGAAACCACTCTCACAGCAATGGCTGATTATCTCCCACTGCTTCACTGGGGCAGAGGGGCTCATTAGCAATGGCAGCATGTCCTTCATGGAGATGTCAACCCAAGGCCTAAGGGGTGACTTGCAAGGTCTCCATTTGAGGGGGGATGACCCACAGGAGCCCTGCAAGAGGGCTGTGGCTTGAGCTTTGTCTTGAGCATTGGCCATTCTTTGCCACTGGAACATGAATTGGGAGAAGGAAGGATGCTGTCACTGGGAGCTCTTGGTCCCGATCCCTGTTGGGACATTGGATATAGCAAGAAAGAACACTTTTTTGGTTTTATGCAAGAAAACAATGACAGTAGAAACCCTAACCAAACCCTCAAGCGTTTGGGCTCTGCTTTTCTGTGTGGCAGGGGAGGCACTGGGAACAAGGACATTTGAGGTTTATTATTTTCACTGCTGTAGATTTTGGCAAATCATTCTCCCTGCCATAGTTTTCCCTGAGCAGTTTGAGATCAGCTGGGTTTATTCTTTTATGAGTATTGGAGTGCAGGAATTGCTGTCTTCTGGTGAAAATAAATACAAAAATCCTGAAGCACGACTCCAAAGAGAGATGAGCCTGCAAAAAAAGCGCCGCGCTGGATAGGGAGAATGTTTGGTTTGTCTTATTTTTCTTTTGCTTTCTGGGATTTTAGGATTCCTGTTGCAGGGATTGCACCAAGATGACAAACTAGAGAGTTTTCAAAATGGAAACACAATCCCCTGACTCCAGGAGCTCAGACTTAAATATCAACAAATAACTCAGGATGCAGTGTGAGTGCTGATGGAGCAGCTGACTCGGCGAGCATGGAGGTGAGCAACTCCAAAGCCCCACAGAGCCCCACAGTCCTGATTTGCTGAACCCAGTGGAGTGAATTCCTATATTGGATGATCCATGTGCATGGGCCTCCGTGGGATCACAGCCAACGTTTGTGGAGTGCTGTGAGATGCTTGGATGAAAGAGACCACAGAAGCGCAAAGTATTACTTTTTCATGATTGCTGCAATTGCTATCCTTGGGGCTGTCCAAATATTGTTGTTCCAAGTGAAAATATAAAATCCTTTTGGCACGTTTCTGTTTTGCCTTGTGATAAATAGAAATGCAGGAAGGGGGGAAAAAAAGTCTCCTCTAAGAGTGAGAGAAGGAAAAGCAGCCCCTGTGCAATTTGTTACACATCTCACATGTCTCTGACTGCTAGCTGTAGAGATATTTAGAGGGAGTATTTAGCCAACCCAGTGCACAGCCTCTGGAGTCCCAGCTTCTGCTTTGGTCCATGCTTGGTTGAACCTTTACAGCAGCTTTATGGTTTTTCTGCACAGCATTTCAGGAGAGGCTTTGATTCTGGAGGATGCCAACTGCACCGAGTGAAGCTGAGATGATTAATCAAATTATTTGAAGGGCGTTCGCCAGAACTGGGCAGTGACCAGTCCCTGTCCTAATCTCTGGATTGAGATGTCAAGCCGGCCTCCAGCTTGGAGCACTGAGCTCGCCAGGAGGCAGAGGGTGGAAAGAAATCTCTGACAGCAAACAGCCTGGCAGGGCTGCCCATGGTGGGGAGGGAAACTGGCCATCAGGGGCTGTGGGCTGGTGCAGCCCAGTGGGACTGGGGAGGCTGGGGGACTTTGCATGTCAGGAAGGCTGGACAAAGCTTCTCTGGCTGTCATGGGAACAGGAACAAGGTGATGGTTGTGCCTCATGCTGCCTTCCTCCCACCAGGCTGCAGGGAGGAAGGGGGAATGGTTGGGATGTGCAGGGCTCCTGCAGCTCCCAGCTGGTCACAGGATGAGGGCTTCTCTGCTCCCACGTCAGTTCAGGTTGTGGCTGAGCAGGATGGAGGAACAAGTGGCCTGGTGTGGAAGAGATACAGGCACTGACCGAGTAATTTTGAACTTGGTGCCCGTGTCAGGTGCTGTGGGGAGCCGGGGCTTTGGTTGGAGTCTTGCAGGGAATGGTGCAGGGTGGGTGGTGTGGGACAAGGCTGGCAGAGGGCTCCAGGAGAGGAGGAACGCAGTGGGAGTCGGGGACTTTGGCTCAGCGACGCGCTTTTCTCTTCAGGGACCAGCTGGGTTTTTCGCCCACCTGCTTTTCTGTTCAGTAAGCGTTTGGTCACATTCACAGTTAAAGATGAAGCCAAAGCACCTGAGAAGAAGAAGGCACATGCTGCAGCAGCACAGCCCGGGGCAGCTGGGGTGGGGTTAAGGGGAAATCCACCCACATGGGGACGAGGGACCCTTCTCTGCCCTCCCTCCCCTCCTGCTCTGGGGATCGCAGGCAGATGGGCTTTCCCCAGTGCCAGGACGAGCACTTGGCACTGCTGCACAGGGAATTGCAGGTCTCGCTCTCCTCTCCAGCTGGCTGGGTGGGCAGGGTCTCTGCTTCTACGTGAGCCCCAAAGCGTGCCGGGATCCCCTTTGCTGCATGAGCTGACAGCACCTGAGGCGTTTCATGGACCACTGAGCATCCTCCTTCTCCGCCCTCCCCGGCACGCTGGAGGCTGATTTCCTGCCCACCACTCAACTCTTCCTCTGCAAAAACCTCTTTGCATCTCTCCACTTCTCTTCCAGCCCCAACCCGGGGCCGGAGCATCGCTGGGGCCGCGCGTTTGCGGGACCCCGCTCGCCATCTGCGCGGTCCGGCCGGCGGCCGCTGGCTCCCGGCCAGCCACGGAGGGTCGAGCCGCCGGCAGCCCTCAGCCTTCACCGGGTACCCGGTGCCCACGGCACCGCCGTCACGTGTGGCCATCAGCTGATGGGGAGGATGACTCAGCCGGCAGCTGTCGGGCCCCTAAAATAATGACAAAAACAATTAGCAGTCCAAGCAGTAGCCTCTCCTTAATTATCTCCTCCGAGTTTAATTAACTAGCTAAATTATCAGCAGTAATGTAGGCATTAATTATGTCAAATTACAGTGTAAAAATCACAAAGTGTGGAAAATGTCAATTCAGCTGCGCTCACCTGCCGGGCTGAGACAGCGCCGGTGACAGAGGCTCAGCCTGGCACAGGGGAAGGGCTGCTCCCCTTCCCCGGGGGACCAGCATCCTGCCACGGCATCCTCAGCGACACCGGGGGGACACCAGCACCGATGCCGACAGGAGGTGGTGGCACAGTTTTGGTTGGGAGCCGGTGGGGGCTGCCTGGATGGGTGCTGGAGTGGGGAGGGGGGAACATTTTGGCTCTGGCAGAGGGAGGGGAAGGAGCGTGGCTCCCCAAACCAGATGGCTTGGATGCTGAATTATTAAATTATGAATATTAATACAAATCAGACACGGAAGAGGTAATAATTTTGCTGCCCTACAGAAATAATTAACATAATTTTGATAAATTACATGATAAGAGAATCTCAAAATTGAGGTAGATTTATCTTAATTAATATCTTGGACTTGCTCTGAAAGGTAAATTGTTCCACTGGGGACTGGGGAAGGGTGAAGAAGGGGCCCGTGGCTCTGTAAGCTGGACCTTTCCTGGGGTGAGCATGGTGGGGAGGACAGGACACTCCTCCAGGCTGCACCCCAGCCCTGGCTCAGAGGGTGCAATATCAGGGTTATTCCCACCCCCATGGGGACACCAGGTGACTTATTTCAGGTTGCATGGGTTGGTCAGAGAGCAGAAGTCTGAGCTGGTGTCTCCAAGCTCCTTTGGACCCAGAGTCACCCTCCCCTGGGCTCTGCCAGGCATTTTTCCACAGCACAGTGCTGGGCAGGCATGAGGTCTGAGGCTGCAGGATAAATGGCTTCACCAAATCTGCTGCCCAAGTGTCCCTTGGCTTTGTTTCAGGTGTCCCTGCTTGGGCACACGTGCATTGCAACCCATGTGCCTGTTCTATTCATCCATCCTCATGGACACTCTGGGCAGGTACAGCAAGCACAGGGGTTTGCTTTTTGCTGATGAAACACCACAAGCTGAACCAGTGTTGGTGGGGACACTGGAAGTTAGCCTGGAAGGGAATGGCACATTCAGTTACTGAGTGATTTGCTTCACCATCACTCATTGTGGTGTTGCCACTGTCCTGTGTGGTTTTCCTCTGGCCTGCATGTCCCTCTCCAAGTGTGTGTGTGATGATGGGCAGTGCCCTTCCCTTTGATGAGCTGGGGTTTTCCCCAGGTCTTTGTCCTGGTGCTGCTGCTCATCTGTGCTGCCTGCAAAGGTGCAAATCCGCCCAATAAAGGATGTACAGACAGGGTGTGCAAAATGGCTTTATGTGGCACAAAATGTAGTACTTAAATCTCAGAGTCATCCAGGAGGATGTAACCTTCCAGCAGGGACTTGACCCCCAGGACATCCCCCAGGCACAGGCAATGCTGGTACAGATGTGTGGATAGAGATCATCCATAGCTTGTGGCATCAAAGCTGAAACTCAAATTACACGGCTAATTGCAAAATTAAAGTCAATTATTCTTTACTATGACATTTTTGTAATGCCAGATCAGGCAATGTAGGAGAAGATGTTATCTGTACATCCATATTGTCCATTTTAAATGTCCAGAGCTGTGGCCCCACCACAGTTCTTCCTGTAGCCTGGTTATGTTTCCAGCATGTGTCTGCTGAAAGGGCTTAGAGCTTGGCTACTTGATATATTTCTGACATGGGTGAGCAGGAGGAGAGCAAGGAGCAGCCAGGAGAGGCTGTTCTCAGGAGGCTTCAGTCTTGGTCTTGAGCTCGAGAGGTTTTTAGATTCACATCCATGCGTTTGCCAGCTTAATTGGCAAAAGCTTTAATTTTTCAGAAGGGTTAGAAATCTTGTTGATCTGTTCCCACTGGCAGGATTTAAAGCCTCAAACACTTTACTTTTTCAAAGAGCTGTACAAATGTTAACTAATACAGCCCCAGTTAAGCATAATCTCTAGATAGGGAAACAGAGTCACACTGCATGAGTGCCTTAGCCTGAGTGGGGACTTGCTGGGTCCTTGTCCTGTGCTTCATCCAGAAGGCACTGTCATCTCTTCCAAGCCTTCCCCACTCTGCCTGATCCCCTTGCCTTGCTGCTGTAAAACCAAACTGCATTTAATTGTTTTTGGCTGTGCAGAAAATAACAAAAAGGGAAAACCCAAAGCCACTGATTGCCACGATGCCAAGGCACAGGCTGGAAGCAGAGACCACTCACCATGTATGCAGCATTGGTGCAACCAGGTGAGACCAGGGATAGTGCCCAGGATAATAAGGGATATTCCTGGGGCACACTGAGCAGTAGGAACCAGTATTTGGAATATCATTCATGGAAAATGCACAACAGGAGATCCTTTGCCCTCCTGGGGACTTCCAACTATGGACTAACAGGCATTGCTGTTATGGGGCATGTGGGCCAGCACCCCACACGGTCACTCTGACACCCCTGCTGCTCCTCACCCAGCTTGTGGGGTGGCAGAAGAGGGAGGCTTCCCTTGGGGTCCCCTCTTGTGCAGACCCCATCAAACAGTCCCCGTGGCTGGAGCTGTCTGCAGCCCCAGCAGCAAAGAGGGATGTGAAGAAGCCACGTGTCGGCACAGTGCTGGAAATCCTGTTCAAACAAGGGCACCCTGCTGAGGGACACTGAACATGGCTCTGTGCCACCCTCGGCTGTGTGCTGCCGGGGCTGGAGCAGGGTCAGTGAGCTGGCTGGGCAGCCCCTCCTCACACACAGAACTGGCACTCAGCACAGGGCAGAGCACCTTTGGGCTCCCCCTTTCACCCATCTGTGTGTTTGCCTTGCAGAGCAGGGAGAGCCTGGGGCTCTGGTGTTGCAGGAATGCCCCATGTGCATCCCCAGGGGAGCTGCTGAGCCGGTGAGGCTCATGCTGTGTGTGGATATATGCACACACACACACACACACACACAGAGGGATGGCCTGGCACAAACACCACTGCATCCAAGGAGTCAATTTGAGCCCAGCCTTAACCCCTTCACTGCT
Source organism: Illadopsis cleaveri (assembly GCA_013399915.1). Lineage (NCBI taxonomy): Eukaryota > Metazoa > Chordata > Aves > Passeriformes > Timaliidae > Illadopsis > Illadopsis cleaveri. The sequence continues at coordinate 164,424 of VXBB01006138.1, forward strand.
GCAGGGGGCAAATCCTGGGGCTCAGTGCTGTCAGGAGTGGGGGACACGCACCTAGTGGTACTGAAAGCCATCGAGATGGGAAGAATGTGGCTGGTTCTTGGGGGGACCAGGTTGTTCAGCTGTGTCCAAAGTAGGGGATGGAGAAAGGAAATTGAAGCCCAGTGTAACGTAAGGCACAAAGGGAGGATTTTAGGAGGTGTGGGTGGAAGGAGGGTTGGTCAGAGAGTGGGGTTGGAAGAACAACCCCTTCAGGCACCAACCCTGAGATGGAGAAGGAGAGTGTGGAAGGAGGGGAAACTGAGGCAGGGAAATAGACGGACACATATAGAGAGGGGCAGTTGTTGGTACGACCAACCTGCTTCTGCTTGACAAGGACTTTTGTATGGGGAGAAGGAATCTAGGTTGAGACAGCAGGAGAGTGCAGGAGGCATCCCTACACATATGGGTGCAGTGTTCCCACCTGGGAGAACACATCTGTGATGCGGAGCTGATGGAAACCTCATCATTCCTCTCTTCTTGCAAACTCCCCTCTGCTGGGGCTGGATGGAGGGAGACTGGCACTGCTCCTGCCTTTGTGGTTGCTGTTTCCACTTTGTTTCAGGTTTCTCCTCTGTTGGGACTTTGGGCCTTCCCGTTCCCCAGTAATTATATAATTACTTCACAACATGCTGCAGGAATAGTCAGGGAGACGGCTACAGCTAGCACAACAATGGTGACAAGTAAAACATTAATTTCTGGAGTTCTTTTAATTAATTCATCAGGAATCGTGCTGTGCGGGATGATTACGTTAAAGTGTTTAATTACAAATTTATATGTAATGATGCACTTTAATTACTTTGGACTGGTACAATATTATTGGGCCCTTTTCCCAAGATTCCTGGCACTGGGTTTGGGCTGCACATAAGCAGTGCCATGGATGCTTGTGCCTCTAAATTATTTACATGGCATGGGAGAAATCCGGTCCTGATTGATGAGAGCAAATTTTTCCCTTAGCTGAAGGGGAGCGAGGGCCTTGGGGAATCCAGAGGAGGAAGGTCAGTGTGGCGTGTGTGTGTCAGGCAGAACATCAGGGCATTTTCTGTTGGAAGAATCGAGGTTAATCTGGTGGAAACTGAAGTGATAGAGAGCCAGGCATGATAAATATTTATCAAAGGGACCGGTGTCACGATTCTGGTTCACCGACGCAGATATGTCCTGGATGGATCTCACGAAGCAGCACGAGATGCTGCTGCAGGCTGCCCTCGCCAAGCATGTCGGGTGGTTTCTCCAGCTCCCCTCCTTTTGCTCGTCCCCCTTGCCTTTGTCTTGCCTGTCTTTGTGTGCATATGTGTGTGTGTGTGTGTGCATGCACACTCATTTTCTTTCCCTTTAGGCTCCCATTTTCCCCTCATCCCGTCTCTATTTGCCTCCATGCACGGGGAGCATCTGTCATTCTTCTTTCTCCTTTGTCAGCATCCTCCCAGGCTAGACAGACCCCAGAGGGATGGCCACGCTGTTAGAGAAGCCTGGGAGCTAAAGGGTTTCAAGTAAGTGTGGGGTCAGCCTGTCTTTAAGCTGCTCTACATGCAAAATGGCCAGTTGTGTAGTACATATATAAAAATATACATTATTTAGGTATAGGTAGATATATCTATGATACACAAAGTAGTCTGCAGGACAGGCAGCACCTTGCTCTTCAGAGTTCATAGCTTCTGGCACACAAGGATCTAGCAAAACTTGAGTTTTCTCTGCATTTGGGGATCAGGATCTGGCAAGGAAGAAATCAGACCATTTCCTTCTCAAAGAGCAAGGGAAAGAGAGGTCAGCTTTGGGTTTGTAGTGATGGGTCCTGGCAGGTGAGGCTTGGTGTACTTGTCTTGCAGTGGGTTTGTGTCAGTGCAATTGCAACCAGAATTTTCTGGCAAATAGCAGCAAATAGACCCTGTGAGATGCTCTGCTCCACTGCAGCCGTGACTTTGCATGCTTATTTTCTGTGCAGTTGCACAGATGATGCACAGCTTTGCCCAGGACTGCAGGGTCCCTGCATCCAAGCCACTTAGCTGCGTTCTCTGGCTTTGAACACACACAAAAGAAGTCACTTGCAGGTGCTGATGTCACACTGCCACTTTCTGGAGGTGCAGGTTGCTTTTAGGGACGTGCCAGTTTCTGGTGGAAGTGGCTAGGAAGATATGAGAATTTTTGTGTGAGCTGGGAGAGGTGCCTGGACAGAGGAGGGTGAGGATTTTCCAGCACCCACTGCCTGCTCTCCAGAGCACCCGAGCTCAGGGGCTGCCTTGCTGCACTGAGGCCATTCACTGGGAGCAGGTTGGAAAGAATCCCTCCAGGAGCCAAAATACACCTCACCCTGCTGACTCACAACTGCTGCTGCTATTGCTGAGGAGGTGGAGAAAACCCCTTTTTCCCAGGGGAAGGCAGGATGTTTGCAAGCACAGCTCCTTCCAGAAAGTTTTGCCTCCTGCATTTCCCCCCCACGATGCTCAGGCTTTGCAGAGGCTGTTGCAGCCTGTGGGGTTGGCCCCTCACTGCACACAGAAGGGAGGGAAGCACTTCTCCCTGCAGCCTTCCTGTGCCCCGTTCCTTTGCAAATGTGTTTGTAAGCTGTGACCACATTTTGGCAAAGAGCTGGGAGTGCTGGACAGCTCAGTGAGAGCAGAAGCATCTCTTGCCACAGCTCAGGTATTTCCAGGCCAGAGCTGGTCCCAGAGTTCAGCATTGCACATGTGAGGTCATGCCACCCCTTTCGTGCCAGTCCTCAGTGGGAAGGGATTTGGGAGTGATGGCAGAGCAGGGCTTTCCTGGAGGGTGGGTGGGATTCAGGGGTCTGTGATCAAGGTACAGACAAAATGTGTGAGCATCATGGAGAGCAAACAAAATGGACTTAGGTTTATCCTAAAGTCCTTGAGTGGGACATATCCTGCACAGGTTTGTTGTGGCTGTGGACTCTGCCCTCGTGGACTTTGTTAGAATGCCAGGCAGGCTTCAGGTGTTTTGTTGTGGGTTTTTTGGGGGGTTGTTTGTTTGGATTTTTTGGGTTTGGGTTTTTTTTTCTGGTTGGGGAGGGGGTGGGGTTGTTTGTTTGTTTGTGTTTGTTTGGGTTTTTTAAATTCCCTTTGACCTTACTCCAGACACCCAGAAATGGTTTTATTGCTGATGCTTACTCAGGGAGGAGATGAGGTACTGCACATATAGCCACCTATCCCAGGTGTGGTGCCAGTCAGAGACACAGGACAGCTTTCCAGGGCAGACCCACCAGGCAGAGAGATTCACTTTGCCGTAAATAATTCCCATTTGTGGCTCTTGTCCTGCCCACAGCGATCAGGTTCAGGTGCTGGAAGCAGAGGCTGCTGCCTCGCTGTGATGTGCAGGAGCCCCAAGGAGGGCTCCCTGCCACCACCTCCCCATCGCCTGATGCTGGAGGGACTTGGCCGCTCCTGTGGGGAGCGGAGATGATGCCTGAGCTGCCGTAACGCACCTGGGGGCTGCCAAAGTTTCCCCTTCTCCCGGGGCCAGGAGGCACGGAACCCCCCTTAGCTCCCGGTCCCTTCCCGGCGCGCTGTCCCCAGCGGCGCGGCGGCCCCGTGGCCGTGCCGAGCGCGGCTGGCACCGGGCTGGCGCTGCCGGGGAAGGGTCCCGGGGCCTGCCAAGGCCAGATGGTGTTTGCGAGCGGCGCCAGGTCCCAGCTGAGCGCTGCCCGGCGAGACGCGCGGGAGCTGCCGCCGCAGCCGGCGCTGCCAAAGCCGCGGCATATGCTGCGCTCTGCCCGACACCTGCCCACGGGCACCGCCGCCCAGCGCGGAGGAGAGGCGGCAGCCCCATCTGGAAGGAACGGAGAGGATAAAGAAGGGCGTAGAACCCCCCGAAACGAGAGTAATAAATAAAGCGGGGGTGCGAGGGGAGATGCGGCCATCCCCGGGGAGCAGCGGGCGAGGGCAGAGCAGCGCCCGGGGGGTGGCTGGGACATGTCCCCTCTTCCACACAGACCCCATCCCCACCAGGATCCCCGTTTCCCTTTGCACAGCACAGGGCCATGTCCCCACCAGCCCCAGAAAAACCTTCTGGGGGATATTTAACTTCTTCTCAGGAGCAAACCCCCAAATGGTCGTGAGCACAATTGATGGGAGAATATACTTTCTGCTATTTTGAATTTACTTTGGTAAACTGTACTCACTCGGGGCTTGGTCTATAATTTATTGAAAAGAACCAGACTGGAAACCAGCTTCATACTGTGAGTAATTTCTAGCATCGTGTAATCTATCACCACGAGACAGGGCACTTTGTTTCTATGAAAAATTATTTTTATACTTGGCTTAGTAACAACAACAATTATTATTATTAATATTAATAACTACTTGTGTAAGGCCTTTCAAGAGTGGTTTAGGAAGTGGTTTTGCACACGGGTCAGAAGGTGCATCTCATGGGAAGGGAAACTGAGGCACAGATTTGGCCACTGCTTCACTCAGGCTCACCCTGGTGTGCAGCATCCTCACTCCCAAAATGCACTTGGACCACTGGGTGTTGCTGCCCTTTGTGTATTTCAAAAATATTTGAGGGTTTAGTGATGAAGGAGATGAGGAAATTATTTTTTTTTTAATTAAGGTGTACTTAGGTTCAAAAAATTATTAAGCATAGTACAGAAAGAAATATCCCCTGCCACATCCTGGTGGCTGGAGCTCATCCCCTGGGAGAGTGCAGAAACAAGCACAACATCTCAGCTCGGAAATGGTGACTCAAATGTTCCCTCCACTTAGTACTAATGTAGAAAATGTTAGAAGATTTCCCTCAGGCTGGCTCCCTGGTGTCTGGCCTGTGGCCACTGAAGCCCCAACACTCTTGTCCTGAGCACAAGGACATCTGCCTGGATGTGAAACTTCAGGACCCTTCCTCACTGCAGTGGTGCCAGGACTGAGATCTGTGGGATGCCCATCCTTCATTCCGTGCTGCCAAGTTCACCAGCCTGGCTTGTTAAATAACACCGTGACACTTTGCAGGGATCTCCCCAGTCTCTCTTTCCAGAGTGGAAAAATGCCATTTCTGGGTAGAGAGCAGCAAAGAGCTGCTGCTGCAAATACACCAGGCACTGGGGATGGGGAGAGAGTCCCCCAGTTCAGCTCCAGGGGTGCACAGATGTGCATGGAGACACTTCAGCTGCACCCTCTCTTGTCCTCTCTGCTGCTTAGGCCACCTCCAAACTAAACACTGCTGGTCTGGCATCGAGTGAATTTAGAGAGTGAGACTACTCCAGGTGACAATTGCATTCTTCTGTGGAAATGGTGTAAACTTTCTTGTATGGACTTTCTATCCATACATCATTCAAGACACTGTTTTATCAGTAACTAGAGATCTCTTCCACTGAGCTTTATCCCTGTCTCTTTCCACTTCTTGCTTTCTAGCAAGAATAATAATATTTAACATTTATGGAACACTTTACATCTTCAAATTCCATTTGCAGGTGTTAACTAATGAAGGCCTGGTTGCTCCTGTGAGGTGGAGGGGTATGGGGATGTTATCTTCTGCATTCTCAGGTGGAAAATTCAAGGCAGGAGAGGAGGTTGGGCAGGATCAGCACTGGATCCTGAACTTGCTTCCTGGCCCCAGGCAGCATCCCTCAGTGCCTCTATGGGGACACCATGTCTGGGTTTATTTACAAAATCTTCTCCTCTAGTAAGAAAAGAGGGGTAAAAAATATTAGAAAAAAATCCTCTCTTAACTCTCATTAGGAATTTCAGTTTTCTTTTGTAATTTTTTCCTTTATTTCTTTAATACAATGAAAAATGTTTGAGGCAGAGACACGTTCCTTAATCCTGTACAGTGGTAATATAATCTTCATTTGTTCAGAGTCATTCAACCTGAATCATCCCCGAGCACTGAAGCTGATGTGCCAGCAATGCAGGGTGATAAATCCACCCACCACCTCAGTGTAGGTGCTCCCATAGAAAACACAGCAAGGCAGCCCAGGGACAGGGGGACAACACTCATTCCTACACCCAGGAGCATGTTGGACTGAAGCCTTTTTGGGAAGTGCCCATTTCTGCTCAGTTTGCTGTGCCAAAGTCAGATTTTTAGGATTTACCATGCAGGTTCATGAGCCCCAAACAGCTTGTGCTGTCCCTCTGTCCAGGATTTCTGAACATCAGCACTTCCAGCAGGCATCCCTGATAAATTCCCCATTTCCATCTGGAAAAGAGCTCTAGGAAGTTGTGGTGGTGGTGGTGGTAGTTAATTATCCGGGATCCCAGTGGGACTGAGCTGTCAGAGCCCCGTTAAGGCTGGAGGAGCAGTGCCACAGCCCTGCTCACACACAATGCCAGGCATCAGATGGAAAAGCAAAGTGTTCCCACTGCCAGACCCATCATTTCTGCCTGCAGAAGTCGGTGAGAAGGGCAGGCAGAAGCTTGGGGAAAGCCAGGGTGCACATAACTTTTCTCTGATTTCCCAGGACTTTCCAGGGTTCTGCTCCATCGCAGGGTGAGGAAGCCAACAGATGGCACTGTGCTGTTTCTGGAGGAGCCCAGCCTTTCTGGAGGCCAGGGATGGGATGCCTGAATGCTGGAAAAGCCTTGCACTTCAGGGAAGTTTCTCCCCCTGCAGAAGCACAAGCAAAGTCTCACCGTGGAGGAGGCCCCATGGCCCTTCATCTGCCCGTGGCCCAAAGCACCGTGCAAAGCAGGTGTATTTGTACACAGCCGTGGGATGTTATCTGTTAACAGGAAAAAGGAGGTAAAACCCTCCAGCAAACTAGGTCAGTGTTAGAAAAGTTCAGATTCTCATCAGGGAACATTTTTCTCCCTGCAGCCTCTGTGGCAGGCTCAGGCAGAGCGGATCTCTCACGGCTGTGCCAGTGCCCAGCTGAGGAAATCACTTGTGAGGAGCTGGTGATTTTGGCAGGAGGTGCAGAGCCCCCCAAGAGTGTGACTGGGTCAGCTGGTGGCCCTTATCTGGAGTATGACTTTAGCCCTGGGGACTCTGGCTGTTCAGCACCAGCAGAACAGAGGTGAGAGACGGTGAGGTTGGTTCCTGGTAATAACCCCCTGCCTGTTTTTCCATCAAACCCCCCTGTGCAAAAGTGCTCTTTATTTCACACATCCTGAGGTTTGTGCTTGCTGCTCTAGGAGCAGAGACACGTTCATGGCTCCAGCCACTGGTCTGCCTTTGTAGCAGCACTGGGCAGGTGGTGTAGGGTGAGTTATCCCCACCCCTCAAAACGTGCCTGCCTTCCAAGCTGACTCTCTCACTGATCTCCAGGCCAGTATTGTGGAGTCCTGTGGAGCCACTCCCCAGTGTTCCCAGTCCTACCTGGTGGGTACCACTGGTATCACTGATACCCTGGTCTTCCTTGATTTCAGCTCCCTGAAGAGGTCAAAGCAATGAGATAAGGCTCCTGTATTGATAGTGAATCCTCCACTGAACAGCAAGCATGTGGGATGGGGAAGCCTGGCCCCAAGAGCTGCTCTTACCTGGGAGCTACATCTGAGCAGGTGTCAAGGTGGGGTAAGCTCAGAATGGCCCAATTTCCCCAATTTTCTTGCCTTAAGCCACCAGGCCTGTCCCAGCAAGCGGGGCCAGCAGTGAGCGTGACCACAATTCCTCCCCCAGCCAAGCCACCTCTCTGCCTCTCATTACAACAATTTGCTCTTCTCTTTTTCCCTCCCTCCCTCTTTTAAAACCCCTCTCCAGGTCCAATCCAGCAGAGCTATGCAGTGTTTGCTGCCAGGTCCTGAGCATCCCCCAGAGCCATTTTGCCCCACTCAGGACATACTTGGCCTCACTGCTGCCCCTGCACAGCCCCACAGGCCTGACCCTGCTGCCATTCAGTGCCACCTTTCAAATCACTCAAGTCAAATCAGGGTAAGTAGTTACATCAGGCTGACCCCTGCCTTGTCGATCCTTATATCATTCAAAGGCAATTTAACCCATTCATTCATAACGAGAGGCTATTGATTGAATAATCTCTGTTATTAGTGTATGGGTAGAAATTGTTCTTTGTTGTATTTTAATATTGGGTGTGTTGGTAGCTTAAACCTACCCCTGTTGTGCTCTGCTGTAACTGCCACTGCAATTACAGTAAAGAGCACGAGCAGATACTTGATTAAGCCTTGCAGAGATTATTACAAAGCAAGGCCTCGTTCTGAATGCACATATTTCAGAAGAAACAGCATAAAGAAGCATGCACGTGTGAATTCCTAGAATCTGCAAGCACAATTTATCCTTGCAGGTCAATAGCTCATATTGTCTGCTCTGCCAAATTGTTCAAACATACACAATGCTCCCGAAACATTGCTTAATTAGATTCTAGAGAACATTGACACACAAACAAAAGATATTAATATCAAGGATTTCAGCATCAAATGTAGTTTACAGAGATCAAAGAACGTTTTTGGTGCAAAGAGGTTATGAATGTGACAGGTAGTTACTCCATAAGGGCAGAATATGACAAGGGGGGGAAGCAGTGATCAGAGAGCAGAGCACAAAGAGGAACAGGTACGGACTCGTGAGGGACATGGGCAGGATAAAACTGCAGAAACAGAGGAAAAAGGAAGATTACTGGAGAGGCAGGGAGAACATCTTACAGGAAACAATATGCCCTAAAATGGATATGGGGCTTTTGGAGGGTGTAGGGTTGTGAATTGCTGGGGTAGAATGAGATTTGTCCCCTTCCATATGGATGACATCTTAAGATCAAGATCCAAAACTTGAAGGTAGGCAAAATCTTTGTAGGGAAAATCTTCCTTGAAATTAATGGATAAGGTCTGAAAGGAGACTTGGTCCTTTTGTGGCTTAGTTGTTTGATCTGTGCTGCTTGAAACTGGGATGAGGCAGTGAAGGGGTGAAGGAAGAGGGTGTGGAGATGAGGAAGAGAAGGGACAGGTCAGAGTCAGAGGTGGGCCATCAAATGTGCAGCCCTAGCCAGGCCTTGGATCTGGGGGGCAATGAGAGAGGAAAGGGGACAAATATAATTAACGATTGTCTGTCCTGAGTTTCACAAACTCTGCTGAGAACAAGTGACATATCTGCATATGCCCAGTGTGGGGGAGACTGATGGTTTGCTTGGGATGGGGATGTCCTGATGCCATCACTTTGGAACAGCTACAGGATGTGAGAGTATCTTGCTGGAGCCTCAGTGATCCTGGGATAAGCAGGACTGCCCCAGAACTGCAGCCTGAGCTGGGGAAATATTCAATCTGGTCAACAGGTCTGAATTCAGCTCATCCACACTGCCTGGAACAGAAAACTTTTCTCTGGTGGCTACCTGGAACAGAGGCAAGGAGCTGGAAAGAAAATATTGGAAATGGATGTAAGGGTAGGCACAAAGTAGCATGCCAGGAAAACAAGCAAACAGCTAAAAGAGCAAGCCAAGGGGAAGTCAATAAAATTGACTTAAAATACATATGAATGAAAAAAATTAATAAGCCAAAGCTGTATTTAATGTCAATATTGTTGTAGTAGTCTGAGAAATCATGAATAAATAAAAGCAGATGGTGGATTGATCATCCAACAGCAAGAAAGGCACTTGTGAAGAATGTGAGTCTGTCTGCCTTTCTTCTTAAGGCAGACAGACTCATATGTGTGTGTCTCGTTTGCTTTAATGGGAGTCATGTTTGCAAACTCCTGTGTATTAGGAAACAGGTAAACCTCAGTGGTTAAGGCTTGTTTTGACACAATTATTTCCTTTTTCTCCTGGAAAGTATTAACTTCTGCTTTGAAAGAGTTCCACATGCATATTACACTGTATATCACAGCAACCTGCCAAATCCACTGTAAATTATTCAAAAATAGGCTGACAAATCAAGGACTAGCATTTTAAAGTGAGGGTAATTTGCAGCATTATTGAAGAGCTCCCTCTCCCTTCAACTTTTTCCAATGAGCACTAAAAGCAAACTGTCCCTGCTGGTTCTGACAAGGGAAGGATTGCCCTTATTTCAAATTCTGGCTGAAAGGCTGGGACCTGCACCTCATTCCTCAGAGATGCTGGGGGCTCTCAGAGCCAATCACACTCAAAAAGCTCAGCTCCTTGCCCAGCTTTTCATCTATTGATTTTTGTTTCTCATGGTTAGTGCATTGCAATATCCTATTTAAAAAATTGGTAAGAGGGGAAACTGCATCACACGGAGATCCTGGCACAGAGGACTTGCTGTTAGGCCCTACTGCAGAAGATTGTTTAAGCATGCACTTTCTGAAAAATCTTATTTTTATTAGGCTCTTTCATTAGAAAGGTCCTTAGTTACACTGCAGATGCAGAGACCAAGGAATTCGTCTGTCTCTCTATCACTACTCCTCATGGCCATGGCATGTAGCCCTCAGAGACTGCAGTAACATCCTTAATGTCCCTTTGAAGATGCATTATTTGTCTTAAAAATGTAACTCCTACATGAGAGTAAGAAAGAAGTGGCCAGGCACAAAATAGTCAATATGCTCAAGGATGCAGATTTTTATTCCAACTTTATTTCTACTCATCAACAGGGAACAAAACAACTCTTTAGTTTTTCTCAGAGATCTGAACTTACAGCTGTCCCCAAGCATGGCATGGATGGCTCATCCCACCATTGCTTTGGAGGGGAGATGGATGGGAAGGCAGAGACATGAGGAGAGTAGAGAGTGTCCCTGTTTCATGGTGGCTCAGTTCACCCTGGGGCACTGAGCAGGAGTGGTGTGAGCTGGAGGGGCCCCTGCACAGCTCAGGAGCAGGGCAGCTTCAAGCACACCCCTGCTATGTGTTTGCACCATGTACTGACCATGTTTCTCTGTGCCTTAGGCAAGTCCTGTTTAGAAAACCTTTGCTGTAGCTTTTGAGATGGGTTGTTTTGCATTTTGATCCCTTTCTGAAGCCATGGAGCTGCCAGGAAAATTTTGTTTATTAAAAGTGAGTTGATGTGGAGCCTCTGTGCATGGGATGACCATTACACACCTCAGGAGAGGCTGAGCTGCCTGCTGAACATGGTCTGATCCTGTCAGGTCCCCAAGATAGTGCAGAGGAAGCCTAAAGGCTCTTTGTTTATCTCTGGCACAATTTATGTCTTGTTTCAAACCTGGTTTTGTAGCCTGGGTTTTCTTCTTGTTTGCACTGTGCCCATTACTGCGAGGTGAAATTTATGGCTTGTGTTCTTCAGGTGTTTGACAGTTCTGGTTTATCTGCCCCAGGAGTTTTGTCTTTCCCCTGGAAATGATTAGGTGGCTGTGAATTGACTTGAGGAGCTATCAGGAGGAATAGGCAAGAGGAGCAGCAGCAGCAGCCTGTGGGAAGTTCAGAAGACCTATATCAACAGGTATTTCAGAAAGGCATTAGGGGAGTTGTTGCTGGAGGAAACAACTTGCAGAGCTGTGAACCTGATTGCCACTGGACTCTTAACCCAGCTGATCAAGTCAGGTATGCCCTATGGCCTGCTCAGCCTGTGCAAACCTTGACTGTGAGCTCCTGGGTGTGCAGGACTGTGGGATCAGGGTAGAGGCTGTCTCTGCCTGCAGTCATGAAACCAAAAATCCCAATAGCAGCAGTCAGGAGTGACTACGTAATACGGACTTGGGGCAGAGTGGCTGGAAAGCTGCCCAATGGAAAAGGAACTGGGGATGATGATGAACCTGGGGATGATGATTCTATGGCTGAACCTGAGCCAGAGTGTGTCCAGGTGGCCAAAAAGGCCAAGGACACCTGGCTTATATCAGCAATAATGTGGCCAGTAGAAGGAGGACAGTGATCATCCCCCTGTGCTGGGCACTGGCGAGGCTGCACCTCAAATCCTGTGGTCAGTTCAGGGCCCCCCAGTCCATGAAAGACAGTGAGGGACTGAATCAAGTCCAGAAAAGGGTAACAGAGATTGGGAAGGGTCTGGAGCACAAGTCTGATCAGGAGTGGAAGAGGAAGCTGGTAGGTTCAGCCTGGAGGAAAGGAGGCTCAGGGGGAACCTTCTCACTCCCTACAACTCATTGAGAGGGAGTTGTAGCCAGGAGGGTGTTGGTCTCTTCTCCCGAGTAATAAGCAATAGAATGAGAGGAAAGGGCTCCAAGTTGCAGCAGGTGAGGTTTAGATTGGATGTTAGGAAAAAATTCATCAGCAAAAGAGTTGTCAAGCACTGTAACAGGCTTGCCTGGAGCAGTGGTGGAGTCACCATCCCTGGAGGTATTTAAAACCTGTAGATGTGGCACTTGGGGATGTGGTTTAGTGGTGACCTTGGCAGTGCTGAATTAATGGTTGGACTTGGTGATCTTTAAGGTCCTTTCTCACCCAAATTATTCTTTGATTCTATGAATGCAAATGCTGCTAAGTGTTGGCTGCTCATGGATGTGAGCACCCTGAGCACCAGCAGCATGGGGACAGGAGATTCTTGTGTTGAATTCACAGGTAAGGAGATCCAGTTTTCCAGAAAAAAAAGATGGACCAGGCTCTTGTGACACGTGGCAAACACACAAGGCAGGTAAGGGATGGTGCTGACTGCCAGGCAGAGGTGGAAAAGGCTGAAAGGAGATTTGGTTTAGATTTAGGAAATCCTGAAGGCAGTGGATAATCTGGACACAGAGCGGTCATTCACCAAATCCTGTAAATACAAGAACAAGAGGCACTCAATTGAAACCAGTAAGAGATTAGGTTTGAGATAGATAAAAGAGCTCTTCTGGACACGGCAGGCAGTGAACTTTGGGAACTTACTGCCACAGGAGGAAAAGGGGATTAGACAAACTCATGGAAAAAGCTTTATAAGTAGCAGCTAAAATCCCTGACCGGGGATGCACCCTCCAGCATCTCTGCCAAGGCAGCTCAGGGAACACCAGGGAAGTGGAAAGCAGCACAGGTAGCACATTTCTCTGAAACTAAAGACCATCAGAGACAGTGTGCCAGGCTGGACATCCCTCTGGATGGAGCCAGCTGGGGCATCCCATCCACTCAGCTCTCTGGCACGAGCATTTCTGCTGCAGTGCACACACAGGGCTGGCACACTCCCCATGGCAGGCAGGCAAAGACCATCACCCTGCAGCTTCTCCTGCACCAAGGGGTGAGTGGCACAGCTGCTGGGGTGGTGCTTGCCCCCCATGCTCAGGGCAGGGGCTCTGCTGCTTCCCTGCTTGCTCTCCTTGCTGTGCTGCTCTGAGCCCCAGCCGTGGCAGCTGCCCAGAGAGCACCTCGCTGCCACAGCATAAGACACATGGATCAATTAACTCAGTTGCTGGGTTTCGCTTTTGAATCAATTAACTGGAACTGAAATTAACTAAAAATATCCTTTGCTTATTAACAGACTGAACTAATTGCAATAAAAGGTGGAGGGGAAAAAAAAGGGGGGGAAAACAGAGATGTTATTTGTCACAGTGAATCTCAGCCCTCATCTTGATGGCAAATATTCCTCATTTACTGGGTGGACTGATGATTCACAACTTCCAAACTGGTTGTGTCATCCCACGATGAGGCTGTTCTGTTTCCCACCATCCCCAGCACATCCCAGCCCTGCAGGGCCGGGATGGGGCCTTGTCCAAGACCCACTTTTGTATCCACCAGATCTCCTGCCCCGCCTGTGCCACGGGGCCTGGCAGCATGCAGCCCTCTTTGTCTCACCTTCCTTCCCTTTGTTTCTGCCTTCAGTTCTTTGTTTGTCTGATTTTCCCCTTTTTTTGTTGTTTGCATCCATCATTTCTCTGCTGGCCTCGCCATTCTCTTTCCTTCTTCATGTGTGCCTCCAGGGATTTCCATCCATTCCCCCCAGCCCTTCCTTTCTCCCCATTTCCACCATCCTCTTCCCCTTCCCCGCTATCCCGCTCCTTCCCTCTGCCTTCCCAGCTGTAATTAGAGCTAATCAGATACCTGAGCAACTCTGCAAAGCTATTAGTGGCTCCTCTCTCATCCCAGGGGGAGGTGAGCGGAGCTGGACAATTAGGCTTTTCCACGCAGCCCCCAGTCTGATAAACACAATAACCAACGTGGGGCTATGGGCACATCTCTGCCCCTGGCCCAGGGAACACTCCTGGCCACACTGGCACTGCCATGGTGGGATCCAGCACGGAGGGTGCTCCTGAGGAACACTCCTGCCCACCCTCCTCCCGCCCCTGTGCGTGCCCCGTGTCTGGATCACCCCCTTTGAGGAGCCTGGGGGGTGCTTTTGGTGGGGGCAGAGCCTCTGTGGCAGGGCCGACGTGCAGGGTTTGTTGCAGAGAATTTCCCCGCTCGCTCCGCAGCCCAGCACACCCCTCCTGCTGCTGGATCTATGAGCTGTGTGTGTGTTTTGTAATTAAGCAGTTAATTGCACTGGAGTTCTTGATTAGCTTTGGGGGATGGTAATGTTCTAGCAGGATGAGATGTTGTGTACAGTTCAGAATCATTTACAGAAATTGGAGCTAATTTTGCTGTCTCTGCTTATTACTGCATTAATTTAATTTGGGTTGCTTTTAGCTCATTAACACATCTAATTAATTCGTTGACATCACTATTAAGATGTCTCTTTGAAATTGGCGTCTCCAGATAATCAGGATGGAAGAGGCTGACAGATCAGGCGCGAAGCTGACTGGGAAAATGGGGAAGAAAAAAAAAAAAAGGACGACTAATGAATTTTCCATCAGAATCGCACGGTTTGTCAGAGTTGGTATCAGAGAGACAGAGATAGAGCTGGTGAGACAGAGAAAGGGCATGAGAGCAACAGCAGTGGTAAAGAGAGACCTTCTTTCAAAAATATTATATTTGTTAGGAGAGCAAGCAAGATGCGTGAGAGGACAATAAATATTTTTTAGTGAATCGACATCAAGGCTGCATATTTCTTAGTTAATTTTCCTCTCTCCCTGGTTTTCCGTTGTGGCCTTTTGGCTGTTTTCATTTTTCTTCTGCACCATAAATGATTTTGTTCTCCCAGTGCTGGGCACTTTGATGGCCTGATTGGGCTGGGGACTGTGTGTTGTCCCTTCTGCCACCACAGGTCCTGCTCTGCCAAGGACAGGGGGAAGCTGCAGGGATGGGAGATCCTCTGTGCCCTGCGCTGCAGAGAGTGCAGGGTTCAGAGGATAGATGGACAATTGCAAGCAATTAAATTACAGTGTTTTAATGAGTTTGCACATAGCAGCAAAGCCTCACTATTTGGTGGTATGCTGGCCTGGCTGCATTTGTGAAATAAAACAGCTTAGCTTAAGCCTGCCCTCACAGTGCTTGTGGCAGAATAGAAATGTCTTGTGGGTTTGGAATGATGGTTGTGGCTTGCTGGACTGGCAGGAAAGTCACATGAAGACTCTCCCAGGAACTGCTGGTCCCCTGTGTGGGCAGGAGCCCCAGAGCAGAGGTGGCTGTGGGGCACCCAGGACAGCCCACCTGCCACCCTGGCTCTGAGGGAAGGTAAAAACACCCTTTGTGACATTCACAGGTGACACTGAACTGGGAGCCTTGGACACCACTGGAGCCTGGGAAATCAACTGCAGATGGGCAAAGGTGAGTAAACCCAGCAAGAGGAAGCTGGTACCAAGGAGGCAAATAACACCTTCACCAGGCAAGAGCTGGTGCCTTTGTCCAGGGCATAAACTCATGGCCCCTTCTTGGGTGCAGCTGTGAAGATGGTGAAGGTGCCCTGAGGCTGGATGGTGGCAGGGGTCAGGGAATGTCACTGGCAGAGTTGGAGTTAGGTGGGCTGCAAAAGAGCAGGGAGAGAAAAGCCAACACTGATCTTGCTCCCTGACACAGGTTGATAAGGATGTGCTTAAAATGACCCAGAAGAGCTGTTTTTCTAGCTCCAGGACACGAATTTGGAGGGTTGATGGGCAAGGGATGCATTTGTGGGGCACAGCTGGCTAAAGGCACAAAAGGACGAGGGTGGGTGGAAGATTTGTAGAGGGCAGAAATACGACAGTGAGAATAAAACCAGAAAGGAACAGGGAGGCTGTGGGATGAGAAGTGAGAATTGAGGCATCCTGGTATCAGAAATATTTATTCCAAGATGAAGCAACACTTGGGGAGCAGATGGGGAAACACCAGACACGGACCTTTTTGTTTCTCTTTAACCCCTCCAGTGTCCAAGTCTGCAGGGCACTGAGCCAATAAGCAGATCCCTCAGCACACAGCCAAGCTCTCCAGACTACTGGGTTTCCACTGTTCTCACATTATTCCCATTTCCCCCAGATTTGAAGAGCCTGGTCAACCTGTTGGAGAGCTGGAAGCCTGAGTGTGGCCACGCTGCCTTAGCAGGAAACTCTCCCCTCCTCCAGCTCCAGACAGAATGTCCCAAAACCATGAGGTCCTGGACACAAGGGGAGAAGAAAGCAGACTCAGATTTGTTCTGAGGTGGATTATGGTTTTCTCCTGCAGATTACCCCCATCCAACTCAGAATTCACAGCCTCTTTCTGTTCCACATTCCTTCTGACAGGTAGAAACAGCCCCAAACCCCCTTCACCCATGATTTCAGCCTTTTAGGATTCCCAGAACCCCCAGGTTCTCCCAAGGCATGTGCAGACCTCTCCACATACTTACAATTTGTGCTGACTGACAGCAAACCAGCTTTTCTTGGTTACCTTCCACAACTCTTGATGGTTCCCTCTGGTCATCTGTGGGCAAACACATTGAAAACACCAACCCAGTTAACCCACCACACTTCCAGCCACATTCTGCACACACCAGTCAGCATGCCTGCTCCTGGAAGCATTTCCAGTGGAGTTGGTAACATTATCTGGGCTACAAACATAATGTTTCCTTCTCACCATCTCTGTGGCCCTCCCAAGGGAGGTGCAATGTGGATGGAGGCAATAGAAGGAGCATTTTCACTGGGAATAGCTATGCTGCAGAAAGGCTTTTGTAAAATGCCTTCAAACTAATTGGTTTTAAAAGAGAAGAAAATCTCGAGTTGCAGTAGAAAGGCTGCTGTGGAGGGAGAGGATGATTTTAAGGGGTCTGTGCATGGCCCCTGTTTCCATGGGAGGACAATGAAGGCTCTGAGGTCAACGTGCTGCCCAGTGTGCTGAACCCAGGTAGAGCAGCCCTGTGCCCCTCACTCCAGGGACAGCCCTGTCCTCATCAGACTCATTGTCTGTGTGCCCTCTCAGGCTGGAAAAGCCAAATGGAGAAAGCAATTTCTGCCTTGCAGCAATCACCACCCTTGCTCAGAGTGAGGGGCTGAGGGATACCACTGACAGGACGGATGGGCCCTGGGAGAGGAGGGAGGCTCCAGGGTCCCTCCAGGCAGGGTCTGGGTGATGGTGAAGGGTTGCAGAGATGAAATCTCCTTCACTACTTGCTTTGCTTTGCCAGACCTCACTCTGGAGAAGCTGGTGGTGGCGGATGGAGGTGAAGAGCCAAGACCTTCTCATTACAGGGACAAAGGCACCTGAGCTCTGTGCTGTGCACTGCAGGATGGGTACAGGGAGGCTGTGCCCTCTGACCAGGGATGTCAGCCTAGGAAACACATGGTATGCAGGCATCTGCCTGGTTTTCAAAGGTACCAAACCTAGGGCAAGCTATAAATAGAGGAGACTGGTTAAAGTGCCTCTTTAGAGCAGTCTTGCTCTACCCTGCTGCCATTGAGCTGAAACACCCAGGCCAGTGACATCACAGCTGCTGTTATTTGTTCTCCTTCCCAAACGGAGATCAAATCCTTTCAGCCCACCCCAAAACACAGAAGCCCAGTATCACACTGAAAAACCACAGGAGTGGCATTGGCTTTCTCGGATTCCTTGGAGGGGAAAAACCCTCAAGTATCCCCATGCTAAAATTGAACCTGAGA
This sequence comes from Illadopsis cleaveri, assembly GCA_013399915.1. Classification (NCBI taxonomy): domain Eukaryota; kingdom Metazoa; phylum Chordata; class Aves; order Passeriformes; family Timaliidae; genus Illadopsis; species Illadopsis cleaveri. The sequence goes on from VXBB01006138.1 coordinate 182,088, forward strand.
AGGTCTGGTCTTTCTCCCCTGCATCACAAGGCTCCCTGTGAGGAGCACAGGGAGATTTACTCCAACGCTGAGCTGCAGTTCCCACCTGGGGTGGAGAAGTTTGCTCCAATTCCTATTCAATTTCATTCAAAGGAAGAGAATATTAGAAACTCCACTCTTTAGCACTTCATTAAACACTTTAGTTTAATAGCATCCTCCAGGGAATCCCAATCTGGACCACGTGAGCCAGGAGTAAACAGCTGCATCAATTAACCCCATAATCTCAAGGGTGCTATTAGAAGGTGAGATACCCTTAGAAAGTGCATATGCCTGCAATTAGGCTTAAAATACTTAAGTGTCAATAGCCTTAGTTATTTGTGCTCTCTGCTATTGATCCTTCTTATGTTTTCCACAATAAACAGTCTTTCTTACTTCATCAATAAATTAAGTGCTGTTTAGATTTATTCACTTTTTCTATTAAATAGTGCAAACTCCTGAGCTCCTGGCTCTATCTGAGACCAGGGTCTCCAATCTTCTTTGCTGGCAGCTCCATCTTGCTTTTGTTCCAGCAGCTGGGGAAAGCAGCAGAGGGGAAACAAATGCAGGAGCTGCTGGCTTGGGTTGACCATTAACAAAGCTCAGGCAGGGAAAAGGAGGAATTTTGTCTGGGTTTGCTGGATTTGCTATTTATATGTTTGTTAGAAGAGATTTGGAGGAGACCTCAGAGAAGGCCAACTTTCCATACCATGAATTTAAGAGAAATATTTGAGTTTCAGGGGAAACTCACAGGGGTTTGAGGAAGGGACAGTTTCCACAAGTCCATGCAAAAGATGCTTTTCTCGGATTTTCTTCACAGTAAAAAGCTTTGGGAAGAGCTTTAAATCATCTGAAATGGCAATCAATCAGGCAGGGAGCCTGTTCCTTTTCCTCCTCAAACTTGCCATCAGCTTCATTGCTGATTGCAGTCTCTTTCTTCAGATTATTTGGCCCCAAAACAGGTGTATGCATAGAATGTGACTGTGCTGTGTTGCTGGCTGCAAGCTGGGACCATTCTGGGAAATTCAGGTGTTCCAGAAGGGTATGAAACAGTGGAGAGACCTTTACTGCAGAGCAGGTTGAAAAGAGGGCTTGAGGAGGGGGAAAGTTTTATGATTGTTTTTGTTTTGCAGCTTGACTTTTAAGTCCTAATTCTTACTCATCTGGGTGTGGACCAAGGCTGTGGTTCTGATGCAGGGGAAGTCTTGTGCTGAGGGTTGAGCACACTGAATGAAGCAGCAGCTTTTGCCAAGGGCTGGTGGCAGCATATGCTGAAAATATCTACTGTCCTTTTCATTCTATAAGTTCTTCCACTCACTTCTCTTGTTTTCAACATCACCTTAAAGACCTTGTGTCTTTCTGTAAGGAAATTGTGACACTCAGGGGTTTTGTTTAGTCATGAAGTTGGAATTACTGGGTTAACAGTCGGATTCTGTGATTTTTTTTTTCCTACCTAAACAATTCTANTACTGGGTTAACAGTTGGATTCTGTGATTTTTTTCCTACCTAAACGATTTTATGATTATTTTCATGGTCAATTTTTTTTTCCTTTGGTCATCCTGACTTTTGTTGTGTTATGCTTAATGAACGTTGTTTCATGAGGAGCATGCCTGAAGAAAAGGGAAAACTTAGGCCATTTAAAAGAACAATCATTCAGATAGTTCTCATTGTTTAGCTTGCTGTTCCCTGCCCATCTGGTGTGTACCAGTGCATGCAGGATTTTATTTTTACCCAGGCATTCCTGACTGGAGGGAGGCCGGCAGGCCCTTGTTGTTGCAATTAAACCGTGTGCTACTTTCCATAACTCATTAGCCCTTTAGTTTCTGGATTAATTCAATGTGCAAATAATGTCACAAATTGAATATTAGTAGACTTCTATTGAGGATTAAGAGGCAGTAAAAGCATATCACTGTGTCTTCATTGTGCTTTGCATGACTGTGGTTTGTCCAGCACAGCCAGTGGTTTGTTAACCACCCGACAGCTCAGTGCCTCCTCTCCTTTGCTGGTTTGGCAGGTGTAGCCCAGAAATTAGATGAGGGAAACAACGTGTGAATGTGGAGGCATGACAAAGGAATGACTGCACGGTGTCCAAACTCTTTTCAAAGGAGAGCTTTCCCTGAGGATGGCCCCAGCTCTTCTGGAGATGCTCCCACACACACCCAGCAGCACTTGGTTGACAGCAGCCCATGGGCTGTGCTTGCTCTGAGTTGGACACTTCACCTGTACCATGGCATGGATTTGGCAACGGCTTTATGACCTCCAATTATTTTCAGATGCACAGCTGAGGTGGGATTGCTAAAACCAGCCTGAGCATCCCTATTATTGCTCAGAGATGGAGCAGAACAAGCAGGGTTTGGAAGGGGTGCAAAGTCCCATCCCAGGAAAAGATCTCTGTGAGGACCCCAGTGCCTGCTCCAAGGCTCTGCTTGTGGGTTTGGGACCCATGGTGGGCAGTGCCAGCCCCACACAAGCCCAAAGCTTTTAACCTCAGACATGTTGATGGTGTCAGGGTGGGCAGGATGGCTCCATGCCATGAGAACTTTCAGGGCATTGTGGAGCAAAATGGGTGCAGCTTTCTTTTAATGCACTGAAGTGGAGGAAAATTTCCATCTAATAATGTAAAGCAGCAATAACCATTATAATTAATTTATATAAAAGGCATTATAAAATTACACATGATGCATTTAAATCCCATCCAGGAGCAGTGCTCGTTTTCCAGTTAAGCTATGGGTTGTGCTAAGGCAGACGGGGAAAGAGGTATTTCAATATGTCTTATAATTTTATATTCTTTCTAATATCTCTCATGCTAATTTCATTATGCAACACAGTCAGCACAATGATGTAATTATTGAAAAGTAATTTTGCAATAAATGGATTTAAATGTGTTCAAGTCCATTGTAAATTCAATCTCTTGGTAAAGGTGGATTGAACAGGCAGGAAAAAGGGAGCAGGGACGTTGCTGGGTGAAAACTGAGAAGTCTTGAGCATCCCACATCAAGCATCTGCTTACACCAACTAATAACATCCACTTCAGATGGAGACCACTTTCAGAGCCAGCCTCCCTCCCTCTGAGCCCCCAAAGCTGCTCCTTGCAAAGGGCACTTCCAACCTTCATGGTGGGGGAAATTTTGGATCAGTCAAGTCTCCTCCCAGAGCAAGGCACTGCCATTTCTGGGTGTCTGTGCTGCTCTCAGCAAAGTGGGTCCTGTGTGGGTGTTTTAGTCTGGATTAAGGGCTCAGTTACTGGGCAGGGACATAAAGATATTCTTCTGCATAAGACATGGGAGATGTGATTTCTATTCCTGGCTCTGTCAGAAACTTCCTGTGTGATACTGGGCAAGGAGTATATCATCTCTGTGCTTCCATTTCCTCATGTGCACAATAGGGATAAGGAGTGCTTCCCCAGCTCATCGGTGAAATTAATGTAACATATGTAAAGTGCATGTATATCCCCAGATGAAAGGTGCCATTGTAATAATATTCAAATTATTATGGAAAATAGATAAAGCGACCAACCCCTGCTAAATGATCGTCTAGCTTTTCACCAGATTCGTGAGATCCATGCTAAATGTGATAAGAAAACTTCAGATGTCAAGTGGTTTAGAGTCAGGCTCTGCTCATGAAATGGAGCTGGCTGTGCCTTTTAAGTGGAGGATGAGATAGCAAAGAATTTGGGGCTAGGAAAGTTACTGCTGTGGTTAAGCTGCCCTGGTTTATTGGATACCAGCATTCATCTCGGGGGGAAGGCTGGGGGATGCATCACCTAATGGTCAAATTAGGACCAGGAGCCCTTCCCTGACACTGAAATCAAAGTGATAAAGCAGGAGCTGCCTGGTCTTTCTGACCTCAGTGGCTGCATAAAAATCTAGGATGTCCCAGAAAGGTCACGTGTGGGTGGCAGTGACAAAGGGGAGACTGGATGAATTTGCTTTGTAGGAATCCTTCACCCACAAGGATTATGTTAGGCCTTCACCTAGAGGCAAAGGAAAGAGTTCTGCTGTCACTTGTGGAGCAGTAGCAGCTACTGCAGTGGGAGGATGCTCAGGTCTTAGCACAGAGGCGATGAGACCTCTCTGATGTCCCTTGTGCATCTCCCCTTTCCCTCAGCATCACTTCAGTGACGGGAGATTTGGGCAGGACCAAGGCTTCCATACAGGCAGTTTCCATGTCCTTGGCACTAGGGGTGCACCTGAGCAGGATGCATGCAGGTGCAGTAGCATGCAGACCTTTGTGAGTTTGCTCTGAACAAATCTACCTCCTGGAGTTCCCTTCCATTGGGAAGGGGGTGCTGGCTTGGCCTCTGAAAGAACCGTGCTGGGGATCACTGAAAACCTGAGCTCATGGGAGATTTGACTCTTAAAAGTGCTGTGCTGGTCTCTCCTGGCACCATTGTACAGTTGCCCAGCACCAAATGCTCAGTTATAGACAAAATTGAATCTACAATTTGCTTTTGGGCAATGTGTAAATTGGCCCTTCATTGATTATTAATGAAGTGCTAATTGCTCTTTGCAACCAATTTTTATGCAAATGCTATTAGTGCTATTTGCACAGTCCTGCAATTTACAGTTTTACATTTGCAATGGCCTGGTGAAAAGATGTGAAAAGATGACAGCTTGTCCTAAAAGAAAACAAGAAGGGGAGGAGGGAGGCAATTGCAAAACTTGCAAAACTTGGAGTAGCAAAATAACACAATTAGGAATGAGAAAGCATAAAAAACCCCAAACCAACAAAACATGAACAAACAAACTCTCTCTCTTTATTGATTGTTACAGATTCAGCGTTGACAGGGGTTGTTCTGAATGTAACAGGATCCCACGGCAGATGTAAACCAGACTCCAGGCATTTGCCGCGTGTTTCACCGAGGAGGTCAGTGTATGAATTTGCCTGTGAAAACATTGATGCGAGGCTGCCAGCAATACCCATTCAAGAGCCGGGTGCTTTTCTCGGTGACAAATGACGCGGTGTTAGTTTGTGAATCGAGTGTGGGCAGCTGCTGAGCTGTTTTGCCACGGAGCCTTTCTCCGAGGTAACACTTCTCCCCGCGTGGGGCCAGGAGCTGAGCGCTCCCCATTGTTTGCCCAGGCTGGTGGGAACCCACAGACCTCCTGCCCTGCTCTGCCATCACACCGGGGTGTCTTAGACCTCCCTTTGCTTCTGCATCCAAGGAACACCGTGTAGACTCTGCAAGGAGTTATGTTTTGGCTGGCTCCTACAGAATGGGAGTGTTGTAGATCTCATTTTGTTCATGGGGAGAGAGGGTTTCCACTAAGGACTTGTTTGCAGCTACAATATTCTTAGAGGCTCTGGGTTTTCCTATCTGCTCTGAGGCTTCCCAGGAAGCCTTTCGGGGAGTACAAAATCAGATTCAGCTCCAAGCTGCTCCCTGATTGCTTCACCTCTATCAGTCAAACTTCTCAGTGAATTTCACTGCCGGTGTTTGGGGCAGCAGAGTGGCCTCATCTCCTGCTGGAGGACAGATGTTGCTGGTGGCACAGAGTTTGCTGAGTCCCTAACAGACATGGTTTCTAATTTGGGTAGGGGCAGGCACTCATCATTAGGACCCAGAGGAGGAGAAAGCGAGTGAATCACTGCCCGAGGGTGTTACCCTCATTCAGATGTCATTAAGGGCATAGAACCATAGAATGGTTTGAGTTGGGAGGGACCTTAAACATCATCTTGTTTCAACCCCTCTGCCATGGGCAGGGACACCTTTCACTGTCCCAGATTGCTCCAAGCCCCATCCAGCTTCACCTCGGACACTTCCAGGGATGGGGCAGCCACAGCTTCTCCGGGCACCCTGTGCCAGGGCCTCCCCACCCTCACAGGGAACAATTTATTCCTCACATGTGATCTAAACCTGTCTCTGCCAGTTTGAATTCTCCTTTGTCTCATCACTCCCTCCCTTGCCTGCAGTCCCTCTGTGGCTCTCTTGCAGACTCTCTCTGTACCCAGAGGTACCGACTGCTGGTACCAGGGGTACCCGGGCTCATGGCAGAGCATTTGATGCCAGCCAAGGTCTCTGTGCTGCCCCATGGCCATCAGCAGCTGCCCCTTGCAGGGCTTTCCCGTGGTGCTGCCCACAACCTCTCCCTGCTCGCTCCCTTTCCTCGGGCAGCAGCGCAGGAATTCTGCCGCAGCCGCAGGGATCGCTGCCGGCAGCCTCGCTCTTGCCGGCAGCACAGGGGATTTCCTCCGGCTTTGATTACAGCCCGGGTTTTTCCCCAGTGGGATGCTGCTGCTGGGATGCTCCTGGCTGGCTGCTGGCGGTGCAGGGACACGGGGGTGCCGGGGATGGGCGCGGAGGACAAGCTGGAGCCAGCAGCCGCCTTTCCCCCGTGGAGCACCGTGCTGTGAGGCCTCGCACAGACACAGCGTGGCACTCTTTTCCAGGGCACCGTGCCGGGTGCCCCTGGGAGCCTGTCCCCACGCCAGACCTCGTCTCTTGCTGTGCCAGCAGACACAAGGGCCCCGGTGCTTTGCCAGCTCCACTTGCTCCTTGCACACCCCAATGTGGTCCCCCTGCACACCCCATTGTGGCCCTCTTGTACACCCCACTGTGGTCCCCCTGTACACTCCATTCTGGTCCCCCTGCACACACCACNTGTACACTCCATTCTGGTCCCCCTACACACACCACTCTGGTCCCCTTGTACACCCCACTGTGGTCCCCCTGTACACCCCATTCTGGTTCACCTGGACACCCCACTCTGGCCACTCTGTCCCTCCAGCCTGAGGCTGGGGCTTTGCTGGGCATCCCAGAGAGCTGCCACCCCCAGGATCGTGTCCCCAAGGATGCTTTACAGCTGCTCAAAGCATGATGAGTCTGCCTGTATATCATGGATGTTTTGGGGAAAGATCACCTAGGAAAAAGTTTAGAGGGGGAGTATAGTTTTTGTTTTAACCCTGGCAAAACCTGTTTGGTTGTGGCTTGGTGTTACTGTTAGTTTCCCTTGGTTTTGGCGCATATAATCTGCTTTTTCACAGTGGATGTGGCCCTAGTGTGAATGAGGATCCAGATGTGACAGCTGAGGCTGCAAAAAATAGGAATGCAACCAAACCAACCCAGAGGTAAGACACCCACCCACCTTCCCCCAGAAAATCCATTTGATGCCTGGGCTAAAATATGCACTGTGCCCAGGAAAGAGCTTTTTCAGTCTAGAAAAACCCAAGCAGCTGAACTTGGCCTTGGCCTGAGGTGGCTGGTGACACTGGACAAGTCTCCTGGTACTTTAAGGTGTGTGCAACAACACTCACACACTCCCAGGAGCAGTGGCCCAGGGGCAAACAGCCTGCAGGCAGCCCAGCAGGAACTCCAAAAGATAGGGAACAACACCACTGTCCTCCTCCAGGAGAAAGGGGGCAGCAGCTTCAATTTAAGTAATTATTGCCAGATTTTCATCAGTGACTCACTGGTCTCTGAGACAGGATCCCTTGTTAGCAGGGCACTATCTGGGGACAGCTCCTGTCCCAGGTTGCCAAGGCACCTTCACTGGAGGGACTTTCTGCACCTCCTTCTGTTCCTTCCTCTCTCCTTTTGTTTTCCAAAACAGCCCTGGCTCGACAGAGTATCTCAGCTCTGTGGGCACAGACACGTGCACAAGGCTGACTGTGCCCCAAACCAGCTCTGCTCTGCCATGGACTCTTGGGGCTTTGCTCTTTGTTTTAGCAGAGGTGGAGGAGATACTGTTTTGCTGGACCACTGAGCATCTTGTGGGCCAGTTCCTTCAGTTCTGTCACCAGGATGCCATCTGCATCCTGAGGGCCCAGCCTGGCAGGTCAGTGTTGGGCTTCCCTCGGCCTGGTGGGCACCTTGAGGAATGGCAAGCCTGGGATGGTGAGATAGGAAGGGAATAAACTTATTTAAGCTGTTTTAACTGTCAGATTCTCCCCAGGCTTAAAGCATGCTTTCATTTTCAGCATTTACTTCTGTTTTCTTTTCACCACCTGGTTTGGAAGACTGTTCTACCAATGAAATTGAACAAAGTTGTGTTTTTCCCTACTCCTTGGCAGTGAGTGCCTGCCATCAGCAGTGGCAGTCTGGGCTGGGCTTGTTCAGTTCATCCTTAGTCTCCAGGCAGCACAGGGAGGTTCAGAAGATGGAGGAGGAAACCTCTTGTCCCATATAAGAACTCTTCTCTGCAAGTGCCGCTGGATTTTCCTGTCCATAAAAATGTCCCTCCTCCACATGGCAAACAAAACCCAAGAAGAAATCACGGACCTTATTTTTTGGGTGTCCTAGCAGGACCTCATTTCAAATCCCCCAAATCTGAGGAATATGTATTTTAAATATAATGTTATTAAAAAATGCGGTAAATTTTTAATTTTATTTTTATTAAATACTAAATCGATGACGGCTGACACTTTATTAAAGTGCCAAAGTGAGTGTTCCTACATTCTAATTACTTATCCTAACAAGGAGGCAGCCTCGTCAGGAGCTGTGCATGCTGGCGTGTGCAGGCGAGGGGCGCTCCTGGTAACTAACACCTATTAAACTATCATTTACACCTAGAGGCATCTCATTAATATCTCAACTGGTGAGACTGCACTGCCAGTGCCTACCTGACCCAGGGTGTTGACAGGAGAAATGGCTCCGGGAGGCCTTTCCTCGCTCCAGGCTTTCCTGAATAAATAATTCCTATAAAATTAATAACGACTATTGTACTTAATTGAATTCCTGATAAATGAAGATTCTTCCAGGCACCTGTTAAAAGCATCCAAGAGATGCAGGAGGGGTGCTGCACCTCATTCTGGGGGCAGTTTTGTTTGTCCCCTCTCTCCTGTTCTTGCTTCCTTTGTCTCTCCAAGCCTCTTCCACTCCGTTCATCTCTCCCGCTGTTCCCTCCTTATAATTCTATTCCTTCCTTTCCTGGCCATGTCTTCTCTTTTCTGCAGCAGTTTCCTTTCTGATCTCCCATTTGACCCTCTTCCACTTCCCTGGCTCTGCTTGTATCCGCCTTTATGGGTACCTATCTCAGTGACTGATTTTCCTTCTGGACCCTTTGCCTTATTTCCTCTCTTCTCCTTCCATCTTTATTTTCCTTTCATCCATCTTCCATTTGGCTCTTCGTCTCACCAATAAGACCCATTTTTCTCAGGTTTCCTTCCAGGCCCTGAAAAGATTTTTTTTTTTTTGAGGAATCTCCTCACTGATGTGAGTTCTCTGTTGGATGAGGTTGTGGTATTTCATCTTCAGAGCCATCCAGCCATCAAAAAGATACGTCCTCTCCCAAAGTGGAGTTTGTCATCCTCAAAAACTGATGGAACATGCATTCATCCCACCTTCTGCATGGAAGGGTGTGGAGAGGAGATTGTCCTCAAGCCAGAGTTTATATGACCACCACTTGGAAGCCAAATCATTATGAGACAGGTAATGGGCCTCTAGGAGGGACACATTGGAGTTTTAGGGCTTTTTGTTGCCTTGTTGCTCTTGTGCAGCTGCATTGCTGGGTGTTTGGGTTTGGTCATCAGTTGTTGAGGTTTGCTTTAAAGGTCATCCCTTTAATAAATATAAAAATAACTACTAAAAAATTCTATTCTATTTTTATTTTATTCCAATTAGAAAAACAAACTAGAAAGTAGACTTAACATTAAAAACACCAACTCGAGATTCAAAGCCAGTAACTTGAAAATAAATAAATACATAATGGAAAAAATATCATTAAATAACACATGAATAACAAGTAATAGGATTTTAATCTTCTTGCTAGGAGAGGCTACTTCAGCACTAAAGGTGACTCACAAGCAGCATCATTCTGGGAGAGTTAAAAGGGGTAATTTGACAAGACACAAGGATTGTGTGGGACTCAAAGGGATAAAACAGCCTTGCAGGGGGCTCTCCTTCCTCCGTCTCCTAGTGATGAGTGAACCTGGAAAGCCAGATCAGTTCAGAGCTGCTGAAAAATAAAAGATGATCACATCTTCCTGAACACCCAAGTAGGCTGGAAATCACTGTCCCTCAAGGGCATGATGCTGAAAGCTGAACAGAGTTCAGAAGAAGGTTCAGCATTTTTATGGATAACTACATCCAGAGTGGTATGAATCATTATTATTATTATTATTATTATTATTATTATTATTAGTGCTGGTAGTTGTGATCTGGAGAGCATCTCTGTGTACCTGCACCAGGACTCCACGAACCAGTGAAGTTCATCACCCTCAAAACAGGGTTTCTTCCACCAGTTTCTGCTGCCTCCAGTGGTAGAGCTGAGACGGAGCCTGAGACCTCTGGGACACCTGGAAACGGGACTGTTGAGTTCAGAGTTTGCACTCAAGCTGTGTGTTTCTGTTCACATCTTCTGTGGAGACATCCAGAACACAGATGAAGATGAGAAAGGAAGAGAATAAGTCAGGAAAGGAAAAGATTGGGTTTGTGGTGATGGTGGGAAGGCCAGAAGGGAGGAAGGAGAGTATCTGAAAGAAAGGAGAAACAGGTGGAGAAGGAAAAGGATTTATTTTTTGACAGGCAGTAGGAGGATGGCAGGGGCCAGTTCTAGCAGATGAGGACCTCCCACTGAAATCCAAAGGCAGGTACTTGATCTTTTGCATGGCAGATCTTTTGCAATGTAGCAAAGCAAAGCAAAACAAAGCATAAAAAGTTAATTCTTTTGATGTTTGGTACTGAGCTGGTGGGTGAGCAGAAACAGGCAAACAGGAGCAGGGAAAAAGAATGCAGGGAATAAAAAAAATTCTGTAAGCAAAGAATGCAGAGAGCACTTAGAGGGACTGATCAAACCATGTGTGTAGAATGGTTTAATGTCTTAATCTAAAAGAGGTGACAACCAAAAGCTGTGTAGGTTTGAAGAGGAGGTACCTGATGCTGTGTTTGCTGTGCAGAGAGGACGGGCAGGCGTGGCAGGAGCAGGGGCTGTGCTGCCTTCCCCGCCTCGCAGCTGGGGTCATTGCCCTGGGTGTAATTTAAGGCAGAACTTGGCCTTTCTTACATATTTCACTTACTCCCTTGATTTTAATTGACCCTGTTATGGGCATTTCAAGCATTTCACGAGCTTGTGGTGCCTGGTTTCCCAGGTCAGAGGGAGGTGAGTGCTGTTCCTCTGTCAGAGGGGAAGGGAGTGCTGTGCAGAAGCTTTGGGATGGAGAGAGGGCTGTGAGTCGGTGTTGAACGTGGGTGCACCTTGTAATATTTCTCCAGTGGCTTTGCCTGCCTTCATTCACCCTCCTTTTCCTTCCACCATCCCTCTTTCTTTGCTCTGCTTTAGAGTATATTTGTTTATACCCATGGCTTTTGCAGAAGCACATTTAGCTCTGACACCATCACAGCCAGGAGGCCACTGGGAGCTTCCACGTGTCCCTTGGACAGAGGGCTGGCTTTGGGGTGGCTCAGGGTGCTGGGTCTCCCTGTCCCCATCGTGCAGGCAAGGTCCCCAGGGCTGGCACACATTTGGGCAGCAGCAGCAGTGCAGCAGGGCACAGGACAGGGCACAGGACAAGGGGTGCCACACCCCAGGGGTGGGCAGCCAGGTGTGTGCCCCACTCCTTCCATGGCATGGGGCAGGCTGCTCGGAGGTACAGCTGCCCGGCCTTAGATCAGTGTTTATTTTCCAGGCTGAAAGGAAGCTTGTGATCCCAAAGCCCTCTGTGTTTAGCCAGACCTCTCATTCACTTGCAGAGGAAACCCATGTCAGCCGCTCCCCTTTGTCTCCCCTGAGCTATTGCTTTGAATCTGAAAGGTTTGGGTGCAGATTTCAAGGGATGTTCACACAAAGGCTGTTTGAACAGCACTTGTGTAAATAATCCATGAAAAACTCTTTGAATAACGTCAATGAAATTTTCTCTGAATTTGCTATTCTTTTTCTCCAGCGGCAGAAAGAAGTGGAAGTCAGGAAAGGGAGGAGAGTCGGAGGAAGGGAGGGAGAGAGGGAGGAAAGGAGTGGGAGAAGCGCTGACACTTTTTTCTCTCTGCCAAGTTCTCTCAATGCCAAGAAGTAGCTTGACTTAGAAAAAAAAATCTCTTTGTTATTTTCGCAGCTTTAGGAATAATCTCATACGGGACGTCCGTGTCCTCAAACTTCTCCATACATTAAATGTAAGGGGACACCCTTGCATTTCGCTCAGCAAGGGTAGTGTCGAGCCAGTTAATTATTAACCGCGTGGTTTAATGTTCACTCGCTGTACATATGTAGGGAACAATTCCCCTTTAGCATGTCGTTTAGTTTGCATTAAAATGGAGATAATTGTTTTGATGCCAAATGTTCCCGTCCCGCCTCCCCCATCCCTCTTCATACCGTTTATACAAATTACAGCCTCAAACAAGAGGGAGAAAAAGTCTTTGATTAGGTTCCTTTTGAAGACATCCAAATTGAATCCCGTGCTGTGTTTGGGGACACCTCAGGCAGGGCTGGGCGAGGAGGGGGACAGGGGGGAACTCCGGTGCGACACGGGAGGGGACCGGGAGGCTGCGACCGCCCCGGGAAGGGGCTGTGGGGGCTCTCGGCTTCTCCGGGAGCCGGTTCAGTGGATGTCCAGGAGATGGAGCAGTGTTTCTGTGGCCTCTGCCGCCGGTGCCCCTAACGAGCCAGTCTGTCTGAACTCGGAATGAATTTTGTTCCCTTTTCATCACTCCCTGATGTCCAGCTGCTCCTGTCAACACCTTCTTATAGCATGTAATTCATCGCTCAGAGTGACAGCTGGGGCCGTGGGGCTGGGACCGGCTCCTCCTGCCATCGGCTGCACCCACAGAGAGTCCCTGGCCGGGGCAGGGGCTTCCCTCGCCCCCTCCCCGCACCTGGGGCTCGCAACTCTCCGAAGGATTCCCCAGACAAACCCCGGAGCAGCCCTGTCCCTCTCCTGCTCTCACTGGGGCACCTCTGCTGAGGGTTTTGTGCGGGGCATCTCCTCCCAGAGCCCGTCCCCGGTAGGTCCCCGGGGCTGGGGGCCGCTGCTGAGAAGGGAACAACAAGGCACCGCTGCCGGCAGCGCCATGCCGGCAGCTCCTGCAGGGTGCACCGCCACCTGAGCACCGGCCAGCCACTCCTTTCATTCCCGAGGTTTGGCTTGTTTTGACTGTAGGTCAAAGCAGGAGCAAGCTTGTCCCCGGATTTATGGGCTTGCACCCAAATAATGAACAGTGGCTGTCACCCCATGCACCCCCCCAGGGCACACCTAACAGGGAGATGCTTTGGTAATGCTGCTGTGCACAAAAATGTGCAGCTTCCTTTTGTACCAATCCTCAACTCAAATGCCTTCTTCCCTTCAGTCCATCCATCAGTTTCTAATAATTACTCTTTAACTCAGCACTTCTGCCTTCAATTCTTCCCCCATAGCTTCCTGCTTTCCCAGAATTTATTCTGTATTTCACCCATTTCTTGTCCTCATTTATAATTCTTCTTTATTTTATTACTTTGCATAATTTCCTTTTAGGATTTGTCATAAAATACATTCTGCCACCTCTGTCTTCTCATTTCTGCTCTCAAGTGTCAGCGAGTGCTCTTCTGAAGCAGTTTCCAATGACTCCCAAACCCCTGTGCTGGAGCTACCCCAGTCTTGGAGGATCTGGGGAGCCTTTCCAAATGAACTAGAGCCCTGAGAGACATCTGGAAAGAAGATCCTGAGATCCTGATCCTCTCTTCCAGGGAGAAGCTCTAGTCAGGTTCTTTTGCCATGGTGAAATGCTGACACGGGCAGAATCATCATCTCATGATTGACCAAATCTGAACTAAAAATACTGATGACTGACTGAATGAGAGAGTTGAGGAGAAAAACTACTGACATATTGATATCCAATCTGTCCTAGAAGGCAGGAAAGCACATAGGGAAACTGAGGCACAAACCTCTAATCCACATCCTTCAAAGTGTGAGATGCTTGGCTCTCTTTGAATCCCAAAGGCAGAGACATCTGACATTTTTGACAGTTTGTGCCTGATTCCCCTGTTCAAGGTCACACAGGACACTTGAAGGATAGTAATGAAGAAAACAGAATGCAAATTTTCTGTGGTTCTTCCCAGAATCTGAATCTTTTAGCTGAAATGTGGCCCAGCATGAGGAAGAGCAGAGGACTTGGATAAGCTTCTCTATGTTTCAGTGCACTCCATCTCCACAGAAAATAGGAACTGTTTTTGTGGAATTGGAGCCCAAATGTTGTGGTCTGCTGGAGAAGAAGGTGGATCTACCACATCCATTGAGCAGCCCTAGAGCCATGGATTTCCAGTTACCTCCATGGAGTGGAAATTTGAAATTTGCTCAATAACTTCTATGCAGGGTGAAGGATTTGGGCAAACTGTGGGAATACTGATTGATGCACAGTCCAGATACAGGGAGATGCCAGAACATGAGCTTGTGATTCCTTTTCAAAAGGTGAGCACCCAGGAAGGACCATTTCTATGAAAGGCAGCAGAGCCTTAATGCAGACATGAGATCTGTAAGGGGAGGAGGTGCATTCAACAGAGGAAAGAAACAATCATTACCCAATCCTGGTAATGTGGGCCCCTCCTGGAAAGCACCTTTTTTCCTGCAGACAAGAAGAGCTCCCTTTCCAGCACAGTCTTGCAGTGAAATTTGGGGCCATTCCTGGAGGTGTCTATGCAGGGAACCAGGAATCTGTGGTTCATTTAATTTTTAAGAGGAGATTATAGAAACAAATGAAAGGACTCACTCTGTGCCCAAAATCTGTAATGGTTTCTCCACTGCAGGCCTCTTACCTGCCTCCAAAGTTGTGGCATCATGCACTAAGGCTCATGAACCCTTTTGAAGGCTCTTTTTGAACAAACCCGGCCCCAAAGATGGCTTTGTGTGTGAGAACCACGTGGTGCCATTCGCCATCCCCTTGATTTTTAAAATTCTTGGCTCTGAAGCTCAAAGTAAAACACACGAGAACAAAACCTCAGAGGAATCAGATGGAAAACATCCTCCTGGTTCTCTGTGCTGCATGAAAACCACCAGCTTCATTTTCCTAACGCGTTTTGTTTTGTTTTGGGCTTTTTTTTTCCCCCTACTATGGAGAAATCCCTGTGTGGTTCGGGTTTGTGAGAAGGATTTTCCCTTCATGCGCTGCCACAGCCACTGAGATCAGCTGAGGCACTCGAGTGAACGGATCCTGGATGTAATTGTCTGAGGGCTGGTGCCAGGTTTTTTCAGAGGAGGGACCGACTGGCTGCGTTTCAGTTCCACCTCTGCCTTGACAGAGCCTGTCTCCTTTAATCATTAGAGTTCAGTGCACGGCTCTCGCCTGGCACAAGTTGGAATTTCATTTGTTTTGGAGGGAGATTGGTTCTTTTGTTAGTTTAGGTCTTTTGGTTCCAGTTGTGTAAACTGGGACAAGCCGATCCCGTTGGCTCTGAGGAGCTGACAGCCAGGAGAAGGCTGGTCTGCCATTCAGGTTGGGGGTTTGGTTTTAAATCTTTAATATGTTCTGGTTTCTGTAATGAGGCACGTTTTACGAACCACAAACTGTATGACTGTGTGTTTTTCCCAAACTCAGGGCAGTCGACACAAGTTCAGCACCATAAACTGAGTTTCCTGAGCAAACTGAGCTCTAATTTATTCAAATGAAAGTGAATGTTGTGTTATTACAGCCTTGCAAAACTCTAGTTAATTTATGGTAGTACAAAATCCATTTTTTTAATGACAGTGACACTGCCAAAATCTTTGCAGATGCAGAAACAGCTTCACAGGAGAATTTCAATCTAACATCAACAGGAGATTTGGAAGATGAATTGTGCAAGGATCTCCTTCCTCCAAAGATGCTGCTTTGTTTTGCTTTTTAGCATTTGGTTTGCCTCTAATATTGTCTGGTTTATGATGTTTTAATTATTGCTGTTTATTTATTATAATCATATTTTAATTGTTTTTGTAGTGCCTTGAGTGCCTTGGCAGGGGGGCATATTATAAATTAAATTATTATTAAAATGTTATTGTTATGTGTACCTACTCCAAACTAAACTAGAGCAGGAAACACACTCAATTGCCTGGAATTAATTCCTCCCTCTCCTTTTCCTTTGTCTCTGCTCAGGAGCATAGTTCAAAGGGTTGGGAAGAGAAAAGGATGTTTCACTGACTTCACCTGGGGCAAGGCAAGAGAGGGAGCTTTTCTCTGGGCTCCCTTGCGTACCCCATGCTGCTTCCCTTGGGTCCCAGGGATGAAGTTAGGGAAAAAAGTGTGCTCTTTGAGTCAGCCAGAGGTTGGAGGTATTTTTTAGAGGGGCTGGTTGATGTTTGCTGCAGTACAACAGCATTTCCTAGTTCTTGAATTAAAAGGGAGAGTGTCACGTGTGCTTGTGGTGTGCTTGGAGGGCTTGGCCCTGTCTGAATCCCACTCTCCATGTCCTGACCTTTCTGGTTTGCTGCAGACATCGCTGTGGGTCCCGGCAGGGTCTCTGCCAGCCCAGAGAAGCCCCACCAGGTGAGCCCACAGCTCTCGAAATCACAGCCCAGGTTTCAGCCTCTGGCCCATTCCTGGTGCACAGGATCGATGCCATTGCTCCTCCACTTCTGCTTTGGCCTCTTTGGGGTTTCCGTGAGGCAGAGACCAGTGGCCATCTCAAGACCAAAACACCCTCACCTCCAGCTCATCCCAAGACCAAATATGTCAACCAGGAAAAATCTGAAGGCACACATTCTCTTAATTTCATTTTCACTTATCTTCCCGCAGGTTTCCTCAGACCCCCATGTCCCAACACAGGCTGGCTGCTGGTGTTGCAGCATGAGCACAGATAACCTTCCCCTGGAACAACCCCTTTCTGTGGGGTTGGGATCCGGCTTGAAGGTCACCAAGCCCTCAGGATATCAAGACTCTTTATCCAGCATGGGAAAAGAAGGATTTCCCCCCTCCTTCAAACCTCCTTCTCACTTGCTCAGAGGCTCAGGTAAGAATTATTTGGGTTCTCCATGGATAATAATCTGCTGCAGGGATGCTGGAGGTACTTGGGTGTTCTGGTGATAGGAGCCCCACGAGCACCATTGATGGGTTAGTGATAATGTGAAGGGTTTTTTTTATATTAGCCATCAGTTTGCTAATGAATATTAAGAGACAGTTGTCATATGAGCATCTCTGCCCTTTGGAGCTGGTGGCAAACTTCACACCTTCAGCTCTCCTAATAAGACAGTATTTCATCCTGCTCAAATGCTTATTATAGCTATTCTGATAGGTCCTGTAAGATCTCATTATTTATCTATATGCTTTATTTTGGGTAGATAATAGAAAAATTGTCTAGAAGGGCAGCAATTTATTCCTACCATTTAGGAATAAAACTGAGATTTTAACTTATTCCTGTCTGTGGACTCCTGAATGAATATTTCCAGTGGAAGTAAAGATCTCTTTGTTTCGTGGCCTGCTACAGACCTCAGTTCACAACTCGTGGATAGAGTGGAGGCCACGAGGACAGGAGAGGGAATTGTCTTTGGTGTTTCTGTAGGATTCCTAATGCCTCACTAAACCCACAGGGTTTCACTAACTGCTGCCCCATGAGAGAGGGTCAGCAAAAATGGCTGTTCTTGGTGTCAGTCTGAGGAGAAGCCATGTTGTCTGTCCCCTCTACTCCTTCTATTTAACCAGAGCCACATCCAGGAACCTTCTCCCTCCCCAAGATGCATCCATTTATTGGTCCTGCTTTGGACACTGCAGTTCATCCTCTGCTTTTCCCACTCCTCTCTGGCACGTCCCCAGGGATCTCCAGATGGGGCTCAGCTGCTGCCCTTCTCCATATGCACAAGCCTCTTCCTCAGGCCCTTTCTGCCTGCCTGTGATGGGAAGGGAGCTGCAATTCCCTGCGCTGCCCCATCCTCCAGCAAAGCCCTGGTAATCCTGCATCCAGGGGCCGTTTAGTCCTGTCTGCCTGGTTTGTGCCTCTGCCACTGAAGGGTCCTAATTTGGTGTCATGTTGAGAGCAGACCAGAAGGCAGGGCAGGGCTCCCGAGGGTTGGGGTCTGCTCCTGATTTTACAACCACGCAGAGTGTGAGCTTGGGAAAGGGTATTGGTTAAAACCAAGCACCCACTGGTCGTGTTGTTGCTCTACATCTGCTTTCCTGGCTTAAGGTTTTAATTTTGCTGTGTTTGTTGATGATCATGACAAAACTGAAGCTATTTAGGCATAAAGACTTTGAGCTCGTCTGACTTTCCTCTGAGTCCGTAGTAGAGCAAGTAACTCTTTGCTCAGGAAAAAGACATCTTTAGACCCTCTGTACTCACTTCACATCTTTAGACCCTCTGTACCTGCATCACTTCTGCCTGAGCTTCTGATAATGGAGTAACATGTCCCAGATCTCACTCTTCCTACGAAAACAGAGGTTGTGTTCCCAAAAGCAGATACCACAATGGCTGATTTCTTTACTTCTTCCTCTAAGGAGCTTGCACAAGAAATCTCAGGCTGGGAAAAAATAGGTCCCACCATCCTCTTCTGGGGTAACAAAAAGGAAAACCCCACTCTTTTCCAGGGGTTTTTGTCTTGGGCTGGGAGGGCATAAGGAAGCAAACACACATGCCTCCCTCTCATGCTGGTGATGGTGGATGTAGCCATGGGAAGTGTGTAATATAATTACACTGCCCTGTGATAAACCACACTTAACTCAGCTCCGTTCTTCCCCCTAATCCACCTCCAGTGGGATTTCTCCTGACGCCGCAGACTCCGCAGCCTTCAAGAGTGGTCTTTGTGAAAGCAACACCAAACCAGAAACTTGCCACTGTCTGGGGGCTGTGCTTTCCCCCAGGAAAAAGCACACCCTGGCTCATTCCTCTGCCCACAGCCCAGCAAACATTACTCACTCTCGTGCTTGTCTCAGCCCTGATGCTCTGGAGAGTCCAGCTCCCAGGTGCCATCAGGGCTCAGACCTGCAGATTTACACCCTCAGCCTCTTCCACAGAGCTCTCTGGATTTATAAGAGGGCAGGAGGTGACCTGCAGAATTTAACAATGGGTGCTAACCTCGACTGTAACCAAATTAGGCTGGAGTACTGGCTGTTGTACCAGGAACCCACCTAGAAAATAACATTAATTCCTTTTCTCGCATTAACTATTTTTTTTCCCAATGATTCAGGGTGTGTTATGGCTGTGTCTGTGCTGGGGAGGGATCAGCAGGACAACAGGAGTTTCTGGCCCACATGGCCTCCATCCTTTTCTATTACCTAGCTGAAGTCAGAGGAGCTTTTAACTGACAACAAATGATTTTAGGCCCTCTTCATGCTGCCACTCTTCAGCTATGTTTGAAAATATTATCCCCAATGCCTGATGTGCCTCTAACGTGTTTTAACTTCCATGTGACTAAATGTTGGGCTCTTGCAGGTCTGCAGCACAGCTCCTGGTTTGCCTGGCTGAAAAGCAAATCTATATGTGCATTTGCATACCAGAGCTGGGCTAGGATCCCACCAGCCAGCCAGTTCATTCCCTGTGCAGACAGGTTCTTACTGTATCTCTTTCCAGACAAGAAAGCCCTTGTGACTGAGATGCTAAAAATAACAAATGTGTCTTCATGCCTTCAGTAAGATGGGCCATGGGTGGGCACAGCCTGGCTTTTAAAGGGTTAAGGAGGCTGTGTCCTTGGTGACATGCAATTTATGATCTTGTGAATCCTTTTTTAATTATTTTGCTGTGACAGAGGTGGAAATATCCAACTTCAAACGACTGGCTTTATTGATATGCTGCTATTTGTGCCTCTGTGGAGGAACAATCCCATAAAAGCAATAAATTAGAAAAACCCCTTTTCTCATCAGAGAGAGAGATACTTTCTGGCTGGGAGCAAGAGACCTGGTGCAAAGGCATTTCAGCTCCACGAAGGGGCTCCCTGTGATGGTGAAAAGCCCTTTCTTACTGAGCAGGCACATTTACAGTGCACCCAACTACTCAGCTGCACATCCTCCCTCCGAGTCGGGCCAGGCTCATTGCACATGGCTGGAGTTGGGAATTTTTGTCTGCATTCATGGATGTTGGCTGAACATCTGTAAAATGCTTATGGCTTTGTGGCTGCTCACATTGGTTAGTTATTTACCGTATTTGCTCTGAGAGGATGATCAGAAAGCACATTTTAGGACAGAAAAAAAGGGATTTCAAAGTACAAATTAACTGATGCTGTTGGAGAGGAGCTGATTGAGGCCAAAATGGCTGTGTTTATTTGCAGACACGAATGACCGGTTTTCACCACAGAGAACACAACAAAATCCATCTCATGAATCCAGATGAGAGCAAATATGACATTGTATTTTTTTTTTTTTAGTGTAAACAGTTGCCCATAACAGAGATGTACAGGCCTGGCCACAGGAGTACCCGGGCACAGCCATACAAACACCAGCAGTTATGAAATGATTTGTGCTTCCAGCTGCATTTGGCAGGTGCCAGATCTGAGCTGGGTTCTGCCAGCATGTGTGGAGTGAGCATTGCCTTGGGTCTGACCAGTCAGTGGCCTGTGAGCGAGCCTCTTCCCCTCTCTTTGGACAGGCACAGCCTGATGTGGAGCAAAAAACACACAGAGACTCACCCTGGGCCCTGGGGATGACCACCAACACAATCCCTGCCAGCACAAAGGAATTGCAAAGTTTGGGGAAATTGTTTCCCTGCTTGTCCTGGTCAAATCCCCTGCCTGTAACTGCAGCTAAGGTCTCCTCAGTCCCAGCCCTAGAAGGAGAGGGATACTTCACCCTTCAAATGTGGGCTGAGCTCACACATTTTTAACAAAAGTCAAGCATCTGTCCCAAGTCTTGTCTTTGCCAAAGGGGAGACAGCAGTGTACCTCGAGCTGTAGTCTCTAATCTGTTTTTGTTAAGAGGATCTGTGAAATATCTGCTCTTCTTGTACCAGTGGAAAATTTTATCTTACCCCAGAACCCCACTCATTTCAGAAGCTGGCCTTTGGTAACAACTTTTCCTGGCACCCAGCCTGGCCCAGGTCTCAATTGATGATCTCAAGGTAAAATTGCTCCAAATGCCATCATTATTCCCTGGAAACACCCAAGAAGCAGAAGATGGGGCCTGATTCTTTTTACACCCTGGTATAAACCAGGAATGCCTTCACTGAAGTCCCAGATACTTCACACACTCAGTAGCAGTACAAGAGAAAGATGATCTGGTCTCTGAGTTTTCACCTGCTGTTGATCTAATCCAGAGGTGCTGTAGTAAATGGGATATTGCTTTTGACTTACACAGATGCTGGATCAAGCCTATAGTGATTAACATTCAACACCTGTGCTTCAATCAAGGTACTTTTCTGTAGTAACATCATTTATGTTGAAACTTCTTCTCCTTCAGTCACTGATCTTCAGGCTTATCTGCCTTAGGCTGGTGTAAATCCAGGGTAACGCTGTTCTTATTGGAGTTATTCCTGATCAGCACTGGTTTAAATGAAATCTGAATGTGACCCACAGATGACATGGTTTCAGGGCCCTGGGTTATATATCCCCTCATCCATTCTGACCAGCACAAAGCACCGTGGATGAGAAACTACAGCATTTTCATTCCTTGGCATGGTAAAATTTACTGTGCAGTGGGGTCTTCCACATTCCGTGTTTACAGACTGTTTTCATGGGTGTGGAACCACCTACCTCTGCACCAGCCCATCCTCAGGGTTTGTCCTCCAAGTCCATGAAACTTCCAGGCTTGACACGTGCTGTGCTGTGAGAGGTTGAACAGAGCCAGTCTGAGGGATGGAGAACATTTCCCATCCAGGGAGAAAAGGACCAGGCAGGAAAACAATCCTGGCTTTGGGAAACCCTATCTGCTGGCAGATGGAGCTGATCATCCGTGTGGGCAGCCCATCCTCTAGATAAGGGGATTTTCCCCCGACTCCCATAAAATCCCTTCCATGATCTACAGCCCAACTTCATCCTTTGTTCACACCCCACCAGAACCAGGGCTTTCAGGTTGGACTGGGCACCCAACAAGGTGGTGTCTGGCAGCTCAGAACCCACCCAAGATGGATTTTCAGAGCCCATTTCCAGCAGCACCTTGCCATGCCCATGGGAAAGATGAAGCACGATCAGTGATGAACAGCAAGGGACTAAACCCCCTGCAGAGCTGGAACAAACGACCCTGGTGCAAAATGATCTTTTGCTGCTGCCTGATCACATCTTGAAGGTACTGGTGAGGCCACGCAAGGGGAAACCAATGTCTGCCACCTCCATGGGCCCCCTGGGCATGTTCACACCTGCAACCTTGCCACCCCTCAGGAAATCATCCCACTAGAGGGCACTGGGAGTTGATTTTCTATTCCCTTCTCTTTAGTTGCTGCTCTTTATTTGAGTTTCTCCTTGCTTAGCGTTCTCCCCACCTCTCCCTCCTCTTTGCTGGCCAGCTCAGACTGTTTAAATTGGAAATTATTTGTATTACTGTCTGTAAATAATAGATGAGGGAGTGAAGTGGAGTTGGTGTCCCTTCCATAAACTCCTCCTCACTTTAATTAGTGCGAAACAGCCTGGTGAGAATGCGAGCTGCCTTGATGCTGGTAATTAAAATTGAAACCACTGAAAAGCTGCTCTATTTTTTATCGGAGCTGCTGTTCGGAGCCGGGAGCCCGCGGACGGCTCTGCAGTAAAGAGTGATAATGAAGGTGTGAATTCCCGGAGGGAGGAGGGGCAGCTGTAGCGATGGCTGAACTTACACCAGATGAAAATGCAGGAGCAATTAGAGGTGGCTGTGTACAAGCTGGGCATCAGAGATTAGTTGGCACCTTGGGAACATGGCAGGGAGGGACAGCGAAGGGGGAGATTTTTTTTTTTTTTTCATTCCATTTTGAAAAAAAAAACAACAACAACAACAACAACAAAAAAAGAGGTGGTAACTTAAAATAAAGACAAACCTGTGCAGTGTGCTTGCCTGAGCAAGGGATGGGAGGGATGCTGGAAGATGGGGCTGCAGTACAGAGCATGTGGGGTTGGAGACAACGAGGTATCTTGCATTGGGAAACAGCAGCATTGAGTTTTCACACTGGGTTTTCCAGGAGCTCCCCAGCTGCCCTTGCAGGAAAGGAATGGGCTTGCTGCCATCCCCAGGTGTGCTGCTCCTGAATGTGCATCTGAATATCTCTGCATGTCCTCTGTGTGCCCATGAACGGAAACAAAGCCAAGTGGTGACCACAGAAGGCTTCTCCTCATCTTCTGTTAGGCTTTGGCTCAGACCCCACCTCTGAAAAATAGTAACTGTTAACTTGAGTATCCACGAGTGATGGAAGGCACAGAGAGCTTAGCTCTTGGCCAAAGTGGAGTGTAGGAAGAGTTGCTCTAAGTAATCAGATGTGGTTATTAATTGCTTCCTGCTCTGATTAGTTCATTTTAGTGTGTGCTCCACCAAACAGTTGATAGTGTCTGCTGGGTAGCAGAAAATATGTCAGATAATATAACGTGTATACATTCTCTGTCTATGGCAAGAGCTGTATACAGCTGTATATAGTGTCTGCTGGGCAGCAGAAAATATGTCAGATAATATAACGTGTATACATTCTCTGTCTATGGCAAGAGCTGTAAACCTGCAAAATCTTCTTCTGGCTACAGTCACTCTGCAAGGAAAACACTCTCTGAACAAAAACATGTGAGATAGAGGTGCTTTGGGGGAAGAGCAGCTCCTCCATCCTCCAAGAGCTGATGGGAGCCTCCACCCCGAGGGCACCTCACTCCTCCCTGGCTCGTTATGTGCCTAGACACTGGGGAACACCTGAAGGTGTCAAATTGTCTTAATTTAGACCCAAGAGAAATTTTGTAGGAAGGAAGTTAAAGAGGCTGTAAATTTCCTGCCCCAAATCAGTCCTGGTTTCAGAGGGTTGGCTTTGGGTTCTTCTTCGATCAGGAACTGCTTACACAGGGTGCAGCTCCATGGCAGTAATGCCATTCCCAATGTGAATTTAGGCTGCAAAGCAGGAGAAGTTCAGACTTTCCATAGGAAGTTTCAATACTGGAATGAAAAGCCAAAATTTAAAAACTGACCATGAGAGGAGCAAACACAATATATCCTGTAATATTGTGATCTTGGAAAAGATCTGTGAAATAAATATCCTGCACATAAGTGTACTTAGGCACCAAGAAAGAGCAAAAACATTGCTTAATTTGAGACATACACTTGGACTTCACCTGCATGAAGGATTATGCTAAATTTTCATTGAAATGTTCAGCACACTTGGTTCCCTAACGAACCCCATGGCTTTGTAGAAAAGGCATTTTCTGGTGAAAAGCTGCTCAGCCTTTTTTCCTTGTCATTGAGTCACAGTAACAAAATATTTTTACACTAGAAATTTGTCACTTGATCTCCTGAAGGAAGAATCTGAGAGAAGATCGAGGGCAAAGGAAGGAGAGCTGAGATGCCCATGGTTAGTGTTTTGTTTGTTCTCAGTTAATGTGATACTCTCAAGAATATGCTGATCCAGGTACAATGGACTGTCCACAATGCTGACAAGTGCCTTAGCATATTAGTGAGATCTCCATGATTCATATTTATCTCCTATATCTTCTCTGCCTATGAGTTTCTGAGGTTTCTCTGTGATTTCACCTGTGAGGTGCAAGCATCCCCCAGAGAGACTCTGCTAAACTCTCCAGAGTTTGGAAACTGGAAGTTTATAAACTCAAGAGATGGGCAAGTTCAGAATCATTTGAGGCTTAGAGACTCTAAACAATTGTGTTTTCACTTGTTTTTGGTTTGTTGTAATGAGGCTGGCTTGTTTTATTATAAACCAGCCAGGCCTTGCAGTTGAATTAAGTCTCTGTTCACTCTCCTCAACGTTGTTTCCTCAGCTAGTAGGTTGCATTCTCTTACCTGTCAGGCATGATACAAAAACGTGATTGAGCAGATTTCAAAACTGAGAGGGCATTTTCTCAAGCCTACAGGACACGTTTGTTTATCAATTTGTTTCACACACTGGTCAGGGGCTTTTGTTATTTAAAGCAATGAGAAGGTAGAATAGATTTGTCTCTGAGCCATCTTGTGTACAAATACTTGGGACTCTGTGTCTTTTTGATTTGCCAAATAATTTTTTCAAAGACAACTGAGCTGTCAATTTGTTAGAAGGAAAAATATGACTCTTCAGAAATGCTTATTTCCTTTACTGAATGTTAGGAAATTTCCAGGGGGAAAGAACTTATTAGGATAGAACTAAGTTAGAAGATAAATTGAAATTCTGTGATTGAAAGTAGTGTTATTAAAAAGTTTTAATTATTGAGAAGAAAATGCAGGAAAGGCACTCAGAGCTAACATAAAAATGATTGGAAACTGGTAATTAAAACAAAATGCTTGAAAATTAAACATCACAAAATATGAAACTGCAAACACGGCTCTGATTCATTGCAACACTTAAAATTTGGGATTTCTATTGAGCTGTAGATGGTTGGTTTGAATTCTGTGGGTCTATGTTGGACTGCAGGACTTTCCTGGTTGAGGCCACCAGACTTCATGTGCCATCTTTATCCTTCCCTTTCCCATCTCCTCCCATCCTCCATTTAGACTTCCACTCTAAAGCAAAGCTTGTTGCTCTTTCTGAGAGTATCCGGATGCCACTTTCCCTAGGTGTTTTTAAAGTTCATCAGTTTCACCCTTCCAAATAGTTGAAGCTTTATTTTGCAATCCCACTACAGTTAAGCAGAGAGCTGTGTCTCTTTGCAGAGCACCAACTTCTGCTCAGCAAAGATTGCTTTCCTCAGGTGGCAGCCTCTGGATTTCTACACCAACATCTCCAGAACATCCCTGGGATCCTGCAGAACCAGGTCTGTGTTTCCTCAGGAGCACTTCATGAGGGAGTTGACATCAGACAGTCGTTCCCATGGTCACTGGGCTGGTTTGGGAGTCTGCTTCACCAAAATACCGTGAGCAGCCCTTATATAAGCAAGGTGTAGGAAATACCAGCATGCTTCTATTGGCATTTTTTGCATCAGAAAAGCCATAATTCCTTTGACAGTCACAAAGACCCATCCAGTCATCTTCTTTATTACCAGACTTGGTTTTTCCACATCATCAGAGCAGTGAATGTCACCTTGTTGCCATCCTCTATGGACAGACTGCCTCATTCCCTCTTCCAGGACATCCAGGAGAAACATCTGAGCCCCACATGGGACTTGGCTCCTGCCACCCTCTTCCCCCACAGTGCTCTTTCCCAGGAGAGACCGAGAGAGAGCAATCTTAGACTTGGAAGAAGGTAATTTGAATTGGATGTGAAGTTGTTACTAATTTAATGTTTATCCAATAACAAGGACTTTGCAAAACCCCTTACCTTTTCATGAGCCTCAGGTAACACTGTCAATTCATAATTGCTATGATTCCTTTATCCTGTGGTTTAATAAATAATTTACCTAAATTATTAAAATGAAAATTTCAACATTATTAAAAATTAACCAGGTTAAATGAGCAAACAGTAAATAGTGCTGGGATTGTCCTGCGTGACAAGAGTCCGCAGCTTTTATTGTCTTTTTCCCAGGCGCAGAGGGGACGTTCCTCCCTCCCCCACCTCCTCCTCCCTCCCTCCCTCCCTCCACTTCCACGGCTCTACTCTTGTCTTTCACAAACTCCTCTCCTTGATATTGGTTTTTTTCACAGCCTGTTCTTTCCCCTCCATGTCCTGTTCTCCAGTGTTGGTTTGTTCTCCCTTCCCATGAATGCTCTCCCTCCCTGCTGTAGCACCAGGCTCCATCTCCTCCCTGCACACTCTATTCTGCACACATATGTAGCACAAGATGCCTGGTGGGCTTTTTTGTGCTTTTTTTTTTCCCCTTTGATCCGTGGCTGGCAGTGCCATCTGATGCCAGGAAGACATAGATCCAGGAGAACGTATGATCTCCAAAGAGCAGAGAGTTTGTCAGGTCTTCAGGATACGGGGCTGCTTCCATTCATGAAAAATTTATTAAATTCTGACTGCTCTTAAAGGATCGCAGCTCTGTCATTTTTAATTGAAACATTCAGTTTGCCCAAAATGAAGTGCTCCATCTTCCAGGCTGTATCTCTTGCCAGATTTTTTTTTCTTCCTTGTAATTCCTGCTGAACTGCTCCTTCTGCTGTTTTCTGGCAGAATTCCTCATTGACTTAAAAGGGTTCCCCTCCTCCAGGCTTCATCCCATCCATTTTCCCTTTCAGCACATGGGAGTCCTGGAAATGGCCTTTCCTCCTGCCTGGCATTTTTTCACACAGAGCACTTGCACGAGGACAGACCTTGGGGGACACAGCTGATCTTCTTCTGCAGACCTGAGAGAATGAGGCACCCAGCTCCTGCTGAGTTTTGGTAAGAGCTTGGTGCCAGCAGGCCTGTCCATCCCTTCCCCAGGGTTCCCATAACACCATTCCACATCCCCTGCAGGCACCTGGGCTCTGAAAGGCAGGTGGGGACTTCTTAATGTGCACTAATCATCCTCTTCTTTTTCTTCTGCTGCTAAGACACCACGAGGAGAGTCAGGCAACACTTGTCACCAAAATTTAGGTTTCCCTTTCCTATCTCTTTCTGAGCAACCCTTGTGTAGTTCCCAGCCTTGTTACAGTCCTGTTTAGGATGGAAAATGAAGGAAAAAATCCCACCTGCATGCAGAAGCAGTGGTGGCATGAGCCACAAGGATAATTCAGCTGGAGCATGTCCAGGAGACCTGGAGTGCTTGCTCCTACAACACGCTCTTGAGAGGTGAAGCCCCAAGGGTATGGTCAAAGTGGGAGCAAATGGATGCAGTGTGAAAGTGGTGAGACCCAGAGCCCATAAAACAGGGGAGATGTGTCCGTGGGGAACGTGGCAGTTATTGACTGCACTGTCACATGGCGTGGCCCTTTCCTTCCACAGTCAAGGCTGATATCTGAATTACTTTGGATTTTAACCACAATTAAAGAGCTAATCAAGGTCAACAGCTCCTTTCAAATACAGTTTAGTACAAAATCCTAATGCAGGAATTACGCAAATTGATATTGTCAATATAATGGATTCAGACCAATTGTGCTAAACAAGGTTGTATCAAGTCTGCACTCTGTATTAGGTGAGGGCTAATTCTGTCTAGCAGCAGTGGAGATGAACAGAAAAACAGATACATCAAGGCTTCACAGTCTGGATTTATTACCAAGGTGGTTTTTACTCCCCTCAAAGAATTCATTAGTCTAAGAAAGCAGTGCAGTTCTGAGGATTCAGTTCCATTCAGAGGGCAGAACGCACAAAATTGAATTCATGTGATCTCTCAGTCTAATCTATCGGAGAGAGAAGGAAGGGACAGTCAAGAAAAATGATGAGCCTAGAGAATAAATCTGAACAGCAGCCCTTGGTGAAAAAGGAGGTGACAAAATACTCTGCTCAGGTACCCAAATGGATTGCACTACTTGAAACATCTTAAAGTATCCAAAACACCAGGCATGGCTGGAAGATGATTGACAAGAGACCTGAGAAAACCCATATTCTCCCAGCATGGCAGATCTCTATAGAGTGCCTCAAATGAACCCTAGGAGATCTAACTCTCTCACATCAAGTGACATTCCAGGCTTGTTTTGCTTTTCCTCTGAGTCCCTTAAAGGTTTCACCAATGAGTTTCTCCCCAGCTTTGTAGACATGACGTAACTCTTTCTCTTCATCTCAGCGTCCACCTTTTGATTCCTCTTCTCAGAGGAAGTGTGTGGAGTGACCCCAGCCCTCACTCCCACCCTCCAAACTGCTTTGGAATGGTGGGAGACAGCCAACTTTTCCGGGGTCCGTGTGAAAGAAGCTAAATGGGAACCCGGAGGTGGTAATGGAGTGGAAGCAGAGCAAGGAAAGCCTCACTGATGGATTATTAGGCACTGTCAAAGTTTCAGCAGAGTGGAAAACTTGGAGGCAAGAGTAGTAACCCATGAAAAATCACCTCTTCCTTTTCCTGTCCATGGCAGGGCAGCGTGTCCAGATCAAAGCCACCCGTCACTGCTCAGCCTCAGTGACACAATTTATGAGGCACTGGGGCACCAGCCCATTAACAGCCCTGGTAATTCATTGCAAGGGCAACAGGAGGTGTAGATCCCCTCCCCTCAGGACTTACACATTTACCCAACTGTCCCCCCAGTCACTGGACCTGGACATCAGAGGGGCTGATGTTGTGAATGAGAAGGGCCACAAGAGGACCAACAGGGAAGGAGAGGACACTTGGGAGAGTCTGGGATGGTTGGAGTGGGTGGGAGAGGCACGACCCACGAGGCAAAGCCATTTTCTTATGCACCCATTAAGAAAATCTCATTGGTTTTAATTGCATTCTGACCTTCCGGAGCTCCTGCTGGCTGTTTCCCTTGGGATTGGTGTTGGAGAAGGAGCATGCTTCATGCACATGAGCAGCTGGGAGGCCTCTGCACTTTGCCAAGGTCTGTGAGATGTTGTGCTCCCCACACAGGGCTGTCCCAGCCGCCAGCAGCTGGTTTAGCAGCTCAACAACACCAAAATCATTGATGGCTGCAGGTCACAGCAGCTAAGGTGAGATACAAGGTGCCAACACAATTTGGAACCTGAAGACCTAGAAATTCCCAGGTGGAGAACATCCATTTAGCATTCCATCTCTTTACTTGCAGCACTCAGACATACTGTCTTCTCTTACCTCTTATTCTTCTGCAACATGCCCACATTCAAATACAGAAATTTGCAGAAAGGAAATGCTTTGTTCCTTTCCAAAGATAACAAATACCAGATTTACTCTTTGTTCTCTCGTGTCTGGCTACTCCATCCATTTGATCTCGCTCCCTTTCTCTCTGTCTTTACCTTCCCTGTAGTCTGATGGTCCCATTCCTCATTTCCCATCACCATTTCTTGTGTAATATTCCATTTTCCTTGCACTAGTATCTTTCTGCTCCTTCATGCCTGGCTCCAGCTGTTTCTGGCTTTCATAAAGTCCACTTCTGACTTCCCTGACTTTTTAAAATTCTTATGCTGTTCCCTGTGCATGGTCAACTCTTTAACATTAGATAATATTTGGTGTCAGAAAACTTGTCTCAGCTATATGACTGGGTTTAAAACATCTATATTCACAAGAAAACTTTGAATGTGAGTTTTCCTCTTCAACAATTGGTACGCTAGAACTAAATCCTCATAAGAGGTGCTTGTCTTTAAGGGCAGCAGTGGAGATAAATAGGCTCTGAAGCAGAAATGGAAGGCTCACCAGTCATATTCAGTAAGTGAGATAAGATGGCCAGATCAGTGGAGTGTTTTCTTGCAAAAATCTTTCAAATTTCTCTTAAAAAGAGGCATTTTAAAAATTAATTCCACTGCGGTTTCTTTTGTGCCATTTTTAAGTTGCTACTTATCATTTCTTTTTGAAGCAAGACTACAAACAGATTTCCATCAATTTCCCCCAGAAACTCATTTTCTGCTTCATACTATGAAGTTCACAAGAAATATGGCTAGTTTCCCAACCACTGGTTGCTGAGCTCTTGACCCCATGGTCACAGGGCCAGGCAGATGTGCCTGCAAGACAGGAGAGCACTCTTTCACTGGGGTCGTTCAGCGTGGGACAGGGAAGTGACCAGCTAAAATGAGATGGAAGTGGTCAGAGTATTTCCTGTTCCTCCTCAGAGGGCAAAACTGGCCCTTAAAGCACAACCAAGAATGAGAATCTGGCACTGACATTTGGTTACAAGACAACCAGAAAGGAGGTAAATGGAGAGAAAGTGCAAATGAGGAGATATTGGTCTAGCTGGGGGGAAAAGGCTTTTTTAGAGTAACAATTTGGAAGGAAAATCTAAGAGATGTTGGGTTTATACACGCCTGACTCTTGAAAATGTGATTTAGACACTTTAGTGTTTTTTAAGTGGAAGAAATTCAACTCTAGTTAAGTGGAAGGAACAATTCCATTAACTACTTGTAGTAAAGTTTGGACTCTTTCAGTCATGACTTTCTGGAAGCAGAACTCA
This sequence comes from Illadopsis cleaveri, assembly GCA_013399915.1. Taxonomy (NCBI): domain Eukaryota; kingdom Metazoa; phylum Chordata; class Aves; order Passeriformes; family Timaliidae; genus Illadopsis; species Illadopsis cleaveri. The sequence goes on from VXBB01006138.1 coordinate 212,833, forward strand.
GCCTCACATACAGCTTCTCCAAGGTCCACAGCCTTGGAAAGACACAAGAAGGAGATGAGGCAAGGTTTTGATGGCTCCTCTGTGTTACTTTCTCAGAAAGGAGCCTCATAAATATTCATATATGTTGTCATGGGATTTACAGCCTGTTTAGAACTCAGGGTTATGGCACATTCCCACCTCTAAAGGCAGATGGCTCTTCTTTACCAATGAGAAGATGAAGGGTGAGATGAAGCCCTTCAGCAGAGGGAGAAATGAAGCAGGGCCATGAGAGGACAAACCTTTGATACTGCACAGAAGGGAAGCCCAGCATGGGAAAGGGCAGAGTCTCCACCAGATCTTGAAACACATGTGAAACCCATCAGGGTCACTGTTCCCATGGTACTCTGTTGCCTGAGCCATAACATGACACCCTACAGGGAGGGAAAGGCATCCTGTGGATAGGGGAAAGAGCTATCTGTGCTTTTAAGAGGTTGGCTGGGAATTAAGGGAATACTTTATGGTGGTTACACTCTGAATTTATAGTTTCCTCCTCTTGCTTTTTAATGTTCTCCTGCCAAATTACCTGTGGTTTGTCCCATAACTTCCATCTGCCCTGTGGTCTGACATGTCCCAGCACCACCTGGGACACATGAAATAATACAAAACAAACAATCTGTCAGAGAAGAGAAGGGCTGCACTGCAAAATGTAGATTCTTTTCTGGACATAAACCCTAATTGTCCAGACTCTTGGACGAGAATTTAATAGAATTTATCTCATGTGATAGGGTAATGGTGACATTATGACACAGATCAGAACTTTCTTATTCCAAAAATGTGACTTGGGCACCCTATTTTCAAGAAATCTTTTGGCTGTTAAGTTCAGAAAACATCTACAGCCTATTAACTAACCTCTCTGTCTTATTGCTTAGAGGTCTGAGCTACTCTGCACACATCTATTCTCAAGAGATAGAAGAAGATTCATCATCAGTGTCTCCCAGAGCTTCAGAGCACAGTAGGACACCTGCTCAGAGAAGACCTTCTGGTACTTCCCTTTGCTTTCCTGGAGAAGCTAAAATCAGGTCACATATAGCTACTAATAAAAAAGTATTTCTGTTCTGAGAACCTGCTGGCCATTCATTACTTGAAGGTGAGTTGTTGGCCCAGAGTTAAGGGTTTGGGAACCTTTGTAATGTATTTTTGGAAACCTGGCCACGCTGTGTGAATGTCTAGCTTTCAAAGCAGACCCTCAAAATAAGGCTGTGTAGTCCCAAGGGAGAAAGTCTACTGGTAGTAGACATGGGAAAATGAAGTCTTCTCCACAGATGGCCCTGTTAACTTGACCTTGTTTCAGAGAGTTACTCAGGGTTTATAGCTGCTTGTCTGTGTGTCCTGGAGGCTGCCTAAGTCCATATCTTCATTAAGGTCTTCTCTTGTCTCACAGGCTCTGTCCCAAAAGGTCCCCCTGCAGCTGACCCATTTCTCCTTCAATCCCTACCTCTTCCCAGTGGGGAGCACAGGAGGTGAGGCTGCAAACAGAGCAGTTCCCTGCCACAGGTGCCCCCACCAGGAGCAGAAATGCAATCCCAGCAGTGGGAATGAGCTGCCTTTTCTCACAACTGCCCTGCCCAAAGCCATGTTCCAGCACTTCACCTCAGTGGCTCTAAAATAATTAGGAGGTTTGAAGTTTCACACGCCCCAGCAGAGTGAGACAGGACAATTCATCTGTTATTGCAGCCCCAGTGAACAACACTTAGGAATGATGTGGGGAATCCTGAACTTGGCAACCCCTCTGTGACCTTTGCCTGAGAGTAGGGTCATCCCCAATATCCGGGGTGGATGCAGGTTGAGCTCAGGTCCCAGGCCCTTTCAAAGCAGAGCAGGGAATCCAAGCATCCCAACACAGGGCATCACCTGCCAAGTCAAGCATTAAACATTAATCCCAGTAGGACTTTCACTCCTCTGTCTCTGAGGTGAAAGCAGATTAGAAATTTGATCTCCCAAGATTACTGCGTGAAAGTCGCCCTTGAACAGGCTTCCTGTAGTTTGTCCATCTCTTTGGGGTTTTGCCTTTCATTAGATGTTGCTGCCCTTCAAGCTCTTTTTATTTATTTATTTTTTTAAAAGGTTTTCTTCTATGACCTTCTGGGGGACTTCAGGGGAACCTGGAGCATTTGCAAGCATCCCACAAATCTGGGGAAACCCCAGCAGTTGTGAGACCTTCCCCAAAAGCGTGATTCCTTTGCTGTGGGGTTCCACAGCCAATGGAGAAATCAAAGGTCTTGCTGGGACTTTAAAGAGACTACAGCTGCATGAGAGGAAAAAAATCCTCTGTGTGCAGGAGTGGCTATTTTGGCCTGTGGGCAGGGTGAAGGAGTAACCACCAGTGTGGTACAGCAGGGCTCATCTGAGGTGGGCACAGGACTGGGTCTGGCAAAGGAAGGTGGAGGGTGGTACAAAGGCATGGAGAGCAAGGTCTCTCAGCCCTGTGGCCATGGGGACTCTGTGCTGTCAGGTGAGGTGGTGCCTCCTCAAAGGGGAGCCCATGGTGTGGGAAGAGAGAGCCCCTGTCTCTGGGGCTGCTCGTCCCTGCCTGGCGCCTGCCAGGGCTGGGCAAAGGCAGCCACAGCATCTGAGCTTTGGGAAAGGCAGCAAGCTCAGCCTGTGTTGAAATGAAAAAGGGAGGAAAGAGAAAAGGGAAATTCTTTCCAAGGTCTGTTTTCCTTGGGATGAGCAGACTGATGATTTAGCAAGACTGCCTGGTTATTTTTCCATGTCGCTGCCTTTGGCCCCTTGTTTGGAGCAGCTGAGCCAGAGAGATGGGAAGGCAAAGTCTGGGGAGCAGAGCCAGGGCTGGGGGCAGCATTTGCAGGGCAGGATTGGATCTGCAAAACTCACCAGCAACAGCAGCAGATCACAGGATCCTCCTTCAGTGGATTTTTTTGTCCTCTGACCATTGGAGTGAGCACTCACCAGGCTCAACATCAACATGCACAGCTTCCTACAGCACCTTCTGCTCCCTCCCAAAGTGCAGAAGGAACAACCAGCACAGGGAAATGGTCTCCCAGCCAGAGCCCTTCTCTCATCCAAATTCCTGTCTTTGCAAACTCTCTGCAATCCCAGACTGTCACCACGGCCTTCACCCCACAGAGGTGCTGCACACCAGTGGAAGGAAAGTCCTCCCCTACCTGCCCACCATTTCATGCTCAGCACTACCACGCCACGTCAGAGCAGGCAGGCATAAACCCTCACCTGCCTCCAGCACCTTGGTTTGGTCCTGCCACACTGGAAGGAATCAGCCTTGACCTGAAAATCTCTAACAAAGGCAGGTCAGATCCTCTGTGGGTGCCCAGCTCCCCCTGTTGCAGTGGCTTTCTGGATGTGTGGAGAAACCCCTTGGTCCCCTTCCCAGTGGGCCTGGCAGGGAGGTGGCAGTGCCAGGCGTGATGCTGTTCAATTCACAGCGCTCCCCTCCACCGACAGCACCTCTCACAGGGATTGCAGAGTAGCCAGCACGCCGTGGTTGGATTGAGCCGGCAGATTTAATTAAGTTGCGATTTAATTACCTATCAGCATCCCTATTTAATAAAGCTCAGGAGGATTTTAATTTTGAAAAAATAATAATAATAAATGATAAGGGCTGTCACCGAGCAGCAGTAAGGGCACCCGGGCCAGACAGGAGGGCTCTGCAGGCAGTGCCCCTGTCCCTGTCCCTGTCCCTGTCCCTGCCCTGCGGATGAGGCAGGACACAGCCAGGCTCGGATAGAGCTTGGGAGAGCTGGCACAGATTGCAGGGAGGGGAGTGTGACCCTTGGCAGCCTGCGTGATGCCACACGCCCAGGGCTCATCTCCAGGCACTCCTGCCTCTGCTTGCTCATTTTGCCTCTTTGTACAGAGACTGAAAGGGGACACAGGAGCCCCTGCCCACTGCCAACAGCCCCATTTTGTCCTGATCATGATTTGTCATTTTTGCTGCCTGCTGAAGCCTCTCTGAGGGCAGGTTGGCTCTTGTGGTGGTTGGCATTTCCCTGGTGTCCTTGCTGGACAGCAAATCCAGGATGTGGATGCCGCTTGGGTTTTCTGGTGAGGTTTTGAATACACTGAGACCCAGTGGGTGATTTTAACCTGAGGTTTAGTTTTGATTCACCAGATCAAAGTCAAATCTGTGTGTGATGCTCAGGGACATCAGGATTTGGGCAGGTTTGGAGAAGACACTTCAGCACCTCCCTGAGCAGTAAGTGAAGATGTCAGGTTGTGACTGTGCCCAGCATCTGGGAGAATTTCCACCAAAGATATCCATCCACTTCAGCACTTCAGCCATTATCTCCTTCCAAGCCCCTCCCAGCCTCACTAACCTGTACACAGCACTAATGTAACTGTTTTGCTGAGGATGTTTCCTCGGGGTTTAATTGTGCTTGAGGTTTTATTTCTTTTGGGCCAGACCCATACCCCGTGACAAGCAAACGTGGTCGTTATCCCGGGGTGGGACTCACCAGCTTTATGTGAGCTCAGACGCTGGACGGGGACCTTCTGGTCTTTGCTGCCAGTGGGGATGGGTTTCTTGTTCTGCCATCTGTGTTCATCCTGTTTTCTGTTTTAGAGCTTTTCTTTAATGGAGACTCACTCGAGACCTCTGTGTCGTGTGGTGCCCGACTGCATCTCCCCACTGATGAGGATGTGTCAACACCAAGTTTAGCACTTCTTAAACTATGATAACTGTAAACACAGTATAAAGGAAGCAGTGCTTTAAGTGAGAAAAATGAAGGAAAGCCCAAACCTTTCCCCCTAGTCACCAGCATCACACAAAATGAGATCTAGACTGAGTTCTAAAATACCTCCAAGGGGATAATACATCCATATGTGCTTCCCATCTGCATCTGGAACAGCACATATGGCTTCCTTAGCTCTTGCTCTGGCCTCTAAAAGACACCTAGATTTGCGACACTCACTTTTAGAGACCCCCTCAGCTAGGTATAGTGGGTTCCCTCCCTCTCTTCCCCCCCTAAAAGCCACTTTCCAACAGGGAAAACAGCTGAGATGGAGAGAAACAGACCTTGATATTTCTATTGTTTCATGGTAACAGTGCCTGTCCTGAGACCCCAGGCCTGACAGATTGACATAACAGGTTAATAAGTGCTTTCCACTTCTCCTAAAGGCTAATTAAATATTAATCCACTTGGTGAGGTCAGCAAAAATAACAAACAATTGGCAGAGTGAAATTCGTTTAATTAATTCTCCTGTGGAGGTTTTTAAAGCATCTTCCTCCCCTGACAGATGACTGCCTCGGCTGCAGTAACCTACAGTGAAATCAGAACTTATTGGTTCTGGGCCTGCTTTTCTCAGATATTTAATTTTGTTTCTTTTGGTTTGCTTGTTTTTTAGTTTCTGAATGCTTGTTGGGTATTGCCCAAGGCTCTAAGCAGAGAGAGAAAAGAGAAGAAGAGAAGAGAAAAGAAGAGAAGAGAAGAGAAGAGAAGAGAAGAGAAGAGAAGAGAAGAGAAGAGAAGAGAAGAGAAGAGAGAATGCAGAAGTGGGGTCTGAAGATGAAGAAGAATATAATTGGACAAAGTCTTCTTAGAAGGCTCCAGCCTTCAGCTGCCAAAGACATGAGGTGCAGATTCAGTGCAGAAATCATGCAGAAGTTGTCCCTCAGCCTTGGTGGGCTGGGTGTGGGGTACAAAGGGTGAAAGCCATCTCAGCCAGAATTTAGGCAAGCCTAGAGGTGCCTTTCCTCAGAGCTATAATCTTAGGAATGAGAAAGAAAGGGGAAACACAGAAGAGAACGTGACTGGGGATCAATAAACAACTCCAAGGAGGAAACTGGAACTCCGCTGCCTCCAAAATGCACTCTTAGAAACAAATAGTAGACTGTTCCAGAGGAAAGGATTGAGGGAAAAAAGTCTCCATATACAGAAGCTGCACTGACTCTGTCTCCAGGTCTTTCTCCAAGCACCTGCACATTTGGAGCAGGATGTCCCCATGGACACCCCATGGCTGATTTCCTGTGAACTGCAACCCACGCTCACCTTTCAGCACAACATGGGAAAATATCCCTGGGCACAGAGCCTTCCAGGCATCAACCCAGACTAGAAGAGAACTGAGAGAAGTGGAGAAACTTTCTCTGGGTTACTGCTTTACTTCCGTGTTAATTTTTTATTTATCTGCAAGTGTCACTGGAAGGGTTTTCAAAGTGAGTCTAAAGTAATTAGGCACTCCTGCTGATGGATTGCACTGGAGAGACATGTGGATTATTTATTACAAAGTCACTTGCTGGAAAGGTTAGAGGCTGAGAAGTAATTATTTTTTCCTTTTCTTCCCCTTTTTTTTTTTTTTTTTTTTTTTTTTTTTTTTTTTCCTCAGTGCTGGAATCATCAGGGGAGACCAGCTGAAGTTCCTCTCTGAGATATTCCATCCTGCCTAAGTCCCCTTTTTTTCCCCTTCTCCCATGGTAGCCAATGGGACTGGTCCCTCAAGGAGGACGTTGAACAGCACCTCATGAAGCCTCCAGTGCTGGGAGTGTGTTTTGGGTAGAAATCCCTGCCCAGCACTCACCCTTTACCCCTGGGAATCTTAGGGGTTCCCCACTCTCTGATCTCAGCCCGTCCCACCTGCAGCCAGGCTCAGTTTTGAGGCTGCCCAGCTCACCTAAACCAAGCCCAGGAAGCCTGGCTGGTTCACATGGCAAGTCTGGCACACGACTGGTGAGTTATTTGAGCAATACCAGGAGGATTCAATGCTTCCAGCAACCTCAGCTGCCTCCTCCTCTCCTGCCTTGTAATCTACGTCTAGGATGGGAATTGAATCCAAAGAAATGCAATCCTCGACCTTGAAAAACAAAGCAAGGCTTGGCAAGTCTACCGATGAATATGCAACAGGCCTAATCAGGAAGCCTTTGTCGGAAAGGGGATAATTGTGGCTAACAACATGTTAGTGTAGTGCTGGATCTTCAGGCTTCTAACAGCTTATAAAATCACGATCCGTTTTTGGAGGGAAAAGCTGAGTGAACAAAGACGTGCTCAAGCAATGAGTCACTGGAGAGTTCAGTTCCTGATGGACAGCGTTAGAGTTGTACAAACCCAACCAAGTCCCGTGACACTCAGAGCAAGAGCCTGGGGTGGAGTCAGGAATTAGAGGGTGGTCTCAGGGGAGTGGTATTGGCACAGGGAAGTTGGGAGGATGGAGCATTAACAACTCTGCTGTGTTTGTGCTCTTTAAACAGTGCCTGTGCCATTGCATCTGGGCAGGTATTATCTCAGCTTTACAGGAGGTGGCTATTAAGGTCCTTGCCAAATTTAAAAAGATATTAAAAATGCTAAATAAACCTTGCCCCTTTGCAGGGGTCAGTTTAGTTTTAGGTGCAAAATTATACAAATTTCTCAAGGTGAGTGAAGAGCAGGTATCTGCACTGGAACCGGTGCTGAGGACCCCCCAGTCCTGTGCTCTCACTGCCTGGCTGCACTCCCAGCTGTCCCTGGCTTTGCATCAGCACATCCCAGGGAATACCCTGCCAGTGGTGTCACCACTTTGTGCTGGTCCTTCCAGACTTCCCCGGGGTGCCTGGCTGGGGACACAGCCTGCATTCCCGGGCCCGTTGTGTGCCTGGCCTCCAGGCCACCCAGGCAGAGCTCTCCTCTGACAGCAGCAATCCCTGGCTCGTGGTATTTATAGATCCCATCCATGTCCTCGGTGAGGAAGGCATCCATAATCTCTTACAGATGTTGGTGAGAACAAAGCCAGCCAGTGACTCAAAAGGACCGCCCAGCAGAGTAATGGATGGAGACCTATTTCTTAGTTGCCTCTGACATTCCTCCCCCTGCATGCTCTTCCTCTTCCTCAGGAGACTCATTGGGGCCTGCCTGGTGCTCCCCAGTGCCCAAAAACCTTCCCTTGGGCAGGCACTCATCCCCATTTCTAGCAGAGGGAGTCTCTAGAAACTGTCTTCTGTCATCCCCCAAAGGGATGGGATGTTCTCCTGAAAATCCCAGAAGATACACAAACAAAGGAGCGAAGGCACAGGAGGAAGATGTCCCTGATGCAGATGAAGCACAAGGCTCCTGCCTGGGGGGCTGGCTGCTCCAACAGGTACAGCCACACCAAAGTGCTCCCTGCCAGCTTTCCTGGGGCTTTGAGGTCAGGGAATATTCATGCCACCCACTGTATGTGCATATCTCCTGGACTAACTGCACAGCAGGGTGTTTTGCCTTCCCTCAAATCCTTACATTACCATCTCAAGTTTTCTCCTCCAGTTATCAATATCTCCTGCACAGGAACAAAAAGCTTCTCTGATCTCTTCAGCATTCTTTCCCTTTTAACTCACCATCTCCAATTTCCTTTTCACCATTGGGTCAAACCTCACACCCAAATTCTCCCTTCTTTACCTTTTTTATTTCCCTTTTCTCTTTCTGGACCTTTTCTGTGCCTTCCTCCAATTTCCCTCTTGCCCTGCCCCAAACCCCGCCCTGCCTTCTGTGCAGGGAGGTTGGTCCTTGGCAGGGCTGGCTCGGGGCCACCCGGCTGCCCCAGGGCCTGGCAGAGCACGTCCTGTCCTCGTTCTCAGGTCAATGTCCTGCCTGCCAGGAACCCAACTGCTCCCTGGCAAAAGCCAAGGTGAGAGATCTGATTAGGAATTTACGTGCTTGGATATTGTCATCTCCCCCTCTGCCACTGCCCAGGACCTCAGTCCCGTCTTGGAGTTGTCCTGCACTAGGGGTTTTTTGGGGAGTGTCAGGAGTTGGTAGGGAGCAATAAGCTTATGGGCTCAGACCCCAGGCAGGTGAACTCAGAGAAGCACTGGAAAGGCGGATGAGCCGGCTCAGTGGAGAATGAAGCACGTGGAGCTGCTGGACACAGACTTCTGGCAGCACCAAGGGAAGGAGTGGGGTGTTGGCTGGAGAGGTTCGGCTGGGAAAGCTGCGCTGGCTCCCGGCCCCTCTGCACTTAATTGCACCAGGATCTGCAGCCAAGTAACCTTTTAACGAGGGTCCAATTCGTAACACATCCATTTGCCTTGAATCATTGCTAGAAATAACTGTGAGGTCATACATCCCTGCCGACCACCTGCTGAGCTGGGCGTAGTGTTCGGGGCTCTCTGTTCCATGTGTTTTGGAGCTGTTTGGGAGCGCTCTGAGCAGCTCCTGTCCAGCCACACAGGGCTACAACTGCATCTTGCTTGCTTTTAATCCCGTCTCCTCTGGACTCTGTGCAGCCCAATAAACCCACTACAGGGACCAAGCTGGTGGAGCGAAGCTTGTTCCTCCTCACATCTCAAATCTTTTGCCTCCAAACCCAGACGTGTTGATGCCTTTCTCCTGACTGCAGCGTGGCCTCTTGGATGGTCATGCAGGAATTTGCTTTTGGAATTTCCTGTCACCTGAAGTTGCTGCTAGACCCTGACTGAAGCTCAGCTATGGGGAAGGGGAGCCCTTTGGGGACCACTTTGGAGGATTCAGCTCCTTACCAGTGCCAGCCCCACCCTCCAGGAGAGAGGTGGGCAGGAGGGCAGGATCGACAGGAGGGCAGGCAGTGGGTTGGCAGCACCGGGCAGAAAGGTGACTTTGTGCTGAGCCAGAGCACAACTGGCCAGGGCCCTTTTAATGAGTTCCTCTGGCCAGGGCAGCCCGCTGAGACAATATTCACACCGATGCTCAGGCTAATGGCAAAACCGGCTTCCAAACCTGCGGTGGCCAAGGGAGGGAGAGGGGCAGCTGCCCACACGCAGAGGAGACTGGAGCCAACAGCACGGGAAAGGGAGGCTGGAGCAAGAGGTCAGGCAGAGAGAAAAGGAGGCGCCTCCCCCATTGCCAATGTCCCCTGCACAGGGGACAGATCTCCCGCTTTGCCCTTTGCACTTATTGGGGTTTTCCCTCTGGCAGCAGGCATGGCTGGAGCGGCTTTCCCTGGAATCGGGGTGTCCCCGGTGTGTCCCCACGCCGGGAGAGCGGCCCCGCAGCCAGCACAGCCCTTGGCGGGGCTTTGTCGGGAACCAAACACAGTAACTGTTTAACGATTTAACTGCACTAATGAATATTGGGCCAGATATTTTCAAGGCCTGTTCAGACTGATTACTTGGAGAGCTGAGTATGTCTACCAATTACCCAGGCAATTAGGCAACTAATTAAACACTTACCCTCAGCTTCATAAACAGAAGAGAGAGAGAGGGGAAAAAAAAGGAGGGAGGGAGAGAGCTGGCTCCGGTTTCTGTGAAATATTAGCTGTCAGAAATTGCTGCTTGCAAGGGAAGGTGCACAAAGGCAGACGGATTTGGGCGGACAGAAAGACTGACAGCACACACAGGGGAGTGCAGCCATCGGATCCCTTGGCTTTGGCAGTGCCAACAGCGTGGAAAAGTGTGGAGCCATTGGGTCTGCCCTGCCCAGGCAGGCAGTGGGTTTCAGGACATGTCCAAGCCATCATTCCCTGCCCCTTTCCTGCTTGCCTGTGACCGCACAGGCTGCAGAGCCAGAACTCATCAACACGCCGTCATCTGGCACGGTGCTGGGAGAGAGGTGCCAGGGAAGATGCTCCAGCCCAAGCACCCAGCAGCTCCTGCCCCATGCAAAAACACATGTGGTGAAAAGAGGCAGCACCAAGCTGTAAGCCAGACCCCTGGGAGATTTGCTTTTCAGTGGAGAATTAGTAGAAATGGCCCCAGAGGGTGCAGGCAACAGGGTTTATGCCAGTTCAGCACATCATGGTTTCATCCTTTTAGATATTTAGGAGCAATGCTGGTCTCCAGCTCAGCATCTTGCCAAGGGTCACAGGGTCGAGGCCATGCACAGATTAAATCCCACATCTGGCATTTGCTCAGGCCTCTGCTACAAAGGAGATTTATGTTAAACCCAAATGAGAAAGTGAAGCAGCATGGTGTCCTCCAGGTAAGGCCCAGGGGGTTTCACATTGTGCTCCCCACTTCTTCCCTGCTCAGCACTGAAGGTCCTGCTTCCTAAACCTCTGAAGACATGTATTTTCCAAGAAATAATGGAAAGAATGTTGTTGGAAGGTATTCAGAAACACTCCAGGCTTTCAGGAAATTTTTGAAAAATAGTTCTTCATGGAAAAAATGTTGAAAACATTGGGAAAATGTTGAAATAACTTTCTTAATTTTTAAATTATTTGGCTATAAATGTTTCCCTTTTAAAATGTGCTTGCCTCTTCCATTTTCAGAGACAGATTTTGGACAATTTGAAGTCTGCATGGTTGCTCTCGCCTGATGCAGGTCAGCCCCATGGTAGTGACATCCTGTTTGTAGTCTCAACAAGCCACCAGCCATGCTCTTTTTAACAAGTTTGGGAAATATCTGTCAACTTTTAGATGCATCATGTCTTCATAACATTTATTTGTCTATCCAGGTGCAATTCCAAAACCAAAGATCAGAGAGATGCTCAGTGATAGATTATTTCCACATCACAACCACTGTGTTCTCTTTCTGGCCAGATGTGATCTTGCAAGAGGTACTTTTTGTGTAGTTTTGGGATATTCTAAGAGCTGAAAGGCCAGGAGGAAAATCCTGAAGTCTCTCTGCACTGAGATACTCTGACAACATAGAGCTGTCTACCCCCTTTTGACACTGTTTATCTTGATCCTACCTTCTGGAGACCATAACAAGGTGGGTTGGATTGCTTGGGGGTAATTCCAAAAATTTCAGAAGATAAAAATCAGCCTCCTGAACATGAGATACTACAGAAGACACCTTGACAAGCTACATATTGGTAGTGTGGCCAGATGGACTTCATCTCACTCGTGAATATTCAGATGGAGACACACCTTTGCTGAGCTTGGTGATGGAGCTGGGAGGAATAACTGGATGTGACACATGGCTGATAATGCACAGATGGCACTTAGCAAGGTAAATGAGTGAGCTGATAGGCTTCACTGGAGGCCTCAGACAAGGCAGAGGTAGAGTTTGCTTAGCCCTGGAGTTTGAGTAGCCTGGAGGTTATTCAGAGAAGAGCTCTCACTCTACCTGCTGAAATGACATATTTGGGTTCAGGGCAGCTGTAGCTGCCTATTTCCTCATTCTAAGCCCTCCAAGACTTTTTCACTCTGGCATTGTGACCCTTCAAAAATATCTTCTCTATTAACACATCCTCCAGGAGAGCTAGATAATCATTCACCAAGACATGTTTCATTTCTGGACTCCTGTCTCCTCTTTCAAGTCCCTTCACAATCTCCTTTCCCTGAGCTCACTTGTCCACGTCACCAAACTTCCCAGCTGTACATCCCTTAAGACAGTAGGATAAACACCCCAACCTTGTACAATGCCCACACTGAATGTAAAATTATGGACTGGCTGTTTGCACTCCGATCTCTTTTACCAAATTTACTGTCTTTTTTTCTTTTGGTTGGTCATTAATTGCCAAGCCTTAAAGGTTTCCAATTTCTTTCTGACTCCTCCTCTCTCCAGCTTCCTGAGATGTGTCCCTGCAGAGCTGAGATTTCCAAGGCCTTAGGGACTGTGGTGCTGCACTCTGGCTTGCAGATGTCCAAGGGCCATGGACAAAAGGTGACTCAGCTGTAGGACACGGTGAAGCCCTGGTGGCCTGCTGTCACAGATGGGCCTATAGCAGCACAGTTTGGTGATGCCAGCTTCTGCCTCTCATCTCATTGGGAAGCCACGATGTCTCCACCCTTGTGGAGGTGGAGCCATGGCAGAACTTGCTTGGGCTGGTTTTGTTTCCATAAGCAAAGACAAAAATACACTCGCGGTAACAACGGAATCTCTAATGTACCGTGGGGCTCTCTTGGATTCAGGCCCACTGGGAGCAAGGAGAGTTTTCTCACTGGCTCCAGGGATGCAGGATTGGACCCTTAACTATTACTCCAAACAAAACAAGCTGTCCTGGTAATTGGGGTAGGTCTGCTCTCGCGCCAGAGAGTTGAAATGTTTATTGTGTAAGGCATCAGAAAAAGGGAAGGAATCTGCTGGGAGCACTTGGATCGTTCCCGTAGAACATGCCCTGAGTCTCTGTTTGAATGCCGTGTCTGTGGCACGGAGACAGGAGCTTGTTTTGATAGTTTCTCTGCATTCAGAGGCATGAACACTTTACAGTTTTCTGTTTAAATGACCCATTTCTGAGAGCAGAAAGCACCAGCCAATAAGCGCCCGGGCCCCTCCGTATGTATCCGGAGTTTACAAACCATCCCCACCGATCCGTGGTAGTTAATGGACACTCCTGCTGCTTAGGGGGGGGCTGGAAAACTGTTCCAGGTGACTACCAGCCTCAGCTAGAGACAAGCCAGTCCCCAGAGGTCTGAGGAGACACATGAGAATGAACTCAGCGTTTCTCCCAAAGCGTGACGTTGATTGATGAGGGTGCACAGCTCTGTCCTGCTGGCGAGCAGCATTCCGTGGGGAATCGCTGCTTATAAAGGAACTGAGCACCAGTGTTCACAATGAGCCAGCTCTGACTGTCCAGGAGAGGCTTTCAGAGCTGGCAAGCAGCTTGCAGGAGTTTCAAAGCCACACCTCATCTCTGCCTGCTTTTGTCACCTGCTCGCCCATTGTCTCCTGGTGTTTTGGCTTCAGCCTCCTGAGCACGTTCCTTCTTGGGGACCAACCTCGTTTTGAGCTGGCTCTGGTTTCAGACTGACCAGTGCACTGGATCTTAGGAATCTGGAGCAGTGCTTCTGCCAGGAAAGCTGGGTTTCCTTCTCTTTGTTTTCTCAGCTCCTCCCTGAGCTTCCACCGGTGATGGCCAAAGCTACTAAAGACCATGAGTTGACCTAGTCCATCTTTCTGCATAATACCAACTGCAGGAGCAGGAAGGTGAGCAAGAAGGTAGAGAGGAGGTTGTAGAATTTAATTCTTTTAGGAGTCTGACTGTCCACATCTGTCATCCTAAAGAAATTTAAACATGGCCTGAGGACTTGAACTTCACTTAAAAACTCATCCCTCCTCAGTGGACAATGATAGCCCTTCTTGGCATCTCTGAGCTGGGCGTGACAAATGCTCAGCACAGCAGCTGAATTGGACCTGAGGCTGCCTGGATGTGGTCCTTCAGCCTTCCTCACACTCTCCAGGAGGAGTCTGTTTTCCCATCCACACACTGTGAAGATCTACACACCACACTGTGCTGCTGCTGTGGGAGCCTCCAGCTTTCTTCTTCCTTGCTGGCAATCCCAGGGAAGATTGGGATTATCCTGAGGTATATGTCCTCAGACACCAGTTTTGCATGGAATGGTAGTTTGGTGTCTAGGAAGAGCTGGAAAACCCTCCTCTTCTACTATGGCAACAGAGCAGATTTTTCCAGACCTCTTTCCCTGCTCATCCCAGAAGTGCTAAACATCCTTCTCTGGTCCTTTGGGTGGGCAGAGCAGGCAGACCCTCCTAACGCCTTTGCCATCCCAGCACAGTGCAGACATTGAGAGAGTTGTGGGCATCTCAGCATCTTTATTCCCATGTGCTCTGCATCTGAGACTTGCTGGGAGCCCCTTGTGCAAAAAGCTAAAAACATCTGCAAAAGCAAAGGTTAAGAAAGCTGCTGGGGATTCATGTTACCCCTCTCCCATGAGGACTCTGTGACTTCCATTCACACCACTTCCCGCATAATCAAAAAACAAACCTTGAATGCCCGAGAATGTAACTTTTCTCAGAGGAAGGAGCCACTGGTTGTAAACCCTTTGTAAAACAGCAGGTTTCCTGGTAAAATGCACTGGCTGTTTCCCAAGGGGGGTGATGCTATCTCTACAAACCCAAGCAAGATTCACAGCAGGCAGCTCATGCAAACAAATACCAGAGCAGGAGTGGTTTGGGATGAGGAGATGTTTGAAGCTGTCTCTGCTTTTGCTTTGGATGGTAGGTGAGAGCTGATCAGCTACACTTTCATCTCCTGCCATCCTTGGAGGCTAGCAGGATAGCAGTGACTCAGAGATGGCTAAACATTGATACAGCCAGAAACTGGAATTGAAAAGGGAAACTTGATGCTCGTTGCAAGAGCAGAGATAAGAATCTCCCAATCAGGCCATCAAACCATGCAAGTGCCACCAGGATGCTCATGGTTTTTCTTTCACAAACATTGCCTTCACTGGAGTCATCTGGATTTAGCTCCTGGTGCAGGACATATGCAGGAGGCAAAATACCAGAGCTTAGAGGATGCTCTTTTAAAAGCTGCATACCCTTTTGTGTGTCTGCCATCATTTGGAGAGTTAGAAATGAAACAAGCCCACATCTGTCTATTTAGCACAGGCCAAGCTGTGTCTGCATATATGTTTATATCCAATGCACATAATATACACTCCAATTTTCATAACCTACTCTCCGATGGTGCAGCTGAAGGTGCTGTGTCCCTTTCACCCTCAGTTCAGACAATGCCAGAAGATGTCTGTAGCTTTCTGTGACATGCAGAAGGAAAATGTCTGTTTATTTCTGCGTGAGCAGAGGGTTCCCTCTGGATGCCTTGATTGATACCCTACTATTGATCCCAGCAGCAGCTGGGATGGACACAGGGCACCCAAATATGAAACCGAGGGGAAACACGTGCACACACCACAGCTGTGCTGCTGCCCCGTCCTGCCTGCAGCCTCCTGACCCTCTCCTATTAACCAGAGCCCCCAAGCAGGGTGCTGCCAGGGTGGTTGACACCGCCAGGGTTTTTAGCAATCCTCCCTGCCAGCCTTGGCCCTGGAGCTGCAGCCACAGCTGCTGTGAGCCAGCCCAGAGAGGGAATCCTGATGGGCTGGTGGAGCAGCTCCAGGGCACCTCTGGAGCCAGGGGGATGTAGGCATGTGGGTCAGGCTGATTTCTGGATATAACACTCCTCCTCTCTCTGCCACAGCCTGACACAGTCATAGGGCAGCAGCAAATAGGCAGGGCAGGGAAGAAACCACCACAATTCAAAATGGACAGGTCTGGGATTTTTAGTTAAGGGACATGCAGGAAACTTTTAGGTTTTTTAACACTTCTGCCTGTGTTTATTCCTGTGATATTTTTGATAAAGGCCTTGGGGAAACAATAATCGGGAGAGAGGGGAGAAGTGAGTTTGAATGCTCCCCTCTGGAAAACAAATGGCAAAAATAGTAAATGAGGAAACAAGGAAACCTGCAAAAGCAGATGGGAAAAAAGAGTGAACATGGAAAAACTTCTGGACTGGTAGTTTTAGTTCCCTCTCTCCAAGAGAAGCCAACTGCAGGAGTTTGGAATACAGCTCCCAAATTCTCCACAGTTTTATAGAAAGGGGAGGGTCTCTGTGTTTCTAGCACGTGTCCATGACCAAAAGCTAGAGCATTTATGGCCAGATTTTATTTTCATCACTCCTGTCTCATACCTGCATCAAGGTGTTTCCATTCCTGTGTTCTCCTGGTGCCTTGGAGGTGAAGTATGGCAAAGTTTATGGAGAGCAGGAAACAAATTCCCCCTGGAGTCTGGAAAGACCCTATCATTTAAATTAAATGTTAGCCTTTGAGAAGACAAAAAGAGCACTGTCTCCAACAGAGCTGCCTGGCGACGTGGCGAATATTTATTACAGTGCAGGTAGTTTAAGAAAACAGAAGCATTTCACTGGAGATTTGGGTCTTCAGCCTAAATAGGAGCTTGGACTGCAAAGGTTCAGTTGCTAATTAAATCTAAGTTGGACACTGTTCCATAGAGGGCAGATTGTAACTATAAGAGGATGTTAATGTGGATTTTAAATATTTATTATAACTGAGGTAGGTTATAAAAACAGACATTCTTCCTTTCAACACTCTATAATGTCAGATTTAGAGGTTTGTCTCGGGCTGTGAGTGATTTCCCAGCAGCTGTCAGGGGCTGGAGGGCAATTTATCACCCTCCCAGTGAGAGATCTCGCCGGACAGTGAAAGATTAGCACTCTGATTTATGGCACGCAAGGAAAAAACAACGTTGTTCGAGCGGGTGCCTGGGTGCTGATTTTCACACACCTGTTCCCAGCCCAGCCACACGAGTTGATGATTTCACTTCTCCAGCCGTGCCTGGTAGAGCTGAGAATCCCCCCAGTGCCACTGCAGGGATGCTGGGCTGAGCAGGCAGGAGCCCACGTGGGCAGCAGGGCTTGGTTCTGGAGGGCTTCAAGGAGCCAGGCGTGGTTTGAGGATTGTGGTTCCTGGTGGAGTTGGGATTTTTCTTGGCCAGGGCATCGTTGAGATGAGCTCCATCCAAGTTGGAGCCGTGGGGCAAGACCTGGCAGAGATGCAGAATTCTGCAGGAAGGGAAAAGTTTATGCAGGACCAAACAAGGGAGTATTTTGTCCCTTGGAAGCCACCTGGCACTGCCTCTTAAGGGCATTAAGTACCACTCCTAGCAGATAAGTGAAGTATCTCTTTGCTTCTGAAGAGCACAACCCCAAAAGGGTTAAAGCCCTTTCCTCAGCCCTGCATGGTAAATCTGCTTTGAACCATGATTGCCATGGCAGAGTGGGAGAGATCACTGGCACTTGCTGCTGAAATGTCCTGTTCCATTATGTCAGCTGAGATGAGACCACCTCAGGTCTCATCTGCCTGAGGTGACCAGAAAAATTACCATGATGTCCATGTCACCTGCACAAATGGTGGGGAACAAAGGGGTGAGAGGGATGCCTCAGTGACCACGTCGCTGGAGCCTGGGATAAGCCTGGTGTGGAAATGTCCCTGCTTTGTCCACCTTGGAAACAATATGACTGTAGGGATGTGGAATGCAAGCCCTGGGGAGAAATGGGTGTGCACCCAAAGGTGAAGGGGTTTTCACTGAACCAAACAGAATTGGGTTGGGAATTTCGTTCAGCAGAAAATCGTGAAAACTGTGGCTTTGTCGTGAAAAATGTATGTAAATAAAATGTAGAAAGATGTATCCCAAAGTTGTCAGTGAAATGGATGCGTCCAAAATGCAAGACCTGTCCTGTATGTGGTTTCAAATTCACATCTATCAGATCACACTCTGATGGATCACCTCTCCACAAACCTGACTTGATCTTGTCATGTAGGACACACACCCAACTTCCACATACCTCAACCTTTGTGCTCCTGACAAACTACAGTTGTCCTGTTGAGGTCCCCAGCCTTGTGAGTGCNATGAAAAAACCTTCTAAAACCAGATGTATCCCAAAGTTTTCAGTGAAATGGATGCGTCCAAAATGCAAGACCTGTCCTGTATGTGGTTTCAAATTCACATCTATCAGATCACACTCTGATGGATCACCTCTCCACAAACCTGACTTGATCTTGTCATGTAAGACACACACCCAACTTCCACATACCTCAACCTTTGTGCTCCTGACAAACTACAGTTGTCCTGTTGAGGTCCCCAGCCTTGTGAGTGCAGGACCTTGGTGCCTGGGTCCAGTCCTGCTTCCTCCCTCCCTCAGCCTGGAGTTTGTCAATATCTTCACATACTTTGTGTCCCACATCCTGTGACATGGCTACGCTTGTGCCGCTCAGTCAATTAGAGGAGACCGTGCCATCATCTGATTTGGTTTGTTACTTAGGAAAGCAGCAGTGGAGACAGGATTGATTCAATAGTCCAAGATGAAGCTTGGCTGGAGAGGGATGCTCGAATAAGGGGCTGTGTGTGAGTGTTAGTGATTGGTTTTAAATCAGTTTTCCTTCGCTCTGGATTTCACATGGAGGGAGGGCTGGGACTGAAAATCCTCTTGCCAGAGGAAACGTGCTAAAAGGGCAATTTACTCACTCCCTGCATTGCCATCCAGCTCAGCAGGGCTCTGGAGCTGTAGGAGGCCTTCCAGTTAAACACTTAGAGTGGAAAAAACAACTTTCAGGTGTGGTTTATGACGTAACAAAAACAGATCCTGTGGGTCTGCCTGGGGCACAGCCATTGCCAAGAGCTTCAGCAGCGCTGAGGTGGCAGTGGCTCTCCTTCGTGGGCATCCCTTGTGGGAAGGAAAAATCTGGGAGGGATGGTCCAAGATTTTGCAGCCGTTAGTGAGAATGTGTGTTCAGCACACAGAAGGGTTACTCCTTGGGGTTTTCTCCTAAAGAGTGGCAAGAAGGTTTTGGTGTGGGCCCCTCACAGGATGGGAGGAGGACACTGTTTCTTGCTGAGATTTGTCTCCACTGGAACCAAAACGACCAGATTAAAAACCTTCATGAAAACATGGGTCTAAAGAAGTGAATCTTGCTGAGCAAAATATGACTCAGAAATCCAGGAAACAATCTGATTCCCCCTTCCAGAAATGGCCTGGTCACTAAACCAAAATGATTTTAAGTCAAAGCTGCCAAAGAATTCCATTAAATGGGCTGAGCGGGAGAAAAGCAGCTATGTGCAGCAAATAACTGCATTAGCCACACAACAAAACAAATACAACAAAAGCCCCCAAACAAAATTACATTTTACAATTAGGAGATGAATAACTCTTTAGACAAAAGCAAGGCAATGGAAAAAAAAAATTAGCGTAGACTGACGCTTCTAATTGTCTTTCTTTTAGCTCCTCTGTTCACTGATCCATCAAGCAATGATAAAGGCATTAAATTTGGTGATTATGTTCAGTGTTTCTGATGACAGTGAGCTGCCTGGGACTTCACTGGCAGTGCTCAGGTGTGTGCTGGAGGGAGCTGTGCCTCTGCACCACGCTGCAATTGGCTGCATGGAGGAGGTGAATCCAGGTAAAGCATCTCAACCACCTCCATCCTTAGCAGC
This sequence comes from Illadopsis cleaveri, assembly GCA_013399915.1. NCBI lineage: Eukaryota > Metazoa > Chordata > Aves > Passeriformes > Timaliidae > Illadopsis > Illadopsis cleaveri. Next base: position 232,391 of record VXBB01006138.1, read on the forward strand.
TCTGGCAAGAGTCTTCCTCCCAAGCTAGGGCAACAATCTGGAGTGCCAGCAGAGAGGAAAACTTCTGCTGCAGTTGATTCTGGGTGTGTTCATTTCTTGTGGTGGCTGTGAGGCCCTGGAGCTGGATCCCCTCACTGTGGGAGCTCAGGGCCAGGCTCTGTCCCAGAGGTGCTGAGCTCTCTTGGGCTGGGCTCTCTCATGCACAGCAAGGACACTCCAGCATCACAATTAAGATTCCCCTTTTTATTTGTTTTCTTATCTGTAAGAACATGTTTCCCCAAAGCACTTCCCCAGCTCCTGTTAGCTTAGGCTTGCTTCTGATTCTGATCAAGTTGGTACTTATGGCTTTGATTGAAGCAGGCATGTGATCTGATTATCCATATGTCCACCGGGGCGCGTGTCACAGCTTGCCTAGCACATGGCAGTGCTTATAATATCATTAACAATGTCTGAATAACAACTGTTAGTTAGAGTCAGCCTTTATTATTGCATGGGGCTTCACTGGGTTTTCCTTTGATTATTATTTTTTTTCCATCTTGTTGTGAGATGGAAATCCTGCAGTAATGGGGGGCAGTTGCCTGCAAAGCGATGCAGCAACACCTTTCAAAGATGCTCGTGATGGCCTCAAGGAGGGCAGGAGGGGGGATGTTGTGGGATGTTTTGGGATGTTTTGGCTCTGCTCAAACAACTGCTCTTGTCCAGGGCATGCCTGAGTTACGTGACCCAGGTCCTTGGCATCGCCACTCTCTCCAGATGAGGTTAATGCAGAGCAAGGCCTGGTGACCTAAAAGGGACTGGAACTCCTCCCTGACTGAATTTAAATCATTACCACCCTGCTGTTTTGTCAGAGAGAGGAACTTCTCTCTGCCTCTTTGCAAGGTGCTCAAGTCCTGGCATGGGCTGTATGTCCAGTGCCAATGTCTCTGCCTCTGAGGGAAGGATGGAGATGCTGCAGCCCATGGGGACATCCGTTGCAGAATTAGAGCCAACACCAGATATGACTCCTCCTGAGTCCAGTGGTCATAACCATCACTCTGCATGGGGTTTTCCTTCACCTCTCTCCAAGCTTTGGCGAGTGCCTGGGCTCTCATTACCATCCTCAGGTCAGGAAAGGACACTCCCAGCCCTGGGAATGTCCAGACCATCAGGGGAAGGGGAGCAAGGTTTGCCCTGCATCAATGACATGAGTTTTATGCCTGTTCCCTTTCAAGTGCGTGCTCTGTGATGTATTGACCCGCTGTGTTTTTTCAGTTGTGTTGTGGTTGGGAGAAAAACAGCTCTGTTCCTATGAGAGAGGCAGCTCTTAGCTGGGTCAGCCTGGGCAGGGGGAGCTCATAAAACTCTGCTGTGAGCCACAATAGGTGAAAGGGAGGAAGAAATTCTCCATGGTGCAGAAAGATTGTGGAACTGGTTCTTATCACTGCCAGCTTGAACAGCAAAAGTGACAAAGCAGAATATTGCCTGGTTTAAAGCCCCTTCTCTCTCTGCAGGGCTTCCCAAGGGCTGGGTTTGCCCCAGTCCTGGGCTGGAGGAGAGGCAGGACAGAGGCTGATGTCAATATCCTCACTGAAACACTGCCTGCATTGCCGCTACACTGGGAAACTCCCCTCTTTCCTGAAAAGGCTATTTTCACATGGTTGCTGTGATAGAAGGGGATGTATTCTCATCCTCACACATGTTCCCTGCCCTGCAATTGTCTGCTCAAAGATAGGAGCTGCCAGACATCAGGCATAGGTTGCCCTGTGCACTTTGTTGTCCCCTTTCCCTGTGAGAAGCCCTATGAATTCCTTTCTCTCAGAAAACAGCCTCAACACCCGCATTCCTCCTCCAGCTGCCCTGGCATAGGGCATTTCCCTTCCCAAACTGGCCTTGCTGGGTTCAGATGGAGCCAGGACAGTGTGACACAGTCTACTCACCACCACTACCCTGTTCAGGAGCATCCTTGGCTTCCCACCTCCAGACTTACCCCAGGGTGGAGAGACTGTCCCACCCACAACCCTGAGAAGGTTTCCAGTGCTTTTCACCCAAATTTTCTGCCCTTCTCTCCCCGTTGTGCTGCCCTCTTGTAGACCAATCTTCCCAAACACTCCTTGCAATTACTTAATTTTGACATGAGCTTTTGAGAGAAAGGGCAGTAGTGGGAGTGAAGCTGGAAACGTGAGACCAGAGGGTCTGGAGAGCTGGTGCCACAGGCCCAGGCACAGCGAACGTGACCACACATAGATTTGTGCAGGCATGCCCTGACTGCAGCCATCCAAGCCTCTCCAGCAAGCAGAATGTGCTGTGTACTTAACTAATGAATTAAACAACTATAATTAATTCTGTTTATAAGATGCCTCTAGGTGTATTTACAACAAGAACAATAAAAACAATAACGCATTACATGATGCCAAGCAGCATTAGTTAATGCAAACGAGAACACAGAGCAGCCAAAACCCCAGCACTGGCTGCCCTGTGCCTCCAGCCTGGCTAAGCAGCACTGCCTGGGCCCCTTCTCAGTTTTGTTTTGCTCCCCTCAGCTCTGATTTCAAGCACTCATTGGCTTTTCAACAATGTCCTTTCTGGTTTTTTCTGTTGGAGGGGTCACTTAAATCTAATAATCTTCAGTTTAAAATGGGTCTTCCCATCCTGTCACACCAGACTTCACTGGACCAGTGTGTCCATCTCAACCAGCAAAGTTTTCCACCCAAAATTTGCATGCAACCCCAACCAGTGCCCAAAAAGCACCCCCCAAAAGTGCCAGGAAAACCTAACAAAGTGGGGCTGGAGTTGCCACAGGGCAGCAGGGTTGGGCAGCCATGGCAGCAAACTCTGCTCCATCCCCAGCCCCATGGCAGCACCCCAGTGCAGGGGCTTGCCCTCAACAGGGATGGAGATGCAGCAGGAGCACTGTGGGAGGAGGGCAGGGACATCTGCCTCTTGGGACAGACCTCACAGGCCATCAGGGTTTGCAGGAGGGATTTCCTCATGTTCAGTTTTACCACCACATTCTCCTTCTGGTGGGAGTTTGGGCTGGTGGCTGCTGTTAGCTTGGCTTTGATCACTTGATGGCAAGGTTGGGGTGAAATATTCCTCCTGGCCCTGCACACTGACTCTCCAGGCAAGAGCACATGTCTAAACTTTCTGATGGCTGTTAGACTTGGTTAAACCAATACTCTTTTTATTATTTTTCTGGCAATAAACATATGGGCTGTAACTCTTTTTGTCAGCACTCCAAGAAGGATTTAACACTTTCCCCATAGAGGACAGCCTACTGATTACCTGCTGCTCTGCTGGGATGTCTGCAGCCTGCCTTCCCTAGCTCCAAACTCATTTACAAATCCAGCATGCCTGATTTCTGGGGGAGCTGCAGCATTTTCCTTAGAGCAGGCACGCAGTGGTCTGTACTCCAGGAGAAGATGCATAGAGTCACAGCCTGAGCTTGGAGGTTGCTCACTCCCCACTTGCTTTAGCAGCTGGGGGACGGATTTGGGTGCAGCAGAGGGTCTGTCCCTTCCCAGGGTTCCCTGCAGGCTCCTCTGTGGGTCATGCAAGCGACTGTGAGTGTGACCAGGGAGGGTTTCATTGCCAAAATCCACCTCCATGCAGTCTTGGGATGCCCCAGGCTACTCACTCATGGTGTTTTCCTCTCCTTCAGTTTCTGGGGCTGCCCGTTACTGATCTGTTGAATGATGGGGTGAGCCATTAACGATAAGAAACTCTAAAGATCTGTTGTTCTACTTTCAGCTATTGGGTGTGATACCTGCCTGCAGTGGTGCTCCTGAGAGCAAATTTCCCCTCTGAGATGTGCACCATGGAGAGCTGGGCTCAGCTCTGCTCTGGCTCTCGTGTTGTTTGGACTGAGCTGCTACTCAAGACATTTTGAGGGGCCAAGGCTGCAATATGCCAAGACAAACTCACTCAACCCATCTCCATGTTCTGGTCCCCTCTGGTCACCACTAGCAGCAATGGGATGTTCTTCCCTGCAGGCAGACCATCCCCAAAGCTGTGAGCTCCCCACCACCCTCCTCTGCAACCCCTCTGCAAGGGGAGGCTGTGCAAAACTCCCATCCCTGCTTTCTTTGGCAGGGATTTCCTTGAGCCTTTCAGTTTTGATAGCTCCTCCTGGCACATGGCCAGCCAGTTCCACGCTCCTTTTTGCTCATCAATCTTTTCACCAAAACATAGTGATACACACTGTGATATACACTGAGAAGCATCCCCACGGGCTCCCAAGACAGCAGACAAATTACCAGATTATTTGTGAATTTTAGCCACCCGATGGGAATTCAATGCTTCAACTGTAAATGTGAAATCAGCTACTTCCTACAACTTCAAAACAGGGAGCTGTTAACAAGTCAGGTAAATTAAACAGCAGACTCTTTGCACTAACAGGCAGAGCTGTCAGGAGAAGACAGATGCCTGCAATCAGCATGGAGCTCAGCTCAGCTCCCCACCCCTGGCTTGAGGAAGAAAGCACTGAGTTATTCTGGAGCAGCTGCCTGGGAAGTTCCTCCAGGAGCAGATCTCCCCCTGCCTCTGCTGCCCTTCACTGGGATGCTCATGCACAAACCCAGACTGGGCAGTAGTACCAACCCATGGTGGGCACCTCACTCCAGCATCCTGCTCCTTTATGCTGTTGGCCCCTGGAAACCCTTCAAAACCAAGCATGCAAGAGCTACAGGGGGGGAAAAAACCTTAGAAATTTGTGCTGTGAGCACAAAATGGCTTTAAAACTTCACCTTGCCAGAGATCAGATGGAGGAGGAACAGTGCTCAACCAGGGATCAAGCTGAAGGTATCGCTCAGCTGAACAAAAGCCACTTTCCCTGCAAAAAGCCATCAGAACCAGGGTTACAGGGGCTCATCCTCTCCCTCTGTACAGGGATCTGCTAAGCCAGAGCATAACTCTGAGTGCTCCCACGCAGAGAAACTCTTGACAAGGGGAAAATGCAGCTACACTCAAATTTGTTAGGTAAATTTATTATGGATAATTTAAATACACTACAGAACTTAGTGTGCCGTATGCACCCTTTGATAGGGCTCCACAGTGCTGTAATCAACTAGTGCTGACAATAGGAAATGCAGATTTATTAATTCTCATTAATATATTGGCTTAAATACCTTAGAGTTAAATAAGGAGATTTTTTTTTTTCTAATTCCCCCTTCTTACTGCATGGCAGATCAGGTTAAATTTCTTAAGAATTGTCACTGGCATGAACCAATTTATATAGCACTCTTTTGAAATGTGGAAAGTACTCACAAAAAATGGTATTTTGGGGACTGAAACTGAAAGGCATCAGGGTATGAGATTCCTTTTTTCCCTTGTCTTACCTCTTGGAATAAAGTTGGTAAAGAGCCATCCTTGCACCTCCCTTGGAAGGTTTTTGACGGCTTGTTTAAAATATTTATGCGGGTACAGAAGGAATTACTCTCAGCTTTGTGTCTGCAGACAATTCCCAGCCGTATACTGCAGGAGGCTTTCAAGGTTTGGGCCTTTTTTAAAGTAGTTAGGAACCCTTTGCATAAATGTCATCTGATTTTATTGTTTTGACACTTCTGCAATGATAAATATTGTTACTGAAAGTCAGCAAAACAGATGGATGGCTGCCTTGGTGGATTTTGTGAAATCTCATGCTAATTAAGAGACTGTCAGGCATAAAAAAAAAAGAAAAAGAGAAAAAAGAATTGAGATTGAGATACTGCACTGGCTTGTCTGACTTGACACACAGGGAAAAGTGCTGCTGGGGAGGTGCTGCTGGGGCTTGAGAAGTGTGTGCCTTGACAGGCTCTCACCTCCTTGCCCTCCTGCTCTCTGCTCAGAAACCTCACAAGGTTTTGGAGCAGTGTTATCTTTCTCTGAGCTTTAAAAAGAGTTCATGGTCTCAAAAGGTGTTGGGAACTCAGTGATGAAGCAGGAGGAAGGTAAAACACTCCTTGTGCATCTTCCTTGGCCGTGCCCATCAGAGTGTACACTTACAATGCCAGGACTTTTGCAGACCTGGGGATGAAAAATCATCCAGGAATCCTCCTTGTCTGAGAGAACAGGCATAGGAGAGGTCCCAGCACTGGGTGGGGGGGAAGGATGCAGCACCTGGTTGTCTTTAACTGAAACAGCCACAACATCAGTAAAAAGTTACAGGCTGGCACAAAATTGATTGGTTCTAGGAGGTAAAGACTGAAAAACACCGGTGGACTCAAAGGGCTGGTGGGAATGAGCAGGACCTGCCCAGGGTTTTGTTTACAGTTCCAGGTTCCCACCATTAAGCAGAAGAGCTGACAGGGTTGTTTTCCTTCCAGCAGCTTGAACTCATCTGTTTGTCTTCATCTCTATTTGCAAACAGCAGCCCAGGGCCAGCTTTGCTTTCACTTTATCCTTGGTGGCAGAGCGAGCTGCAGAAACTGGAGCTGCAGCCCATCCACAGCATGAGGGATGGGAAACAGCTGAGTAGGGAGAGCCCTGATTCCCTGAGGAGTCCAGGTTAAACAAGCCTAGTGTGGGACCCACAGGCATTCACAAGCCTCCCTGCCAGCTTGGGAAAAGGGCTGAAACATGGCCAAAAATCTTCCATCACTGTGGGCTCCGCACTTTGCCAGCCTTCTTCATGTGGAGGGGCAAAAGGATCCTGCTTACATCCTGAGGATCCTGATTACATCCGTGGTAATCCTCGATTAACATCCTTGATGATGTCCTGAACATGATTTTTTTTTCCTGAGACACCTAAGCTGTGCAATGTGGGACAGCAGAGTGCAGTGGAGCAGTTGCTGGTCTGGGATCGAGGAGTAGCTGAGTTACAGCACCAGCTCTGTCACTACTCATTGACTTCGTTAGAGATAGTTCATCAAGGATATTAATGTTCTTTTCCATCACTGCAGCTTTCAGCTGGTTTCTCCCACAGCAACTTTCTATACATCACCAGGGTGAGCAGTGCTGACAATAAAAGTCCAAATTGCCCCGAAGGGAAGGGACTGTTCATCACCAGGTGCCACTGCTGTTCCAGGGACGTGGGTGGCTGCAAGCAGGCCATGGTTCATCTCTCTCATCCCTCCCAAAATATTGCTGGGGAGGTTTTAAAGAGAACAATCACGGGCCTGAATTTGTCTCACCACTCTCAAAGCTGGAGAGCTTTGGTGCGAGTCTCAATCCTCTGGGTGACTTTTTACAACTAGGGCAGTGAGTGGAGAGTTCAGGGAGCAAATTCTCCAATCCAGGAGGGAACTACTCACCAGGATGGCCCTGACAGGTCCCAGCCTGCTGTCCCATGGTGAACAAACCTCACCACACTCCCCACAGTGGCAGAGTCCACTCTCCACTCCAGCTTCTTCTCCTGCAGCAGCATCTCTCCTTTCCACATCCACAAGTGCCAGATATCTCTCTCCTTTAGTGGGCTTGTCTCAAACAGCCTCCTACTTTACTTCCTCAAGATATCCAACTCTAAAAAGACCTTCCCAGTGACATCCACACTCCCTGCTCCTGTACATGGTTAGAATCCTATCACTGTTTGCTTAGCAGCATCACCCAAACACCCCCAAAATGGGCACCAAGAAAAGAAAGCCCAACCATTGCCCCTTCATTTGTCTGTAAGCATCTTCCAGCCTTCCCAGTCTCCAAAGTGCCTGGCTTTGTAAGCTTGGCCAGATCTTCCTTGGCTTTCATACTAATCCTGTTGTTGCATTTTAGGCTTCCTTTTAATTTAAAAAATCTCAATGATATTTTGCATTTTTTTTTTTATTTCCCAGGTTGCTAATATTCCTTTCAATGGACCTTGATTAATGGCTGAAAGCTGAGGAATATTCCTGGTATTCACTTAGCCAGAGCAATTACACTGCAAAAAGCAGCATGAGAACCCTGGGCTGACATGCAAATAGCCATGTTACACAATTAGTTGATGCACAATTAATTGGAATAATGACAAATGCAGTCAAATAAGGCTGGATTTAGGCTGTGTAAATCTGAGGCATACCTTAGGGTTATACAATTAAGACATGTAAGGAGACAACAGCAGAATCCTTCAAGGACAAAAAGCCTATTCCTGAGAAAAATTATTTTTTCTTTAGATCCAACCTGGGAAAAACTGGCAAAATAAAAGGAAAGTGATCTGAATGTGACAAAGACTAGACAGGCACATGTCCCTTACCTGTGTGAGCTTGCACTGAGAATTACCAGCACCAGTCAGGGCACCTCACTCTATTTCCATCCATCAGAACCCTGCACAGAGCTCCTCCACCCAGTCTCAAAGGCTTGGAAAAGGCCAATCACCCCCAAACCTGCCCAAGCCTTACAAGACACCTTTGCTTCTGCTTCTCATCATGTTTCATAACCCAAGAACCAACAAACTTTCTTGGAAGGAGAAGGAAAATCAAAACCCCACTGACATCTTGCACACCATTGCCACAATGGTCTGCACTACGACCCACTAAAAAAGGAGGATAAACTTTGAATGTTCATCTGTCAGTTTTATTTCCCTCCCATCTGTTTCTCCCTGGTTTGCAAGCCCAGAAATGGGGAGAGAAGGTGAGATGCCGACACTTTTTTCCTGCAGCTGCTTCAGAGCTTGTCTTGCTGTCATCCAGGCCGATGGTTTGGTCTGTGATCCACACAATGACCAAACCTGCACAGCCCCATGATAACAAAATAACTACCCAGCAGGCAGAGAGCACTGAGGGCTTCCTGCAGCCAAAGGAACAGGACATGCTCATCACTGGAATGTGCAGAGGATGATCATGCCTCAGGGTCCTTGCAACGTTCATTTTGTTTTATTACTACTTTATTTTCCTGTCCTTTAGAAAACTGCTACATTAACCCCCAGATCTTAGATATTGAGCCTAGCTGGTGTTAAAAGTTTAATTACTCTTACTGTTAATTATGATGCTTGCAGAGAGCACTTGCCATCCAGGCCTGGCAAGCTTTGATTCCCTGCACGGGTTTAATGGTGGGATGTATTTGGGGGTAGTTTTATGTCCTCTAATCATAGAAACCCCTGATGGATTCTGGGTGTAGAGACAGGTCTGAGAGCATCTCAGGATGGCCCCAAGCAAGGGTTTTCAAATGTGCAAGTAAGACAAGATACCCTAAAGGGAGGTGTCCTGATCCAGTCTGCACTTGATTTCCTATTCCCTGTGCCTTGGTCTGTGGGTCTGAATGACCAGTTCAGTTTTCTTCCTGGTCTCTTTTATTCCTGCTGTTCTTGCTCATCTTCCCAACCACTTCTATTCTCTGAGTTTGAGTTCTCAGTGGATGGGCCTGCAGAATGGTCCCCAACATAGATGAACCAAATTCATTGAAGAATTGACTTCATTTACAGAGAGCTTTCCTGCATGTTTCACCAGCTTGTGATATTCTGTGTATTCTCAAGGCTTTAGATATCCACTTCTTCTCCTGTCTTGATCCTTACTGCCTTACTCCATTGGCTGAAGAGGGAATTAATCAAACCCTATAAAATATTCTCCATGCTCAGTCTCTTACTGAGGTTCTATTGAGAAATAAATGATGCTTTAGGACTTAAATCAATGTTCCTTGAGCCAATACCCTTCACGTGATTTCAGTGGGGTTTGGATCAGCTTTTTAGCACACACATTATTACAGTAAGTGTTCTTTATCTAGAGAAGATATTTAGCCTTGAAAAACGATCAGGAACATTTTAAGCAGGCGAAGACAAATTCTGCTTGATCACACATACAATAATGATTGATGGTAATGGAAAAAAACAAATTCTATAATGGTGATTTACTCGCCTGTCAAAAAAAATTAGTCATCCTAGAATTATGCCAAGCTCATGTGTATGTGGGGATATGTGCACAAACACACATATGTAAGTACACAGGTTGCATCTGTGACAGCAGCACGTGCACATGCTCTGGCCTGGGCAACACAGTGACAAAAGTCTCTTGCACAGTAGAAAATATAATTCACAAGGGTGGCAGCAGTGCTTTGCTGAGGGATGATGAGAGGAAGCATCTAATTACCAACGTGTGCCACGCAAACTATGGCTGGTGTGTAGGAAAACACACCAAACACGTGTGCTGAGGCCTCACTCCACACTGCAAGTTAAACCCATCTGCCTTTAAGCATGGGCAGCTTGAACATATTTCATCCTAGGGATTTTTGGTGACATGGAATGGAGGTGATTTTGCAGGACCCCAGTGTCATGTATATTCTGTCACATATCTGAAATAGATGTGCCCTGTATTTCATCCAGTATTTATTTTTGCCAGCTGGGTGGTGGGGCTTGCTGTTATCAAACATTTGGGTTCCTTGCTGCTGATCAGGGAGGAGGGCTCTTTGTGGGGTGTTATTTGTTGGGGTTTTTTCCCTCCCCCAGCACAATTCCAAGTAGTTTCAGGTCATTAATACTGGTCGTGAACTTCCCCTCACATCTGAAACCAGCACGAGGGCACAAGAGTGGACAAGACCATCCCAAGATCTCTGTTTCTTTCCATAAATCAAATTCTTTTACAATCCTTCAAATCACACATTAAAATATGCCTGTCTCGCCCGCTCTCTCCCGGCAGCTCTCCCGGATTGCCTGCCAGAGGAGTGGAGACCCCTGGGAATTGTTTAGCAGCGATTCACTGGGTCAGTGTATTAGAACAGACTCAAGTCTATCAGCCAGATGGTGACTTCAGAAAAAAATTGACACACCATTTCAAACTGATTTCACGCAAACCCTCCTGAGGGGAGCCAGTGGGAATCCAGCAATCAGATCTGTTGTGAATAAATATTACAAAATTGTCAATTACAAAAGGGATGTTTAAAATGTTTGACTGATTTAGAATCTATTCATTCCTTGCCGTGTGCTTTGGTGATGGATCTTTCAATATCACTGACTGATTGCTTCCCTTGGCCAGAGAAATCTCAGATTTTAATTTTTTTTTTTATTGGAAGAAGTTACTGTGCTGCCTTTCCAGGCTTTTATGGTAAGCAGGCATCTGAGATAAAAGCTAAGCCAGGTACAATTTGTAGCACGATGTCTTCTACAGATAGTGGCTTAAAAATGAGCATTGGACTTAATAAGGCAATCAGGTCTGAATGCTTTCAAAGCTACACAGGACCAAGATCTCTCACAGGTAAATTTAATCCGTGCACATGCAAATGTCTGCCTTTGCAAGCAGGAGAAGTTGGAATATTCTTCCAAGCACCAGTTATGCATGCTCATCAAGTGACGTGTTCAGCTGAAAAAGTTGTTTGCCCTGTGTTGAAACTCAAGGTGGAGGCAATTTTTGTGCTTCTGCTCCCTGTGTGACTGCTCTCGCTCCATCACTTTCTCTGGCCTTGTTTCTTTGTCTCAACCTGCACATCCAGACAGGCCATCCCCATCTTGGCAGAGCTTGCTGAGCCTTCCCCATCCTTGGCCACCCTCTCCCTCCATCAGGCCAGAGCACACCAGTGGTGCCTTTGGGCCACTTGAATCCATTCCATAACAGTTCAGCTTCCCCATAACAGATACTCCTGCTTCCAAAGGATCTTTGATTTTACCAGCACTACTGGACCACTCTCTGCTTCCCTCTGATGGAGACCTGATCCCTGATGTGGTCAGTGCTCACTTCGCTTTTTGCTTTTTTTCTTTTTTTT
>VXBB01006138.1:252755-264417 GCA_013399915.1 Illadopsis cleaveri
ATGCCTGGTTTGTCAATTCCTGCCCTTTTGACAGGACCTGGCAAACCCATCCAGGCACCCAGGACTGGAGCTGGCATCAACTGTCCTGGGCTGGCAAAGCGCTTTCATGGAGAGAGCACTTCTGGACCGCAGTGGCTTTGTAGTCCAACCATTTTTTTTTTTTTTTTTTTCCCTTTTAAATTCAAAGACAATTCCACAAATGAGCTTCTGCTTGATTAGTGTTTTAATGAATATATCTGGATAGGCCACAAGTCCACCAGCCGTGACTCCAGAGCCACAGGCGATGCCATCCAGATGCTGCCTTTGTGCTGTCAGTTCGGGGCGTTAATGTCAGCCACGCCGGGGGAGCGAGAAGGGCAATAGTCAAGGAATAAGTGTCATGTGAGACCCCCATTTTCCCTGGACCCAGCTCTCCAGCACGGGAGCAGGCACTGCGAGGTGCAGATGGGCCATGAAAGGCGCTGGGCCGTGCTCCTGCCTGCCTGGGACCCCGCACTGGGGCAGCTGGGACCCCGGGCCGACGCTCCCCACTCCAGGCAGCCCCTTTTGCTGGAGCTGCAGCACAGATTATTTGGCTCCCGGGTTTTTTTGGCTGTGCTGCAGATGGAGAAAGGGCTGCTCGCTCACTGAGTGTGCTCATGATCACTTTGGATGGGGAAATCCTGTGCAAGGGCAGGTTTCCTTCTGCTCCCTGGACTGATCCCTGGAAAGGGACACTGCATAAGATGCTTTATGGCAGCAGGGCACATTTTTTTTTCCCTTGTAAATTATATTTAACATTCCAGAGAACTTTATTGCGTTTGGTGTTAGGGTTTATGAAAAAATCTGTATTTAACTTCAAGCCCTGGTAAACATCTTTGCTTATGTTGTTATGTGATTCTTTATTTGAGTATTTCGATTTAATTTCACAGTTCATATACCTTAAAGTTTTGATTTTTTTTTCCCCTCCCCTCTCATTCAGGGAGAGCCAGGGCTGGCCAGGGGCTTGTTGGTCTCTGGTGAGCTCTACTCTCCCATGGGGTGGCTAATCCTGGGCTGCCACCTCCATCTCTCATCCCTAGAGAGGTGCCTGGGCATGGGCAGCAGGCAGGAGACCCTCTGAGGATGGGGAAATGCTGCATCTCAGCCTGCTGCCATCCCCAGCTCAGCAGCTTTCAAGAAGCCAGTCTTCTGAAATTAGTCATCCCTGGGAGCTCCCAGGGCTTTCCCAAATTGGAAATGCATAGGGCTGAATGTAGGTCAGCACAATGGGGCTGTCCCTAGGACCACGCCTGAGCCAGGTGTCAGGAGCCCATCCCAAAATCTGTTGAAGTCGAGGGAAGGTTTTCTGCTGGCACCAGTGGACTCTGAATCAAGCCAACAAATGCACCTGTCACAGCTTCAGCCTCCACAGAGGGAGGATGAAGAACCAAAAGGATGGCAGCCATAAAGACTGCAGGAAAATGTAAATATGGAGCTCGGTGGCAAATCTTGTTGGCCTCCAGGTGCCAGGGGTTGGCTGCCAAGTGTACAGATTATTTTGATAGCATGACACAGCTCAGTACCTTGGGTTTGTGCTGCTTCCACCAGCTCCATCCTCCTGGTCTCATCAGGGACATTGAATGTTCACCACCCGGGAATCACATGCCCAAATTCTCCTGCAGCTCTGTGGCAAAAGAAGAGATGTGAAAGGTTTGTCCCACCTGGATAATTCATTAGAAGCTGGTGAGGCTGCTGCCCAGAAGACAAGAAATGGTGAAGTTGGATAATGATGGGGATTTCTGTAGTGCTATTTAATAAATGTGTAAAATCTCTCTTCCCTATTTATGCACTCTTCCTGCAGGATTGTCTCCCTCCAGACCCAAATGCAGCAGCATTTTGGCAGCTCAAATGGCCACAGCTGTAATGTCCACTTCCCACTGCTATTTACAGAACATCATTTTTAACCTGAGCCCGTGATTAAATTGTCTGATTGATGTTATTGGGGGGAAAAAAAAACCCAAACCAATAGGATGTAGAGGTTTTTTTGAGAGCTTTCCTTTTCACACTTGGATTTATGGTCCAATTTTTGCTTAGACAAAACCCAATGCAACACTGCTGAATAAACACCTATTTTAGGAAGACCTTGTGGAGGAGAAGTGACCTTGTGGGCAACCCCCCCACCCCCCACAGGCCACACCAACATGACACAACACTTCGGTATGTTTGAAGACACAGATTTTCCTTTCCAATCCTGTTTGTGATTGCTGTGTTTACTGGAGATTTCCCATTTACTTCAGCCTGCCTGGCTCACCAAATAATTGCTATTTGCATTTCGAAGGACTTTCCCACAAATGCGTGTGTCATACTGATACACAGCTTCATTTCCTTTGGATGCTCTAGGCCGTATGTTCCAGTCTTGAATATGAAAATCCTGTCTTGGAATGCCAAAGGTCTCAATAAATCCACCAAAAGGAAAACATTTTTTATTATTCTTGAGTAAAATCAAAACAGACATAACTCTTCGTCAGGAAATGCACCTCTCCAACAAGGGGGAGGTTAAACTACATCCAGAAAGGGTGAAATAAATTGTATCTTTGCCTTTCTAAATGAAGAGTCATACTCTACTGCACATCTTTGTACAAAATTCCCATTGACACCAATTCCACTTATTTATTGATTGTTTTTTTATGTGCTCAATGCCATAGCAACGGGCTACATTCCATAAATTAAATGCAACATTGCATTAAGTTAAACTTCTCGCAATGGAGAGCACACACAGCACCCAACCCTGCGCTGCTCCTGAGCACTGATAAATAAACCAGCAATTATCCCAGGCTGAGCAAGGAATTGTGAAAGGCAGTCAGCTTGCACTTCTCTTGATGGGTGGGCACAGGCACCTCCACATGCACACAAAATCACAGGGAGTGTGGCACATCACAGAGTGGGGCTCTTAGTCTGCAGTCAGCAGGAACATTGCCTGGCTTGCTGCTGGTGTGATATTATTTAGCTCCAAGCTACTCCTCACATGTGTAAAATTAAGCAAATGAGCAAAGAGAGAAGTCCTGGATCATCAGAATAACTACAGCTCGTCTGCATTTATGGGTGTCATTCATTTCAGTGACATCATTGCTCCATGGTAACGAGTATATTTTAGATTGGAGAAATAGATGGCATGAAAAATAGATTAGTTTTATTTAGATAGATTATATCATTATATAAATAGATAGACCACTCTATTTCTACTCATCTTCCACCTTCTGGTTAATAAGACACAGTTTTATTTATAGATAGAGATGCAGGAAATGTTTCCATGTAAATGTTTCATAATTCTGTTGTATTTCTGTGTTTTATTTTAACAAGTCGCCCTGATTGTGCCAATCTGAGCTAGGTAATATGTTTGTGCAAAGAGGAGAGTACTTCAGAGTTGTCCAGATGGACCCAAAACAGGGAATGCTCAGAGAACAGATCTACCTCATGTATTGAATGTGGGAGAGTGAGGACTAAAGCTGGGTCCTGCAGGGACACCAAGGAGACTTCAAGCAGGGAATTACTCATTTGAGTTATACTGAAAAAAAAAAAAGGGAATTGAGAAGGGAGGGCATGAGGGGGCACAGGCATTTGTCTGTCCAATCTGGGGACACTAAGCAGCCAGGAAATGCCACACTGTCCCCCCTGCACAGTCAGAAATGGGGAGAAACCCCGGGTGCTGTTGGAGGAGGGGTCCTGCCCCACCTCCAGGTCCTGTCTGGGGGCTGGGACCCACAGGCTTCATCTGGTGGTGACACCCCAACAGACTCCTGGTTTAGGTGCCCAGGCATTTTGGGGTGTCCTGTGAACATGCCAATCTCACTCTCCCCAGGATGCCACAGGCAGCCCAAACCCCTTTCCCACCCATCCTCCCACCCCAAACCGTCCCTTGCCCAGAAACACAACAGCACCTCGTCCACAACAACCCCGCGGAGACTGACACCACCAGGCAGGTGGGACAGAGCCTTGACTGCGCTGTGTGAAGGAGCAAACCCCAGCACCCAGGCAGCCCAGGCTGATGCTGCTCCTGGCAGGGTGTCGGGTGAGGCGCGGCTCAATTACGAGCAGACAAGGCAGTGTCACATGTGATTCACAATGTCGATTTCATGCTCGCGGTAACCATTTACGAAAGAGCTGTGGAGGTTTTACATTTGATAAGAAATCAACGGTGTTTGTGTTTGTAAAAAGACCGATCACGGAGTGTGACAGCTCCGAGAGATTGCTGCGGAGCGTTGACTGCACGTCTGTAGTCTGTCATGGACCCATAAGTATTTATTTCAAATGTTGGTGGGTTGTGTTGTGATGGTGGTGTGGTTTTCTTTTTTCTTTTTCTTTTTTTTTTTTAAGCCAGGATGTTTTGAAAATAAACTGTCAGTCTCTATTTACAGCTGAACAAGTGGAAAATACAAGAGATTTTAGGTTAAATTGTCAGTTAACAGAATTCAAAACAGAAAAAATATGTACAGCGCTTGCTGGTTTATTACCTGCTGGAAAGAGAGTATCATTTCTAAATTTAGAGATACAGATGTCTCTCTATCAGGAAACACAGATTGACTGTAGAGCGTATTTCAGGTGCCTTTATCTTCCTGAACCCCCCACGTTGCCTACCCCAACACATTTGCATGCAATTACTAGAGCATTAACTGGTAGGGGCCTGGTGCACGTATGCTGGTGTAAATCCCAGCATTTTGATAGAAATGTCCTGGATTTACCAGTAGAGCTGAGTTTGCAGCCTCAGCATCCAAGATCTGGCAGGGTTTTGGAGCCAGGTGACCCCAGGACCAGATCCTCATTTTGGAGACATCTAGGTTTCTTGAGAGAGCCCAGGTACAAAACCAATCCTCACTTTTACACCAAGTAACAGCCTCTTGCACATTTATGAAATGACTTGTCCCTGCCTGGTTTTCCAAACCTCTTCTCCAAAGACAGGAAGATCCTACATCAGTTCTTGGTGATTTTTCATGGCAGCTTCATGATGCCAACTCAGGCACCTGAAGCAGACAGACAGTTTTCAGTGCAAATTCTCCTGCATCCATACCTGGCTCCCTCCATTTCTAAATTTGCTGAACCTTAGCTAAATGAGTCCAAAAAACTTTCCACTTTCTTCAAGTAGCCAGAATAGGTATACTGGGACTAAGGCATTTCCCAACAGTATAAACATGATTAGTCAGGAGTTCTCCCAGCTGTGAGTATCCAGCTCTTAAATACAATTAGGAGCCAGCTTTGAACTCTTAACAGTCAGGTATTGCCTCTAACTCAACCTCTGGCTGCATTTCAAGCATGAACTTTCTCAAAAACACAAGAGAACAGATGCTATCCTACACTAATAAGTGCTTCATTTCTTGACGGATGCGCTGGGTAGTGAACAGCATCTGAGGAAAGAGGAGAAGAAAAAAAAAGAAATATAACATGGAAGATATATATTGGGCCAGGACTTGGCTGGAATAAATCTGAACATCTCACAGTTCAGTGGAGCGATATTGGTGAGCCTTGACTGAGGATGTCTCTCTATTAACACATGTAACAGACTGCAACTGTGTTGGGAGAAAATCACAGATCCAGAAGGAAAAAATCCTGTACTCCATCAAGTCATGGAGGTCTTGGATACCACTGTGGAAAGCCTTGGCTTTGTCTGAATTCCTCCAGCTTTCCACCCAAAATGCTGCCTTATAAAGTCCGGCCCAATATTTCTGTTTCAGCCTCCATGTCCTTGGTAGAGAAAAGAGACACTGCATGAGAGCCATGATGCAGTCCCATGGTCAGACCCATACCATGGATGGAAAATTAATTCAGATGGCTCATTTTTGATTGAACAAAACAGCAACAAACTCCTTCATTGGGCCTGTTTTGGGATAGCTGGTATCCAGTGGTTGCTCTGCTGCAGGGTGGCAGATTTTTCTGCAAGGCTCTGGGAGTCCATGCTGTGGTGCTGCTCAGCTGTGCTTCTGGTCTGGTGGCTCCTGAGACTCTACCATGAGTGCTGTAATGACAGAGATGTTTTTTCCTCAAAGCTCCAGCTCTTGAAATCTTGTGAATAAGAGGACAATTTGGATTTCTTCCAAGCAAATTTCTAGTTCATGGTTATGGAGAAAACTTGAAGATCTGAAGCCTGCAGGCTAAGCAAAAATAAATACATATATATATATCTAGTGGGGGGAAAAGGAAAGAAAACATTTTAAATTAATTTCTTAACATTGCACACATCACAGGGCCGTGTCATGAGTTCCTGACTGCAGCTGTTGTCTTCTGGAGGTTCACAGCCTGGTAAATGCCTCTATAAGCTAAGATGCCTCTGCCTTTCTGCCTGAGATGTTGCTGAGCCACTGCTGAGAGCAGCTTCATACATTTCCAGCTGAGTTTTGCCCCAGGCATGCTCCCAGCTCACCTGGGGCATCCCTGCCTGGACACTGCTCCTCCTGTGCATTCCCCACGGGAGTGTCACAGCCAGCAGTGCTCAGTGCACCACTCCAGGAAAGGATGTTAGCCTGAGTTATCCTGCTCATCCTCCTTACAGGGTGCTCCCAAGAGCCTTCCCCTCTTCTCCAAGGCTCCCAAGTGCACAGCTCCAGCCTGCAGTCCCCCTGGCCAGCCCAGTCTCAACAGACCTGC
Organism: Illadopsis cleaveri; assembly: GCA_013399915.1. Classification (NCBI taxonomy): domain Eukaryota; kingdom Metazoa; phylum Chordata; class Aves; order Passeriformes; family Timaliidae; genus Illadopsis; species Illadopsis cleaveri. The sequence goes on from VXBB01006138.1 coordinate 259,353, forward strand.
CCCTCGCTGACCTCCTGTGACCAAGAGAGACCAGCACATTTATTGTGACCGCCTTGTCAAAGGGCAGCATCAGAGCCTGCCTGTTTGCAAGCTGGGAATTGTCTTCATGTTTATCCCTTGGAGGGGTTGTTTTGTGGGTTTATTGACTAAATAAGGGTATTGATTTGTTAAGAGCCTTTCTTCCTCCTTTCAGTGGGAAATATTGCTATCTCTTTCCTCTTCTCTGTACTCCAGGTGAGAAGTTCTTTTAGTGACACCATAAATTTCCATCTCTGCTTTACTCTGCTCTGTAAACAAGTGTTTGCCTGTCCACAGGGGTTAATTTGGTCATGTTAAATGTTCTGCAGATCCCTCTTGGGCTCTGCACTGGCAGACTTGCTCCGAAGGAGATCCCCATGCTCACTGTGCAGGCACCCTCCATCACCCACTGCATTTCTCCTGACACCCATTGAGGGCTCCATCCACAGCTGCTTCAAGATCAGGGTGTTGCAACAGCCCACACCAAAGCAGTGTTCCCAAAAACAACAGGCCAGGATTTCCACTGGGGTTACAGGATGACCTGTAGAGACCATTTGAGGGCTAACACATGAAAATCACTGTTAAGAATAAATGAAGGTCATAGCACCATTCCTTCACATCTGTTTTATAAGGCGAGACCCCAGTTATTGCTTGCCATTGTCATGGAACACTTGGATGTGCTGGTGTTCATAAATGCAAAAGATTTTGCTTTCCAAAAATTCATGGTCTCTGAAAGGTTCTCAGTTTTTCTGGATGAGCTCAGCTTGGACTCAGTGAACTTTTCTTCCTGAGGAGAAAGTGCAGGTCTTAGGGAAAGTGCACAGAAAGGTCATCTGTTTCTCAGCTTTTCAGAGGTGTCTCCAGTTTATAGACTCCTAATGCCCATGGATAGGTTTCATTTGCCTTTTATTTCCATGAAATCTATCCAAAGCCCCAGGCACAGGGGGGAAGGAGGAATAAGTGGTTTGGTTCACAGTGTATTTTCAGCTAGAGTAGGATCATCAGCATCCTGGGTCACATGAACTTCCTTGACACTGTTAGGGACCTTTCACTGTGATCCTCCTTCGACTAATTCTTTCCTTCTTGAGATTATGCTCCAGCAGTGAAACAAACTATTTTAATCTCTTGGGATGCCGGAAGAGATTACAACAAGTTCCATTAATCTTTTCCTTGGCTTAACTGTGAGCCATAGTGGGCTTTGGAGGGCTGTGCTAGAGCTGGAGCATCAGCAAGGCTGCTTGGCTGGCTACTTGTACCAGCAGCAGGTCCTACAACCAGTCCCACCAGGCTGGATTCATCCTGTCCTCCCCTGGGCCACACGATTTGAGCGTGGTGCCATACAGGAGTTAATTTTCAGAGTATTGCAGCACTGCACGAGCCTGCGGAGTCAGCAGGGAGCAATACAACCCCAAGCCCATGCAATACTTGGGAAATTCACTCTTGTATGCCCATATCCCTCAAAAGCCTCCTGAGCTGTCAGCGTTACAGATCACGGGGAGGCTGCTGGTGCCAAGGCACCATCACAGCCATGGAAGGTCTTATGAAACTGTAGGAAACATAATCCCAGAAGGTGTTGTGTCAGTTCCATTATTTATACAGCAGCAGAGCTCTGTAGGCAATGGAAGCACAGCTAATGCAACACAGAGGCTGTGCTGCCTCTTGGGCATCAGCATCTTGGCTGTGATCTTTGCTCCACTGAACTGAGGGAGGAGAGGGTGCCCTCATCTTGGCAGTGCCGAGACACAATCCAGTGACTCCATTCAGAGAGTCTCTGGGATAACGTCAGCACAGCACAGTGCACCATCATCAGATGAGAGGCATTGGAATTGAATGAAAATACCCCAGAAGAGGAAGGAGGTCTGGCCTGGGCACCAGGCTATGCTGTAGGAAACACCAGGGCTATAGTTTCATGATTAGAGCAGACAGAAATGTCAACGCACTCCTGCAAAGTATTTATCCTTGAGTGTTCCATAGCAGGCACTCTACCAGGACTGATTTGGACACAGCCCAAATACCTTTACACTAGAATTTGAATCAGTCACCTAAAGATTTGAACCATCCAGTTGAGTGGCATAAAACACTGATTATGCAGCCAGCGATTTCCACCCCACTGCCCCAAGAGAAACCCTGATGTCTGATCCTGTGGGTCACTGTGGGAAACAGCAGGTAAAAGCAAGCTCACGAATACTGCCTGTAACAGCAACATAACATCTGCTGCACCAAACCTGCCTCTGGATACTCGAGCCTGCTGCTGAGCTGACTTACTCCTGCCTTACCCTGGTGTGAGGGATGAATCAGACCCTCAGTGTGCACAGTGAACATATGTCCCAGCAGCTGCTGTGGAGCTCTGCTCAAACCCAGTTGTGTGAGCAGCAGGTTCGGCTGGGTCTCCTCAAACCCAGAGTGCCACAGAAGGCATTAATAGGCTGTTTGGTGCATGTTGGGCAGCACCTCGAGGATAACCGAACCACGAGCAATAAACAACGCCGCTTTACAAAGAACAAGTCACGCCAGACCAGCTAGATAGCTTTTTTTCTTTCTTTCTTTCTTTTTTTTAGATCAAATTACAAAATTAGTGGATGAAAAGTCTTGCAGAAGATGTAATGCATCCAGACTTCAGCAGAGCATTTGATATTGATCCCTGCAAAATGCTGCTTGAGAAACTCATCCGGACTGCCTTAGATATGGGTAATAACAACAGTGCAGACTGAAAAGCATCAGCTGGGCAGTAAACAGGGAGGAGACACCAAGGGCCAGCGGCACTCTGAGGTACAGGAGCTGCATCACAGGGCCAGTCTTGGCTCAGCTCCACAGAAATATGGGACATGGGGTGATGGGGACAGGGCAGTTCAACCGCAGATTGACCTGAAAGGACTCAAACAGGGACCTTCCTAAAAAATATGTCCATAGGGAGTGGTGCCATCATTGTTGAGGTGCTGGTCTCCTCTCTGCCTTGGAAATAAAGTGATCCTGCCCCAGGGCTGATTTGGGACTAAGACAAGAGATGGGGATCACCAAGACTATTTTTGAAGCAAAGAGTTGTTCATCCTGGCCAAATCCCCACTGCAAAACCCACAATCAACCTACCTTGGCCTCAGGACTGCTCTCTCAAATATATATATATTTAAATGCTGTTTTGTTTTTACAACAACTTCTGTTAATGAGGACCACAGGCAGAAAAAGCTTTGGGAAGTTTTGCAGTGAGTGTGAGAGGCAGCTGAGGCTGGGGCTGACAGGGGTTGCTGGGAGCCCCTGGTGCAGTTTGGCAGCTGTCACATCTCCCTGCCAGACAAGGCTGACCTCGAGCCTGGGACCCTGTAGCAGGAAGCAAAACACATGTCTGGCACATGAGCTGTAGAAAAAGGCCCACTTTTGTTGTCACCAGCAGAAAAACTGACACTTTCAGGAGGCTGACATCCTCCTGATCATCCAGGCAGATCCGTGGTCACGAACCCGGGTTTTGGCATCCCAGCAGAGGCACCAGTCTTTCACAAGGTGCAGACTTGCTACCCAGATTTTCATTGAAGGAGGAAATTGCAAAGAGGGGTTTGACCATCAGTCCTTTTTAAGATCACTGCTCTTGCTCCCTTCTCTCATCAAACAAGGACAACCCTCCATAAAATCCCCCCGCCAAGTAAAGCCCATGTGGGAAGAAAACAGGCATTTAGCCACAAGGTTCTTAGTTGTTTACCCTCCTGCTCAACCTCTGATTAAACTTTGGACTCTTGGTGTCTCCACACTGCTCACCCCCTTTTTACCCTATTCTTCCAGCCCATCTCCCAAACAGGAGCAGCCTGCAACAAGTGCCCCAACCACTGCTGATCTCACTCAAAGCAATCCCATTGCCATCAAGTCGTGTCTGATCATGCCATTAATCTGATTATTTACCATGTATGTGCTTAAATCCTTTGACTGCTTCTGCACCTACAGAGATGTTGATATGCATGTTGCTAAAAAGGCAGGGGGAAAAAAATCCAGTCATATCAAATCAAATAAATAAATTCTTCTGCGTCCCGTTAGAAAAGTGTTTGATCTAGGCACACAAGCACACTTAGTAGGTCAAGCACTCAGTCAGCATCCACTAAATCAGCTTCTATTCATGCTGGAAGCCACCAGCCAGGGCAAGGTTTTGCCAAGCTGGCATGAGTGGGATAGCACCTCTTGGAGAGGAATGGCCAGGTGGAAGCGGCTGTGAGCTGGCATCACCTGGGTCCCACCAGCCTCTCTACTGACCTCCACCTGGAGAAGCCATCCCTGCATCCACTGAGGCTTTTCAACTCCAAAAAGATGTCTTTTATTTAATCCAACTGATGGAGAAGATCAATAAACCCCCAGTTCTCAACATTCCCCATCCTCATGGTCCTTCTCAGGCACGTGCCAGCTCCTCATCTACCCAAATGCCCTCTTTGCACAGTGATTTTGCATGGCTGCAGGGTTGCAGCACCCTTTGGACACCTGTCCACCCTAAAACCAAGGGGTCAGAGCAGCTGTGCCAGCCTTCCAGCAGCACCCTATCCCTTGTGGGGTTCATGTGGCACACCGTGATTCCTGCATCCTTCCCATGTGTGCTTCCCCTCTGCTGCCCAGCTCTCCCACCCTGGAGCCTGTGCTCGCATCACTGGGACAGGCAAACATCATCTGATTGCTGGGCCAGAGGCAGAGGGCAGCATGTGGGGATCAGGGAGGGCCAAATCAGGTTTGTTTCCCTGATAAACCCTGGGAAGGATTATGGTCTCTTTAAGCCTGTCTCCACAGCCTTCCAGCTCCCCGTGCGCTGACCCAGTCGTGTGCTGTATTAGAATTGTAGAGTAATAAATGAACAGTGGAGGGGTTTGTAATGATGATTAGGGACTGAAATTGGTTCAGATTTACAGTGTCACTCAGGAGCGGAGGCAGAGGGGGAAGGCATTCTGCGCGGCCTAATGGATCCATCAACTCGTTTTGGCTGCTCGGTGGGCCGCGCAGGGTCACCAGGCTTTCCGCTGGCAGCACAAAGCACTTCAATTTTGTTAGGAAATGTATCAATTTAACTGACTTGAGCAGTGCG